>CM055824.1:36033337-36085264 GCA_029582265.1 Zoroaster sp. YZ-2022 | reverse complement strand
GCGGGCGGGATCGCCTGTGCCTCGGGCGAGAGGAGAAACCCCGCACGCTGCACCCCAGTCCCCAGGTAGACGGCTCGACCCGGGAAGTCGGATATCCGAGGGCGACCTCTCGCTCGAGGGAAGACCTGCAGGTGCCCGCTGCTGCATTCGGATCGACCCGTCTCCGGAGACCGCGAGCCAGCGATGCAGGGACCGTCCTCTCGGCCGGTAGTCATCGGCCCAGCCGCTAAAGCCTGAAACCCCAACGTCTATTATAGGGGTGTAGGTGTGGGTGGTCCTCGAGTCATCGGAAAAATCAGAGTCCAGCGCTTGGACGGGACCCGACTCTGGGACGGGCTAGAGGGGATGGCGGTTAAGGCCCGTCCCCAAGTGGAGACGTCGGGAAAGGGCCCCCGTGGCCCTCCAGTAGCAGCGGGCGCCGGCTCACCCCAGGCCGTGTAGCTCCCGCGCTCCAGAGGCAGAAAGGACGAGGCTCCCGCATCGCTGGCTCGCCTTGAGCCCGCAGGCAGACGGTCGACCTGAAGGCAACGGGCATCGCCTGTGCCCTCGGGCCAGAGGAGAAACCTGCACGCTGGCCCCCAGTCCCCGTAGACGGCTCGACCCCGAAGGTCGGAGTCCGAGGGGCGTACCTCTCGCCCGAGGAGAGATCTCAGCCGTGCCAACGCTGCTGCATTCAGATCGACCCGTCTGCCGGAGACCGCGAGCCAGCGTGCAGGGGACTCGTCCTCTCGGCCGGCCAGTATTGCCACGGAACCCGGGCGGGCCCGAACCCCACGGTGTTTTCTTCGACAAGTTTTCAACGCAAATTGGACAGAGAAGTTGTTCAAATGCACTCCCGGGCAAAATTGGGTGTTACGTCTATTTATAGGGTGTGGGTAGGTCTCGGGTCGAAATCGGAAAAAAACTCAGAGTCCAGCGGACGAACCCTACTCTGGGACAGGCTGATGGGATGGCGGTCATTGCGCCAAGCTGGGAGACATCGGGAGGCCCCCGTGGTCCTCCAGTAGTTAAGCGGAAGCTTGGCTCGGGCCCTCTACCGTGGCTCAGCCCAGGACGAGTCTGCACGCTGGCTCGCGATACCCGCAGGCAGGTTGGGATTTTGAAGGCAGCAGCGGGCATCCGGACGCGTGCTCCCCGGGCGAGAGGCAGAGAACTCCCTGCATGCTGGCCCCCTGTCGCCCGCAGGCAGACGGCTCGACCCGAAGTCGGAGTCCGAGGGGCGACCTCGCCCGAGGAGCACGGGCGGTGCCCGCTGCTGCGTTGGGGTCGACTCCGTCTGCGGGGGACCGCGAGCCAGCGTGTGCAGGGACTCTGTCCTCTGCCGGTAAGCTGACGGCCTGAGCCAGGGCCCCCTAACCACATGAGCGTTTTCTTCGACAGAGCAAGCCATTTTTCAACGCAAATTGGACAGAGGTGTTCAGTACTCCCAACGGGGTGGGTGTTACGTCTATTATAGGGTGTAGGTGGTCCTCAAGCCCGAAATCGGAAAAAAATCAGAGTCCAGCGGATGGGACCCGACTCTGGGACGGGATAGAGGGGGATGGCGGTCGGCCTCCGCGCCCAGCTGGGAGACGTCGGGAAGGCCCTCCGTGGTCCTCCAGTAGCAGCGGGGCCGGCTTCAGGCCCCACCACCTCTCGTGGCTCCTGGGCCCAGACGAGAACGAGTCCCTGCACGCTGGCTCGCGGTACCCGCAGACGGGTCGACCCTGAAGGCGCAGCGGGCATCGCCCGTGCTCTCTCAGACGGCGGAAGGAGGAGTCCCCTGCATCGCTGGTTTCGTCCCCGCAGACGGGTCGACCCGAAGTCGGAGTCCGAGGGGCGACCTGTCGCCCGAGGAGCACGGGCGGTGCCCACTGCTGCTTTCGGATCGACCCGTCTGCTGGGACCGCGAGCCAGCGTGCAGGGACTCGTCCTCTCGGCCGGTAGCCACGGTCTGGTCCCGTCCGCTGGACTCTGATTTTTTTCCGATTTCGGGCTCGAGGACCACCTACACCTTATAATAGACGTAACACCCACCCCGTTGGTAGTACGGAACACCTCTGTCCAATTTGCGTTGGAAAACTTGATCGAAGAAACCGTGTCTGGGGCCCGGTCTCGAGGCGTACACGGGTCGAGTCCGGAAGTCCCCGCACGCTGCCCTCGCGGTCTCGCGCAGACGAACGGGTCCGATCCGAATGCAGAAGTGAATGCTCCCCCCGGTGGCTCCTCGGGCGAGAGGTCGCCCTCGGGCTCTGACTTCCTGTCGACCCGTCTGCGAGGACAGGGGGCCAGCGTGCGGAAGTACTCTTTTTCGCCTGAGGAGCGAAACACCGGGCTTGACTCTCCTGCTTTGCCTTCAAAATCATTTCGGTCTGCGGGTACCGCTAGAACGAGCGTGCAGGAGATCCGTCCGTCTGGCCCGCGAGCCACGGTAGGAGAGCCGGCGCCCGCTGTTACTGGAGGACCACGGGGCCTTCCCGCTCCCAGCCCAGCTGGGCGTGGGGCCAACCACATCACTCCTCAAAATCCTGTCCCAGAGTCGGGTCCCGTCCGCTGACTCTGATTTTGTTTTCGACGGCCTGAGACCGACCAGCACACCCCAATAGACGTAATGGGCAGCCTACCACCAAACCGGTAGTACGGAACACCTTGTGGCCAATTTTCCACCTGGTGCTAAAAACTTGTCGAAGCACAACACCGTGGGTTTCCGGGCCCTGGCTAAGGGGCCGGCTATTTCCGGCCGGGACGAGTTCCCAGCATCGCTGGCTCGCGGTCCCCGCAGACGGGTCGATCCGAATGCAGCGAAGGTTGGGCTCTGCCCGAGCTCTCTCGGGCGAGGTCGCCCCTTTGGACTCCGGACCCCGGGTCGCCCCGTCTGCGAGGACAGGGGGGCCAGCGTGCAGGTTCCTCTCGCCCGAGGAGCACGTGGCGATGCCCGCTGCTGCCTTCGGGTCGACCACGTCTGCCCGGGTACCGCGAGCCAGCGTGCAGGACTCGTCCTCGGGCCGCGAGTCACGGTGCCCGGTGGCCAGCGCCGCTGCTACTGAGGACCACGGGGGCCTTTTCGACATCTCCCAGCTGGGCGCGGGGCCAACCGCCATCCCCCTATATCCCGTCAGCAGTCAGGTCCCGTCGCTGGACTCTGATTTTTTTCCGATTTCGGGCCTGAGGACCAACTCTACACCCTAGTAGACGTAACACCACACCCGTTGGTAGTACGGAACACCTCTGTCCAATTTGCGTTGAAAACTTGCTCGAAGTAAACACCGTGGGTTTCGGGCCCCTGCTCGAGCTGTGGCTAATACCGGCCGAGAGGACAAGTCCAGACGCTGGTCGTCCCCGCAGACGGGTCGATTCGAATGCGGCAGCGGGCGCCGCCCGTGCTCCTCGGGCGAGGTCGCCCCTCGACTCCGACTTCGGATCGATCCGTCTGCGCGGCATTAGGGGGGGGCGTGCAGGGACTCCTCCTCTCCGCCCTGAGGAGCACGGGCGATGCCCTGCTGCTATCTTCGGGTCGACCCGTCTGGTGGGTACCGCGAGTCAGCCAGCTGACAGGGATTTCGTCCTTCCGGGCCGCATGAGCCACGGTGGGGCCTGAGCCGGTGCACTCCCAAGCTGCATACTGGAGGACCGGGGGCCCTTTCCCCGACGTCTCCCAGCTGGCGCGTGGGGCCCAAACCCACATCCCCTCGAAGCCCGTCCCAGAGTCGGATTCCCGTCCGCTGACTCTGATTTTTTTCCGACTTTCGCCCGAGGACCACCTACACTCTATAATAGACGTAACACCCCACCCCGTTGGTAGTACCCGGAACACCTCTGTCCAATTTGCGTTGAAAACATCGTCGAAAAAACACCGTGGGTTCAGCCCCGGCTCGGGCCGTGGCTACCGGGCCGAGAGGGAGTCCCCGCACGCTGGCTCGCGGTCCCAGCAGACGGGTCGATCCGAATGCAGCAGTGGGCACCCCGCCATTCTCCTCGGGCGAGAGGTCGGCCTGGAATAACCTGACCTCGGGTCGGGGTTCTGCGGGACAGGGGCCAGCGCGCGTGTAGACTCCTCCTCGCGCTCGAGGAGCACGGGCGATCCCCGCTGCTGCCTTGGGGTCGACCCGTTCTGCGGGTAATACGCGAGCCAGCGTACGGGACTCGTCCTCTGGGCCGAGCCACTGGTGGGGCCTGCGAGCGCTGCCTGCTGCTGGAGGACCACAGGGGCCTTCCCCGGACGTCTCCCAGCAGCTGGGCGCGGGGCCAACCGCCATCCCCTCTAGCCCGTCCAGAATGTGTCCCTGTCCGCTGGACTCTGATTTTTTTTTCCGATTTCGGGCTCGAGGACCAGCTACACCCTATAATAGACGTAACACCCACCCCGTTGGTAGTACGGAAACACCTTTGTCCAATTTGGTTTTGCGTTGAAAACTTGTCGAAGAAACACCGTGGGGTTCGGGCCTGCCCCTCGGCTACGTGGCTGAGAGCCCGAGGAGAGTACCTGCAGTCGCCGCCTCGCGGCGGTCGCATCCCGCAGACTGGGTCGATCCGAATGCAGAAGCGGGCTCGCCTGTGCCTCCTCGAGCGAGAGGATCGCCCCTGGGACTCCGACTGGTTCGACCTGGGTCTGCGAGGACAGCCAGCGTGCAGGTACTCTCCTCTCGCCCGAGGAGCACGGGCGATGCGCTGCTGCTTTCGGGTCGACCCGTCTGCGGGTACGCTGTTTCGGGAGAGCGTGCGTGACCGCCCTTCTGGCCCGCGAGCTGCTGGGGCTTTCTGAGCCGAGCCGAGCCGTTACCAGAGATTTGACGGGGCCTTCCCGACGTCTGCTCAGCTGGGCGTGGGGCCAACCGCCATCCACCCCAGCCCGTCCCACAGGGGGGCCATGTTTCCCGGGCCTGTACCTGTCTCCAATTAATGGCTAAGTTTCACGCGCCCGCACTGCAAAGCCTTCAGTTGGTTTACAGTGTTAAAGGGTGTATCTCCACTTAATTTTGACGTCAGCGCACAAACAGTGCTTGACGAGTTTGAGAGATGCAAACTTGACGTCATAACAAAGTGTTGATTTATGATGGGTTATTACAGAAATATTTCAGACAAAGTCTCAAAATACTTTCAACATGGATAAGTTTACAAAGATTTGCATTTTTACATCAAAAGAGGAAATTTAAAATTTGTTAATTGTAATTTTGGTATTGCATTTTCAAACTTGATTCGTAATTTATTCCGAAAACATCGGTGTGAAAATACAATTATTAATAAACCAAGCATTCATTAAAACATCGTATGCCTTTCCTGTTGCCTTTAATATATTTTACAAACATAAATTAGTGTTAAACTCTGGGACATTTAGATTTAATAGCAACGGTGAGTTAAAAGTACAATTACCATTCACCGTTGTTAACCGTGTCCATGAAACTCGTTTCAGACGATCGCATTGTTTTCATTGGTTCCCATTATAAAATGTTTTCCCGTTTCAACATCATGCATTGATTGCGGTACCAGGCAACACAAATAGCGCAATACAATTTTTAACGTACATGTATTATGAATTTTGTGTACGGATACTGCAGTATATACGAAGTTCACACTCAACGTTAAATGTTAAAAAAGGCGTGGTAGGCAGTGTTTTAAAAGGGTATGACAGCCTTTGACAGAAGTACTCAAACTTTAAAGGTGTAAGTTATGACAGCAGTACATAGTGTCTTTTTCAATATATTTATTACTCTTCAAAATGAGCTTCAAATTCCACCAGTTAGGTTTAAACCAAAATATGTAGAATATGTTCATACAGGATCAAAAATCACAAATAGAAACCCTACAATTTGGTACAAGATTACTGTAAGGTACAAGGCGTTTTGACATCAACATCTGGATGATTCTCCAGAAAACAGCATCCACATAATTTGTGTGAACTCTGCGCAAGGAAAGTGAGACACCAGAGGTCTGGTACTCGAAATTATTGCAATAAGCAGGCAACTTGCACACTAACACATACAGAGGACTGGCCAAAACATCAGAGGACACATTGTTACGTGTGCAGTTTGGTGACATCTCAAGCAAAAGGTGGCTGTCGTACAGCAAATAAAAAAGCAAAGCGAGGCGGGTACATTCATGTACAGAATGAACAGTTAACAGCCGCTAGCCTTCTTCCTTTGACGTTGGATCACACAACATATTTGAGCATTTGATAATGCCTACGCTCACGGGTCAACAGCAAGTTCCCCAACCTTGAGGTATTTGGACATGATGAACAAAACTTATTTACATGGCTATCTGCCTGTGCATATTGAGCAGGCCATCGGGGCCTAAACACCTTGTCAACATAATTTGTGCGCAACATGTTTGTCTAATTATTTCACACACAACAAGTTTAAAAATTAAATGCCCAGTATGCCTTGTATCAATACATGTCAATATCACAAGCCCAAGAGTTCTTTGTACAGTGGACAATCTGGATGTTGCATGTATAACTATACACAATATTGGTAAAATCTGTAAATTTATAAATCACCAGTGCACATCAAAAATGCCTACTAAGCCAACAGTTAAAATAGTTCCGGGGGTGCAAGTTGATACCTGGGTGTTGGTGCAACAAATGCTGCAACACATTTCAAAAAACAATGCTTATCAGGCAATCCCATAACAATTGAAACTGAACAGGCCACTGACCGTTGATGTGGATAAAACAAGACAAAGAGCACAAAAGCTTTTCAAAACTCAGTAAAGTTATGTTCACAAATAAATATGAATTATAAATAATAATTTACATTTGGTTTCTCAAAAGCTCAAACTGAAAATGCTGAATCGTGAAATGTTTGGCAATTCAATACAGAATACATAGTTCACTGAATATTACACACATAAACAATTATCATAAATATATTTGTTTTAAAGTGCTGTACATAGATTATAAAATACAAACATAGAATTATGTGACTCTACGGAGAACAAGGATACTTTATAAATTAATACTGCACACACAAAATTATATTTGAATTGAAATGAAGCTATTTTACAAATATAATAATTTAAAAGTAAATATTCATATATTGCACACAATTACAGCCTGCCTTAATACAGAAGGTGACCGGGTGTAAATCATCAGACATGAGTGGTCATCACAACACAGATAGCAATACATGTACAATGTCAGCAAACAAAGCATTTGCGATGATGAATGATTGTCACCTTGCCTGGGACCAGCTACGCAAGCTCAGACGGTAATTATACAGTTCTGGCCTAATCAGAATAAGTAATTAAACTGTGAACATATTTACATTTTGTTTAATTACAATAGGTCACATTCAAACATATTTAATTATTTCTCATACATAAACTTAATAACCACATGTATTCTCACATAAGTACCTGACTGTTGAAAAGTTTATACATTTGTATTCAGATAAAACAATATTCAGAATAAACAAGCCAAAATTACAAGTTAAATATAAATTGTAGAAAATGTTTTAAATATTTTCTCTTTGAATTTGTACTACATGTAGGTACCTTGGTACTAGCTTTAAGGTGACATCTGAAAGGAAGATGAGGCATCATCAAAATCCTACTTAAGGATTGCCTAAGGAGAACTGGCCAACCTTGTGTTCCCTCCACAAAGGCAGATGGAATCAATGGCTTTATAACCAGAGAAACCCCCTTTGTTTACATCAACAACCTGAGTAGTATGATTCTGGACTACCTGGACCGTCTTGACAAGTTAGTTAAATTCAACTTGGAATGTACCTTTTTAAATTTTACACTATACATGTACTCGTTTGATGCATAAATGTGCACCACAATCACATGATTGCAAATGAATTTTCTGTTTTGTTTTCTTTCTAGAAATGGATGCTTAACTACACAATGATGTTATTCCCCTCAACCGAGATTTGGGTGAAAATAGGGGGGGATAAAGGGAGGACGTCATTCAAGTTAAAATTTCAAATCGTCAATGTGCATCACCCAAATTCACTAGCTAACACAGTAGTGTTCTGTTGCTTCGAGGGAAATGACTCTCTAGTCAACCTTCAATGCACCCTCCCAAAGATCATGGACCAGGTAGCCACATTGTCAACAACCAAGTGGCGGTAAGTTTTTGTTTAAGTTGCTATTCATTTCAGCAAATACATGCTCATTGTATGTAAAGTATCAGAATTAAATGACACAACAAAACTTGTATATTTGTTTCACTGTACACAAACTAGTCTAATTTTGATTGTTTTTTCTTCCATTTATTACGTAACAGTGACAAGACAATCCGACTCTTATGTTTCGGGGATTACGAGCTCCTGAACAAGATGTATGGTCTCTGTGGATACAATGGTAAGTAGTGCAGAGGATGCACAAATAAATCCATATCTGTGTACATGTACATGTTTGAACTTACCTGTACATATGGTCTACATGTACAAGGTTAGTAGTGTTATGCAGATTTGACTAATTCTTCAAATTGAACTTTGTTTTATTTCTTTTTTTAACAGCTCGCTATTGTTGCATCTACTGTACTGCTTCAAAGGAAATGATGCAGCAATCCATATAACAACGTGGACCATCATCAGCTCGTACCCTACAGACCCATAAGGAACAACTACAGCGCTTTACAATGACGGTGCCAAAAGGAATCGAGCAAAAGATGTTTCTGTTAGTGTTGTTAATGAGCCCATGATTTCAATTGAACTAGACCATGTAAGAACATTGTATACTGTGTTTTTATTATTAAGTGCAGACACTCATCTGAATAATATTATGTATAACATAATGTACTTAGTAATACATGTACAATGGTGTATAGGCCGAATTGTCAGTGTACGTGCATGAACTACAATACCAAATATTTGAGCAACATGTGTACATGTACATGCACTACATGACTTGTATTTAAGTTTGTTGACAATTATCAGTTCAACTTTACCCCCACACTGTGTTACTGCTAACCCTTTAAGAATTCCCACAAATGTTACACAGTGTGGTTTTGGAAAAAATAAGTTCCATAAACCATGAGATAAGCATCCATGTGTAATTCACTGAACGATTATCTCAATTCAGGAGTCAACTCAAATCTAGACTCAAGTAAAACAATCAGTTATTATGTACATGTATACATGTAGTAACATTCACTGATTTCCCCCCATACTACAGGTCATTCTCCCAAGTTTGCACATCTCATTGGGAGTGTTCAAAAAGCTGTATGAACTCTTCGAGGGTGAATGTCATGACTTAGACAGTCATCTGTTCAAGTTGCGAGCTGCTGCAGGAAGTTGATACTGACGAGGACGATCTTGAAGTCAACAATTTTGACGCACAAGTCTCAGCAAGCATCAGCAAACAACATAATATATCCAAGAAGTTACGAGACAAGCAGGCCCGACTGGAGGAAATTGAAGATGACCTACCCTTGTACGTCCTTCAGAACACGACACAGCAGGATGCCAGTGCTGAATTTTGTCAGATGGCAATGGAGGCAGTCCAGTTGCGAATTGACGTGCAGAATTTGGTAATTAATCTCCAATTTCCAATCAAAATATTGATCAGATAAAACATGTTGGCAAGTGCAATCTGCACTAGATATTGCATCTTATAGCAGTAAATTTTTTAATATTTTTCTCCACAGGAAAAGGAGGCCAATAGTGCTGACCTTGCCTTTGGCACTGGTCCCATTGTCAGCTCTTTTAAAAGGTGCTTTCCAAATTTAACGGTGCATAAGCCTACCATGGTAAAGCCTTCGTTGGGAATCACGTACACAAATGCTGTAAGGTAATCCATATAAGGTTTAATCCATAGATAATCTGACCAGGAGATGCACATATGACACATGTACTCACTGGAGTATTTGAAATTCTGCAGTGGGGAATTTGTATTCCAAAAAAGTCATTTTTTCCTTCCTCTTCTAGGTTGAAGTCATTGACGCTCTTACTGACGCCCCTCGGCAGGCTGTAATCGAGCACATGACTGATGACTTACCACTCGCCTGTCAAAATCGCCTCATGAGGAAAGCTTTGACAGTGAAGCATAAGTATCGTGACATTTTCTTAAATTTGCGGATGTACATCAAGGCATCAACCATGCAAATCCCTTTCATCTGAAGGAAATCCAACGCATAGGTAATTACTGTACATTAAGTAGATCGGTACTCACTTCTGCCATTCCATATTTTCTTTTTCACTTTCAATTCTGACATATCGTTTGAGCTTTGTAGATGATTTTCATCCTTTGTGATTCTTTTATAAATGTATAATTCCTTCTCTTTAGATATCTGTATCAAGGACCTCCTGGACACATATCGGCGTATGTTCCCCGGCCAAAACATCACCCCAAAACTTCATCTTCTGGAAGACCATGCGGTACAACAGCTCTCTAAGTTCCGAGTTGGGTTTGGACTCCTTAATGAACAAGGTGGAGAATTGATCCACACACACTTCAACCGTACTGGGCGAATAGTTCATGGGATGCGTGACAATTTGCAACGGTTGATGGCCATAATGAGAAGACATCTCACCAGCACAATACCAGACATCCGAGCTAGCACTGTAGAACCTTGGAGGAAACATGAAAACTAGCATCAAAATAAAATAAGTAACATCATATGCAAATACAAAATTTTATTGTGCAGTGACGTAACTGTGCGGTAGGATGCAAGAATCCACCACAAGGCTAGTAGCGACCCCAGCTCAAATTCTTATCTGCTCAGACACCTGCTCAGAGTTATTAAAACAAGTACGTAAAGCGCTTCCCCTTCCCCACCCGAAAATAATTGTTCTTTCCAGGTGACCCCTGCCCCATCCCCAGTTATGCTGCTATTTTGTGATTGTTAAAGACAAAAAACAAAATTACAAGGTTTACCAAAAAATTGTGGATGATTTCTTATATCCATATGAATGGTAGTTTAGCAGTAACCGCAATTTGATTGTTGGCCTTAATGTACTATTTTTGAAAATAAACATGTCAACTTGTATACTGTACGCCTTTGACTAACAAATTGAAAATCTTCCACAGGCTATACATGTACATTATCTGTAAACAACACTAGATTACTTACATGGTCAATACGTGACATTTGGAACACGATTCTCTTAATGTTTGCTGATGATGAAAGCCTAAAAAGAAGAAGAAAAATAAAGAGCGCTGTATTAGGGTTATAAGTTACATGTAACAACACAATGGGGGTAGGCCCCTACACTGTAAATATTTTTTAAAGAAATATAACAGGATGCCACCCAGTAACATACACTGTACCCTAATTATTAATCAACCCAATTTAGCATGCCTAATATTAATATTAAGTTAAAATAACAAGGTAGGGCTTTATCTACATAAACTTGTATTGGGCTCGCAAGCACAGCACGCTAAGCTTGGGCGAGAACCTTTTCAAGTTGAAAAACGATTGAAAAACTAAAATCACAATGGTGGCGATTTATTGTGATGCTTGTAGAAGGGTACATACCTGTGGTTATCGAAAAGCGTGATATATATGTTTTATGATATATCCTGGATGAACAAAATTGATATAGCCCAAGCCTACAGTATGCCACGGTTTGTTGTTCTCTCTCAATTTTTTTTTTAATGTGCTGTATAAATAGCTATATCAAATCCTGGCTATAAAATTATATTGTATTAGCCTATATAGGGGCCTATATATATCAATATTGTATTTTTTTTGGTAACAAAATAAAAATTACAATGCAAATCTTTATCTGTTTGTCGATCAGCTTCATTTTCTCAATAAATATTTATTAATTTTCAGTTTTACATGCTGTTTGAAAGGGTTTATCATGTATTGGCTGATTGGGATACAAAAAGGATTAATAAACATATTATTTTTCCCCTCATCGCTAACCATGTGTCCGTTAGTGTTAATCATCTGAATTCATTTTGTATGTTCATTCTGAAGGCCGAGAGGCTAGCTAGTAATTATACAATGAGAATAAATCATAAAGACATAACGTGCATTAAATAGGCCTAAACAGTAATAGTATACAATAAACGAATACACGTGTGCACCACACAAGTGCATTTGCTCAACGTCGTTAGAGAATACATGTCCTTTTTCTATGCTTTAACACGCATGCCAGTCAACTCGCCCCCTGGCAAACTTGCCCCTAACAAACGCGCCCCCTGACAAAATCGCCCCCAGAAAACTCGCCCCAACAAACTCGCCCCCTGTAATTTTGTGACGCATCTCACGCTATTGAGACTGGTTTAATATAAGTAAGACTAATTGCGGTGACACCATGTGGAATCTCAATTGAGTAGTAATATAATTTAACAAAAATAAATATTACATGAAATAATTACAACTAAAATAGAATACATAGAAAACTAGCTAAACAAAACAGTTATGATTTATACGAAAATTTACAGTTATTTTGTTTGATTTAATTCTGTATTTTGCATGTAATTACTTATTTATTTTAATTTATTTTACTCGGTATTTTGTTTAGCAAGTTTCCTATTTATTATATTAATTATCCCCCATACATCCTGCCTTTATTAATAATGTTTTAGTTACATGTATATGAACAGTCTCAATAGCGTGAGATGCGTCAAAAACTTACAGGGGCGAGTTTGTGTCGGGGGCGAAGTTTGCTGGGGCGACTTTGTGAGTTGCGAGATTGTAACGGGCGAGTTTGCCAGGGCGAGTTGACTGGCATCCTTTAACACACGTTGATCTTCTGACTGTGTGAAAAAACAACAATAAATTCACAGAGATTGAAACGATTTTTTTAGACATAAAATTAAATGTCCCACACTTACCACCAACTGAAAAATGAGAAATAATGCTTAATTTCTTGACTCATTTCATCTTCGGTCCTGTTGAATGCTCCGAATTGCATAACAAGAGCGAAATTTAAGCCTATTTTCACCACACCTTTCCACAAGACGCCTTATGTGCCACACGTGTTGCACTTTTTCCAAAGGTCACGCTTTAAAAAAAAACATACCCACAAACACATGTGAATGACTATCGTACGATAAAATACCCCAATGACCTTTAGCTAAAAAACAACAATCGTCTAATGTTTAGCCAATCAGTAACCAGCATTTTAAAAGACGCGGTCAAACGTTGGCCGTTCAGCGCCCAGCATTCCAAAAATAGAAGTAGTATTATGACGTCATACACTTGACTTAGCGCATTGCAAATTATAACCAAATGAGGGCGCACTTTTTAAAGCTTGAAACAGCCGTGGGTCCTCCAGTAGCAGCGGGCGCCCGCTCGGGCACCACCGTGGCTCGCGGCCCAGAGGACGTGCTCCTAGGGCGAGAAGAGGAGTCCCTGCACGCTGGCCCCCTGTCCCCGCAGACGGATCGAGCCGAAGTCGGAGTCCGAGGAGCGACCTCTCGCCCGAGGAGCACGGGCGGTGCCCACTGCTGCATTCGGATCGACCCGTCTGCTGGCACCGAGAGCCAGCGTGCAGGGACTCGTCCTCTCGGCCGGTAGCCACGGCCCGAGCCGGGGCCCGAAGGCGGGTCGACCCGAAGGCGGCAGCGGGCATCGCCCGTGCTCCTCGTGCGAGAGGAGGAGTCCCTGCACGCTGGCCCCCTGTCCCCGCAGACGGGTCGACCCGAAGTCGGAGTCCGAGGGGCGACCTCTCGCCCGAGGAGCAATGGCGGAGCCCACATCTGCATTCGGATCGACCCGTTTGCGGAGACCGCGAGCCAGCATGCAGGAACTCGTCCTCTCGGGCGGTAGCCACGGCCCGAGCCGGGGCCCGAACCCCACGGTGTTTCTTCGACAAGTTTTCAACGCAAATTGGACAGAGGTGTTCCGTACTACAAACGGGGTGGGTGTTACGTCTATTATAGGGTGTAGGTGGTCGTCGAGCCCGAAATCGGAAAAAAAAATCAGAGTCCAGCGGACGGGAACCGACTCTGGGACGGGCTAGAGGGGATGGCGGTTGGCCCCCGCGCCCAGCTGGGAGACGTCAGGAAGGCCCCCCGTGGTCCTCCAGTAGTAGCCGGCGCCGGCTCGGGCCCCACCGTGGCTCGCGGCCCAGAGGACGAGTCCCTGCACGCTGGCTCGCGGTACCCGCAGACGGGTCGACCCGAAGGCGGCAGCGGGCATCGCCCGTGCTCCTCGGGCGAGAGGAGGAGTCCCTGCACGCTGGCCCCCTGTCCCCGCAGACGGGTCGACCCGAAGTCGGAGTCCGAGGGGCGACCTCTCGCCCGAGGAGCACGGGCGGAGCCCACAGCTGCAATCGGATCGACCCGTTTGCGGGGACCGCGAGCCAGCGTGCAGGGACTCGTCCTCTCGGGCGGTAGCCACGGCCCGAGCCGGGGCCCGAACCCCACGGTGTTTCTTCGACAAGTTTTCAACGCAAATTGGACAGAGGTGTTCCGTACTACAAACGGGGTGGATGTTATGTCTATTATAGGGTGTAGGTGGTCCTCGAGCCCGAAATCGGAAACAAAATCAGAGTCCAGCGGACGGGACCCGACTCTGGGAAGGGCTAGAGGGGATGGCGGTTGGCCCCCGCGCCCAGCTGGGAGACGTCAGGAAGGCCCCCCGTTGTCCTCCAGTAGCAGCGGGCGCCGGCTCGGGCCCCACCGTGGCTCGCGGCCCAGAGGATGAGTCCCTGCACGCTGGCTCGCGGTACCCGCAGACGGGTCGACCCGAAGGCGGCAGCGGGCATCGCCCGTGCTCCTCGGGCGAGAGGAGGAGTCCCTGCTCGCTGGCCCCCTGTCCCCGCAGACGGGTCGAACCGAAGTCGGAGTCAGAGGGGCGACCTCTCGCCCGAGGAGCGGGGGCGGAGCCCACCGCTGCATTCGGATCGACCCGTTTGCGGGAACCGCGAGCCAGCGTGCAGGGACTCGTCCTCACGGGCGGTAGCCACGGCCCAAGCCGGGGCCCGAACCCCACGGTGTTTCTTCGACAAGTTTTCAACGCAAATTGGACAGAGGTGTTCCGTACTACAAACGGGGTGGATGTTATGTCTATTATAGGGTGTAGGTGGTCCTCGAGCCCGAAATCGGAAAAAAAAATCAGAGTCCAGCGGACGGGACCCGACTCTGGGACGGGCTGAGAGGGATGGCGGTTGGCCCCCGCGCCCAGCTGGGAGACGTCAGGAAGGCTCCCCGTTGTCCTCCAGTAGCAGCGGGCGCCGGCTCGGGCCCCACCGTGGCTCGCGGCCCAGAGGACGAGTCCCTGCACGCTGGCTCGCGGTACCCGCAGACGGGTCGACCCGAAGGCGGCAGCGGGCATCGCCCGTGCTCCTCGGGCGAGAGGAGGAGTCCTGCACGCTGGCCCCTGTCCCCGCAGACGGGTCGACCCGAAGTCAGGTCAGAGGGCGACCTCTCGCACGAGGAGCACGGGCGGAGCCCACAGCTGCATTCGGATCGACCCGTTTGCGGGGACCGCGAGCCAGCGTGCAGGGACTCGTCCTCTCGGGCGGTAGCCACGGCCCGAGCCGGGGCCCGAACCCCACGGTGTTTCTTCGACAAGTTTTCAACGCAAATTGGACAGAGGTGTTCCGTACTACAAACGGGGGGGGGGGGGGTGTTGCGTCTATTATAGGGTGTAGGTGGTCCTCGAGCCCGAAATCGGAAAAAAAATCAGAGTCCAGCGGACGGGTCCCCCACTCTGGGACGGGCTAGAGGGGATGGCGGTTGGCCCCCGCGCCCAGCTGGGAGACGTCAGGAAAGCCCCCCGTGGTCCTCCAGTAGCAGCGGGCGCCGGCTCAGGCCCCACCGTGGCTCGCGGCCCAGAGGACGAGTCCCTGCACGCTGGCTCGCGGTACCCGCAGACGGGTCGACCCCAAGGCAGCAGCGGGCATCGCCGGTGCTCCTCAGGCGAGAGGAGGTCCCTGCATGCTGGCCCCTGTCCCGGCAGACGGGTCGACCCGATGTCGGAGGCCGAGGGGCGACCTCCCGCCCGTGGAGCCCGGGCGGGGCCCGCTGCTGCATTCGGATCGACCCGTCTGCGGGGACCGCGAGCCAGCGTGCAGGGACTCGTCCTCTCGGGCGGTAGCCACGGCCCGATGCGGGGCCCGAACCCCACGGTGTTTCTTCGACAAGTTTTCAAGGCAAATTGGACGAGGTGTTCCGTACTACAAACAGGGGTGGGTGTTACGTCTATTATATATAGGGTGTAGGTGGTCCTAGAGCCCGAAATCGGAAAAAAAATCAGAGTCCAGCGGACGGGACCCGACTCTGGGACGGGCTAGAGGGGATGGCGGTTGGCCCCCGCGCCCAGCTGGGAGACGTCAGGAAGGCCCCCCGTGGTCCTCCAGTAGCAGCGGGCGCCGGCTCAGGCCCCACCGTGGCTCGCGGCCCAGAGGACGAGTCCCTGCACGCTGGCCCCCTGTCCCCGCAGACGGGTCGATCCGAAGTCGGAGTCCGAGGGGCGACCTCTCGCCCGAGGAGCACGGGCGGTGCCCACTGCTGCATTCGGATCGACCCGTCTGCTGGGACCGCGAGCCAGCGTGCAGGGACTCGTCCTCTCGGCCGGTAGCCACGGCCCGAGCCGGGGCCCGAACCCCATGGTGTTTCTTCGACAAGTTTTCAACGCAAATTGGACAGAGGTGTTCCGTACTACCAACGGGGTGGGTGTTACGTCTATTACAGGGTGTAGGTGGTCCTCGAGCCCGAAATCGGAAAAAAACTCAGAGTCCAGCGGACGGGACCCGACTCTGGGACGGGCTAGAGGGGGATGGCGGTTGGCCCCCGCGCCCAGCTGGGAGACGTCGGGAAGGCCGCCCGTGGTCCTCCAGTAGCAGCGGGCGCCGGCTCGGGCCACACCATGCCTCGCGGCCCAGAGGACGAGTCCCTCCACGCTGGCTCGCGGTACCCGCAGACTGGTCGACCCGAAGACAGCAGCGGCCATCGCCCGTGCTCCTCGGGCGAGAGGAGGAGTCACTGCACGCTGACCCGCTGTCCCCGCAGACGGGTCGACCCGAAGTCTGAGTCCGAGGGGCGACCTCTCGCCCGAGGAGCACGGGCGGTGCCCGCTGCTGCATTCGGATCGACCCGTCTGCGGGGACCGCGAGCCAGTGTGCAGGGACTCGTCCTCACGGCCGGTAGCCACGGCCCGAACCGGGGCCCGAACTCCACGGTGTTTCTTCGACAAGTTTTCAACGCAAATTGGACAGAGGTGTTCCGTACTACGAACGGGGTGGGTGTTACGTCTATTATAGGGTGTAGGTGGTCCTCGAGCCCGAAATCGGAAAAAAAATCAGAGTCCAGCGGACGGGACCCGACTCTGGGACGGGCTAGAGGGGGAGGGCGGTTGGCCCCCGCGCCCAGCTGCGAGACGTCAGGAAGGCCCCCCATGCTCCTCCAATAGCAGCGGGCGCCGGCTCGCGCCCCACCGTGGCTCGCGGCCCAGAGGACGAGTCCCTGCACGCTGGCTCGCGATACCCGCAGACGGGTCGACCCGAAGGCAGCAGCGGGCATCGCCCGTGCTCCTCGGGCGAGAGGAGGAGTCCCTGCACGCTGGCCCCCTGTCCCCGCAGACGGGTCGACCCGAAGTCGAAGTCCGAGCGGCGACCTCTCGCCCGAGGCGCACGGGCGGTGCCCGCTGCTGCATGCGGATCGACCCGTCTGCTGGGACCGCGAGCCAGCGTGCAGGGACTCGTCCTTCGACCGGTAGCCACGACCCGAGCCAGGGCCCGAACCACACGGTGTTTCTTCGACAAGTTTTCAACACAAATTGGACAGAGGTGTTCCGTACTACCAACGGGTTGGGTGTTACGTCTATTATAGGGTGTAGGTGGTCCTCGAGCCCGAAATCGGAAGGAAAAAAATCAGAGTTCAGCGGACGGGACCCGACTCTGGGACGGGCTAGAGGGGGATGGCGGTTGGCCCCCGCGCCCAGCTGGGAGACGTCAGGAAGGCCCCCTGTGGTCCTCCAGTAGCAGCGGGCGCCGGCTCAGGCCCACCGTGGCTCGCGACCCAGAGGACGAGTCCCTGCACGTTGGCTCGCGGTACCCACAGACGGGTCGACCCGAAGGCAAAGCGGGCATCGCCCGTGCTCCTCGGGCGAGAGGAGGAGTCCCTGCACGCTGGCCCCCTGTCCCCGCAGACGGGTCGACACAAAGTCGGAGTCCGAGGGGCGACCTCTCGCCCGAGGAGCACGGGCGGTGCCCACTGCTGCATTCGGATTGACCCGTCTGCGGGGACCGCGAGCCAGCGTGCAGGAACTCGTCCTCTCGGCCGGTAGATACGGCCCGAGCCGGGGCCGAACCCCACGGTGTTTCTTCGACAAGTTTTCAACGCAAATTGGACAGAGGTGTTCCGTACTACCAACGGGGTGGGTGTTACGTCTATTATAGGGTGTAGGTGGTCCTCGAGCCCGCAATCGGAAAAAATCAGAGTCTAGCGGACGGGACCCGACTCTGGACGGGCTAGAGTGGGATGGCGGTTGGCCACCGCGCCCAGCTGGGAGACGTCGGGAAGGCCGTCCGTGGTCCTCCAGTAGCATCGGGCGCCGGCTCGCCCCACCGTGGCTCGGGCCACACCGTGGCTCGCGGCCCAGAGGACGAGTCCCTGCACGTTGGCTCGCGGTACCCGCAGACGGGTCGACCCGAAGGCAAGCGGGCATCGCCCGTGCTCCTCGGGCGAGAGGAGTCCCTGCACGCTGGCCCCCTGTCCCCGCAGACGGGTCGACCCGAAGTCGGAGTCCGAGGGGCGACCTCTCGCCCGAGGAGCACGGGCGGTGCCCACTGCTGCATTCGGATTGACCCGTCTGCGGGGACCGCGAGCCAGCGTGCAGGGACTCGTCCTCTCGGCCGGTAGCCACGGCCCGAGCCGGGGCCCGAACCCCACGGTGTTTCTTCGACAAGTTTTCAACGCAAATTGGACAGAGGTGTTCCGTACTACCAACGGGGTGGGTGTTACGTCTATTATAGGGTGTAGGTGGTCCTCGAGCCCGAAATCGGAAAAAAATCAGAGTCCAGCGGACGGGACCCGACTCTGGGACGGGCTAGAGGGGGATGGCGGTTGGCCCCCGCGCCCAGCTGGGAGACGTCGGGAAAGCCCCCCTTGGTCCTCCAGTAGCAGCGGGCGCCGGCTCGGGCCCCACCGTGGCTCCCGGCCCAGAGGACGAGTCCCTGCACGTTGGCTCGCGGTACCCGCAGACGGGTCGACCCGAAGGCAAAGCGGGCATCGCCCGTGCTCCTCGGGCGAGGAGGAGTCCCTGCACGCTGGCTCCCTGTCCCCGCAGACGGATCGACCCGAAGTCGGAGTCCGAGGGCGACCTCTCGCCCGTGGACCACGGGCGGTGCCCACTGCTGCATTCGGATTGACACGTCTGCGGGGACCGCGAGCCAGCGATGCAGGGACTCGTCCTCGCCGGTAGCTACGGCCCGAGCCGGGGCCGAACCCCACTGTGTTTCTTCGACAAGTTTTCAACGCAAATTGGACAGAGGTGTCCCTACTACCAACGGTGTGGGTGTTACGTCTATTATAGGGTGTGGGTGGTCCTCAGGCGAAATCGGAAAAAATCAGAGTCTAACGGACGGGACCCGACTCTGGGACGGGTTAGAGGGGGATGGCGGTTGGCCCCCACGCCCAGCTGGGAGACGTCCGGAAGGCCGCCCGTGGTCCTCCAGTAGCAGCGGGCGCCGGCTCGCGCCCCACCGTGGCTCGCGGCCCAGAGGACGAGTCCCTGCAGGCTGGCTCGCGGTACCCGCAGACGGGTCGACCCGAAGACCGCAGCGGGCGTCGCCCGAGCTCCTCGGGCGAGAGGAGGAGTCCCTGCACGCTGGCCCCCGGTCCCCGCAGACGGGTCGACCCGAAGTCTGAGTCCGAGGGGCGACCTCTCGCCCGAAGAGCACCGGCGGTGCCCGCTGATGCATTCGGATCGACCCGTCTGCGGGGACCGCGAGCCAGCGTGCAGGGACTCGTCCTCTCGGCCGGTAGCCACGGCCCGAGCCGGGGCCCGAACCCCACGGTGTTTCTTCGACAAGTTTTCAACGCAAATTGGACAGAGGTGTTCCGTACTACCAACGGGGTGGGTGTTACGTCTATTATAGGGTGTAGGTGGTCCTCGAGCCCGAAATCGGAAAAAAATCAGAGTCTAGCGGACGGGACCCGACTCTGGGACGGGCTAGAGGGGGATGGCGGTTGGCCCCCGCGCCCAGCTGGGAGACGTCGGGAAGGCCGCCCGTGGTCCTCCAGTAGCAGCGGGCGCCGGCTCGGGCCCCACCGTGGCTCGCGGCCCAGAGGACGAGTCCCTGCACGCTGGCTCGCGGTACCCGCAGACGGGTCGACCCGAAGACAGCAGCGGGCATCGCCCGTGCTCCTCGGGCGAGAGGAGGAGTCCCTGCACGCTGGCCCCCTGTCCCCGCAGACGGGTCGACCCGAAGTCGGAGTCCGAGGGGCGACCTCTCGCCCGAGGAGCACCGGCGGTGCCCGCTGCTGCATTCGGATCGACCCGTCTGCGGGGACCGCAAGCCAGCGTGCAGGGACTCGTCCTCTCGGCCGGTAGCCACGGCCCGAGTCGGGTCCCGAACTCCACGGTGTTTCTTCGACAAGTTTTCAACGCAAATTGGACCCGACTCTGGGGTGTTTCTTAGACAAGTTTTCAACGGAAATTGGATAGAGGTGTTCTGTACTACCAACGGGGTGGGTGTTACGTCTATTGTAGGGTGTAGGTGGTCCTCAAGCCCGAAATCGGAAAAAAATCAGAGTCCAGCGGATGGGACCCGACTCTGGGACGGGCTAGAGGGGGATGGCGGTCGGCCCCCGCGCCCAGCTGGGAGACGTCGGGAAGGCCCCCCGTAGTCCTCCAGTAGCAGCGGGCTCCGGCTCGGGCCCCACCGTAGCTCGCGGCCCAGAGGACGAGTCCCTGCATGCTGGCTCGCAGTACCCGCAGACGGGTCGACCCGAAGGCAGCAGCGGGCATCGCCCGTGCTCCTCGGGCGAGAGGAGGAGGCCCGGCATGCTGGCCCCCTGTCCCCGCAGACGGGTCGACCCGAAGTCGGAGTCCGAGGGGCGACCTCTCGCCCGAGGAAGACTTGCGGTGCCCACTACTGCATTCGGATCGACCCGTCTGCGGTGACCGCGAGCCAGCGTGCAGGGACTCGTCCTCTCGTTCGGTAGCCACGGCCCGAGCCGGGTCCCGAACCCAACGGTGTTTCTTCGACAAATGTTTAACGCAAATTGGACAGAGGTGTTCCGTACTACGAACGGGGTGGGTGTTACGTCTATTATAGGGTGTAGGTGGTCCTCGAGCCCGAAATCGGAAAAAAATCAGAGTCCAGCGGACGGGACCCGACTCTGGGGAGTTTCTTAGACAAGTTTTCATTGCAAATTGGATATAGGTGTTCCGTACTACCAACGGGGTGGGTGTTACGTCTATTGTAGGGTGTAGGTGGTCCTCAAGCCCGCAATCGGAAAAAATCAGAGTCCAGCGGATGTGACCCGACTCTGGGACGGGCTAGAGGGGGATGGCGGTCGGTCCCCGCGCCCAGCTGGGAGACGTCGGGAAGGCCCCCCGTGGTCCTCCCGTAGCAGCGGGCGCCGGCTCGGGCCCCACCGTGGCTCGCGGCCCAGAGGACGAGTCTCTGCACGCTGGCTCGCGATACCCGCAGACGGGTCGACCCGAAGGCAGCAGCGGGCATCGCCCGTGCTCCTCGGGCGAGAGGAGGAGTCCCTGCACGCTGGCCCCCTGTCCCCGCAGACGGGTCGACCCGAAGTCGGAGTCCGAGGGGCGACCTCTCGCCCGAGGAAGACTTGCGGTGCCCGCTGCTGCATTCGGATCGACCCGTCTGCGGTGACCGCGAGCCACCGTGGAGGGACTCGTCCTCTCGGCCGCTAGCCACGGCCCGAGCCGGGTCCCGAACCCCACGGTGTTTCTTCGACAAGTTTTCAACGCAAATTGGACAGAGGTGTTCCGTACTACGAACGGGGTGGGTCTTACGTCTATTATAGGGTGTAGGTGGTCCTCGAGCCCGAAATCGGAAAACAATCAGAGTCCAGCGGATGGGACCCGACTCTGGGACGGGCTAGAGGGGGATGGCGGTCGGCCCCCGCGCCCAGCTGAGAGACGTCGCGAAGGTCCCCTGTGGTCCTCCAGTAGCTGCGGGCGCCGGCTCGTCACCCACCGTGGCTCCCGGCCCAGAGGACGAGTCCCTGCATGATGGCTCGCGGTACCCGCAGACGGGTCGACCCGAAGGCAGCAGCGGGCCTCGCCCGTGCTCCTCGGGCGAGAGGAGGAGTCCCTGCACGCTGGCCCCCTGTCCCCGCGGACGGGTCGACCCGAAGTCGGAGTCCGAGGGGCGACCTCTCGCCCGAGGAAGACTTGCGGTGCCCGCTGCTGCATTCGGATCGACCCGTCTGCGGGGACCGCGAGCCAGCGTGCAGGGACTCTTCCTCTCGGCCGGTAGCCACGGCCCCAGCCGGGGCCCGAACCCCACGGTGTTTCTTCGACAAGTTTTCAACGCAAATTGGACAGAGGTGTTCCGTACTACCAACGGGGTGGGTGTTACGTCTATTGTAGGGTGTAGGTGGTCCTCAAGCCCGAAATCGGAAAAAATCAGAGTCCAGCGGATGGGACCCGACTCTGGGACGGGCTAGAGGGGGATGGCGGTCGGCCCCCGCGCCCAGCTGGGAGACGTCGGAAAGGCCCTCCGTGGTCCTCCAGTAGCAGCGGGCGCCGGCTAGGGCCCCACCGTGGCTCCCGGCCCAGAGGACGAGTCCCTGCACGCTGCCTCGCGGTACCCGCAGACGGGTCGACCCAAAGGCAGCAGCGGGCATCGCCCGTGCTCCTCGGGCGAGAGGAGGAGTCCCTGCACGCTGGCCCCCTGTCCCCGCAGACAGGTCGACCCGAAGTCGGAGTCCGAGGGGCGACCTCTCGCCCGAGGATCACGGGCGGTGCCCGCTGCTGCGTTGGGGACGACCCGTCTGTGGGGACCGCGAGCCAGCGTGCAGGGACTCGTCCTCTCTGCCGGTAGCCAAGGCCCGAGCCGGAGCCCGAACCCCACGGTGTTTCTTAGACAAGTTTTCAACGCAAATTGGACAGAGGTGTTCCGTACTACCAACGGGGTGGGTGTTACGTCTATTATAGGGTGTAGGTGGTCCTCGAGCCCGAAATCGGACAAAAAATCAGAGTCCAGCGGACGGGACCCGACTCTGGGACGGGCTAGAGGTGGATGGCGGTCGGCCCCCGCGCCCAGCTGGGAGACGTCGGGAAGGCCCCCCGTGGTCCTCCAGTAGCAGCGGGCGCCGGCTCGGGCCCCACCGTGGCTCCCGGCCCAGAGGACGAGTCCCTGCACGTTGGCTCGCGGTACCCGCAGACGGGTCGACCCGAAGGCAGCAGCGGGCATCGCCCGTGCTCCTCGGGCGAGAGGAGGAGTCCCTGCACGCTGGCCCCCTGTCCCCGCAGACGGGTCGACCCGAAGTGGGAGTCCGAGGGGCGACCTCTCGCCCGAGAACCACGGGCGGTGCCCACTGCTGCATTCGGATCGACCCGTCTGCGGGGACCGCGAGACAGCGTGCAGGGACTCGTCCTCTCGGCCGGTAGCCACGGCCCGAGCCGGGGCCCGAACCCCACGGTGTTTCTTAGACAAGTTTTCAACGCAAATTGGACAGAGGTGTTCCGTACTACCAACGGGGTGCATGTTATGTCTATTATTGGGTGTAGGTGGTCCTCGAGCCCGAAATCGGACAAAAATCAGAGTCCAGCGGACGGGACCCGACTGGAATCAGAGTGGTAGTTTTAGATTAACTCAGTGACTGAAAATAACACGCCACGTGATAAAGTCATGCTTTCGTTACTGCTGCATAAATGAGCAAATAATTTTCAGTCACTATGTTCTCGGGGAGGGCGGTATCACGATATTATCGTGACGATACGATATTCAAAAAATTATCGGCTAAATTTGATGTGGTTTTGAAGATATCGAAATATCGCCATATTGCCGATATTTAAAAAAAATATCGCTGATATTCCAAAAATATAGCCGATATGAAATTTACATCGGTCTTTTTAGTTAAAATATCTCCAAATTTCATGTTAATATACGGTAATATCAACCTACTGTGTTCATCTTAAACTCGGATTCCGTGTATTCTGGGTATCCAGGTATCCGGATAGCCGACCGAAACTGTCATTACCCGGTTCCATTTTCGGTTCCAATTACCCGTAAAGGACCGTTTAAAATTCGAGCTTAGTTTGAGCGGATTGAACAGAAATCTGTCACTCTTTAACAATGTAATGTTTACATTTTTACAGACAGTTATCTTTAAATTCAAGAGATTACACTCCATATCGTTTCGGTTTGCGGTAACACCATGTGTTTATCTCAACTAACGTGAAGCTGAGATACAGGTTCTGAAAAGAACCGTATCGCACAACTCGTATCTCAACCTTCGTCTCCTGAAGAAGATTAGAGCAGGCTAATCGAAACGTAGAGAATAACCCGTGAAGTCCCTATGGTTCTCCCTGAACCATATTAACCCGTGAAGTCCCCATGGTTCTCCCTGAACCATATTTCTCACTTAGCGACAGTAGAGAAAAACGAGTTGCCCGAAATTGGTTCTCCCTTGAACCTTTCTCACTTAACGAAGGTTGAGATACGAGTTGTGCGATACGGTTCTTTTCAGAACCTGTATCTCAGCTTCACGTTAGTTGAGATAAACACATGGTGTTACCGCAAACCGAAACGATATCGATATTCCACCATGCAAAGCCTCAAAACTTATATCAGATTACACTCCAATAAAGCCTTTGTAGGATTTTACGGAAATTTTCCATAAACTTTTCTCCAACTGTTTGTGATACACTGTATCGAATCGTCAAGGCTGCAAAGGGCCTGGCAGCTGCTGCTTCAAAAAACCTATCAAACCAGCAGCACAGGAGGGAATATTTGCCTATTGTTTTAATTATAAAGAAAATATCAATTTAAGTATGGTATCCTCTGTATTACAAAAGCCATTTGTTACCATTTACAGTACATGTATTTGTGCACCACCGGGTATCCGGGTATCCGAAGTTTCCTGATTTCGGGTATCCGGTTCTAAAATATCCGAAAATGCACATCCCTACTTTCTTTCACTATGTTACCTTGACAGGGTTAATTTTAAGGTTTTTAAACACATAATGCGTGTTTCTTAGGAGGAGCAAGTGTCCTAGAGGTATATTTTGGGACTTCTAGACTAATAGGTTCTGGGTTCAAACCCCAGTGTTTTATTTTTGTATAAATAAACGTTGCCTGTTCTAAGGTTTATATAATCAAAATCAAACTTTCCTAAGAGTTGGAAATTCTTGTTACTCTTGACCAGAAGGTCCTGGGTTCAAGCTCCATTATAAAGAACCTTTTTACTTTGTTACTCGGACAGGGTTAAATCTAAAGTTTATAATTAGGCTAAACACATATCCACTTTTATTAAGATCAGCAAGTGGCCTGGTGGAAAATTACGAAACTTTGAGACTTCCAAAGAGGTGGAAATGGTCAAGTGAAAAGATCGGGGACTCTTGGCCCCCAGAACGTCGTGGGTTCAAGGCCCAGTGAGGGGTCTTTTCTACTTGCTGACTTAGACAGGGACTTAATTCTAAATTTACAAACGGTAAGACTTGAATTGATATATTTTTGTTTCCATCAAAATTTACTTCACAAATGCGGCCTATTCCAACTAAAAGTATATAACAAATGTAGGGATTAATCGGCTGAGAAGAGGGTGTCAGTTGGGGGAGGTTCAGTGGAGCCAGGGGTGTATCGAAGGCATTTTCTTTGGGGTGTGGATCCAATTTGCCGACTGATATTAGAATTGGTGGGCGCAAACATATTTTGCTGGTAAATTTACCGACACAACTCTAATATGACCAGACAAATCTGTAAAGTCGCTCAATTGGGCAGGGTGGGGGGGGGGGGGGTAGGGACAACTGCCACCCGAAACAAACCAAAAGCACACCTTGAACTATTGTTCCCTTTTGTTAAACGAATATGCACTTGTAACATAAATAATTAATGAGCATTCCTTTTATTTTTCCATTACATCAAATGATGATGAATCTCCTTTCATTGGAAACAGTCAAGTGAAGTAGTGTTATAATGGATCAGACGCTTGACCTCCGTGCAGGCGATTCTAGTTCAAGACACCTCTGTGTTTTTTCTTGTATTATGTAGCAATACAATTCAAACCCTTTATTTAAGTAGGTTTAATTTAACCTGTCTAATACCAACATGGTCCAGATGGCGCAGCTCATTGGCCGGACCAATCGCGGGACTTCCAGAGCTGGGACGCACCGGTTCGAAGCCCTAGAACATACCTAATTCAGGGACATGGCAGTTGCGGCAGCAGCAACGATTTGGGGGCCGCCATGTCTCTCCCCTATTCGATAGTTGGTTACGGTGCGGGAAAGTAAAGGAGGGACCGGCCAGTTTACGTAGGAATGAGCATATTGGATATATCCAAGGTTTTCATGTATGATTTTTATTACAATCATTTAAAAAGCAAGTATGGTAACGATTGTGAGTTGATTTACACGGATACGGATAGCTTATTGTTGGAAATTAAAACTCGTGATGTTTACAAAGATATGAAAAAAGACAAGCATTTATACGATTTTAGTAATTATGATAAGAGTCATTTTCTATTTTCTGAAGACAATGTAAAAGTGATTGGTAAAATGAAAGACGAGTGTGCGAAAACTGTAATCTCTAATGTGAGAACAAAGGACACTGATTCTGTGAACTACCAAAACCTCACTCAAATTCAGAGAGTGAGTAAGTACATGCTAAGTCGAAATATGAACTTTTCATTGTGGAATGCCAGATCGTTGGAGAAAAAGGTCAAAGCAGTTTGTGATTCAATTTTACACAATCATACTGATGTAAGTAAGACTAATTGCGGTGACACCATGTAAGAATCTCAATTGAGTAGTAATTAGTTCTGAAAAGAACTGGGGGTACAACTCGACGTTTCGATCAGTATGCTCTGATCGTCCTCAGGAGAATGCCGGACTCTTGAAACTGCTGCTGCTTAAGTGATGTAGCTATACTCACGGAAACCTGGATGACAGATAAGAATGCGGATTTCATCAAGTCAGAGTTCACATCATCAATTAGCGGTTTTAGTATCCACCATGTACCACGAGACCGTCGGAGGGGTGGAGGTATCGCTGTGTTGTCCAGGTCTAACTTGAAAGTGACAATCAACAAAACTGCTCCGTACAAGTCATTTGAGCTCATGGACATAAATGTAAACACTGGTAATGATTTGATACACCTTTTAGTGGTTTACCGTCCACCATATTCTGAAGAGCACCGTTTTACTGCTACCAACTTTTTATCCGAATTTTCTACACTATTAGAAAAAATAATATTTTCACCAGGTCAACTCATTATTACAGGCGATTTTAACTTACATGTGGATAACCCAGAATGTGTTGATGCCTTGCGGTTCAGTGACTTAATTTCTTCACTTGGTTTTGTGCAGCACATATGTGAGCCTACTCATGAGAAAGGCCACACTTTAGATCTGGTGATTTCGAGAGCTGGTGACTCGCTCCTGTCAAATTTTGTCCTGGATCACACACTGCCTTCTGATCATACTGCGATTCATTTTACATTAGATATGCACCGTCCACCTAGGCGGAAGGTCACAAAGCAACATCGTCGATTGAGCGCCATCAATATTACGGACTTCAAAGAGCGGTTAGACCACTCGCTGAAGGATATACCAGATCATGTCTCTAATGTAAACCAGCTGACAGTTTCCTATAACACAGCTCTTAGCAATGTCCTTGATGAAGTTGCCCCGATTCAGGTTAAGACATTACTAGATAAGCCGAGAGCTAAGTGGTACACGAAGGAGCTGTTGGAGGAAAGGACTACTCTTAGACGCTTAGAGAAGCGTTGGCTCTTCACGCGTCTCGAGGATGATAGGCAAACTTTTGTTTCTGCCCGTTCCATCTATAATAAACACTGTGATGAGGTCAAGGCGTCATATCATCGGAAAAGAATAGAGAACTCTGATCAGAAGACTCTGTTTTCTATCGTAGATGAAATTTCTGGTCATAAGAAATCATCGTCTTTGATTTTACCTGATATTAGTCCTCATCTACTACCACAAAAATGTATGGACTTTTTTAACCAGAAAATCTGTGATATTAGAATGGCTTTGATGGATGGCCCAGAGTTTTTGGACAATTTTGTGCAAAACAATTTGTCTTTTAATTCATTTACATCGGTAACACCCAATGATATTATTTTACTTGTACGTAAGATGACAGATAAAACATGTTCTCTTGATCCAATGCCAACCCAATTTGTAAAGGAGTTTCCAGATCAGTTGGCGCCTATTCTGTGTCGCATTGCTAACAGTTCACTCAAATCTGGTGTTTTTCCAGCTGCGTGTAAGTCAGCTTTAGTGCGCCCTCTGATTAAGAAATATGGGTTGGATCGAAATGAGTTACTTAATTATAGACCAGTGTCTAACATTCCATTTTTATCAAAGTTGCTCGAGAAGATAGTTTTATCACAATTGAACTGCTATTTCAAGACAAATTCCATGTATGCAAAATGTCAATCCGCTTACCGAGAGGGACATAGCACTGAGACTGCACTCTTGAGAGTGCAGAATGATGTTGCACTCGCTCTTGATCGGCACCGTGACGTTATTTTGGTATTGTTAGATCTTTCTGCCGCATTTGACACCATCGTACCCAGCGTGTGTGTATTGGATCGATGGTGTCAGATGAGGCCCAGTTGAAATTTGGTGTTCCACAGGGTCCGGTATTGGGCCCTGTCCTTTTTTCCCTTTATATGGTGCCACTTGAAGACATTATCGACCGTCATGGTCTCAGTAGTGTCATGTATGCTGATGACACCCAGCTGTACATCGCCTGTGATACGCCGGCGGATACATCAGTCATTGCCTCCATTGAAGCATGCGTTGACGAGATCAGACGTTGGATGCGATCCAATTGGCTCGCACTCAACGACAGTAAAACGGAGGTAGTTTTGTTCTCGTCAAAGTTTAAGACTGTGTCTGACGGTGCTGCCGCGGTCGGTGTGCGGGTGGGTGATGTTCAGGTCCATCCTTCGTCCAAAGTACGAAATCTTGGAGTTTTTTTAGACTCTGCTGCGAGCATGGAGCACCATGTAACAAGTCTTTGTAAATCGGCGTCATTTGCCTTATGGAAGATTGGGAAGGTTCGAAAAATGTTGGAAAAATCTTCAACTGAGAAACTTGTTCATGCTTTTGTTACCTCCAGGTTGGACTATTGTAATAGTCTGCTTTTGGGCTTCATTCAAATCAACTGAAAAATTACAACTCATTCAGAATTCCGCTGCTCGACTGATAACTGGAACCAGAGTTCGGGAGAGTATTACTCCTGTGCTTCGGGATCTTCATTGGTTGCCAGTCGAACAGCGGATTCGTTTCAAAATCCTTGCTATTACTTATAAAATAATTGAGAATGTCACAGCGCCGATTTACCTCACTGACCTGGTTAACCTCCGTGTTCCGCAGAGATCAACAAGGCAGAGTAGTGAGATTCGTTTGGAGCCTCCACCTGTGAATTCTATAATGACTAAGTATTATGGTAATCGTACATTCTCTGTTGTTGCTCCCATGGTATGGAATGATCTTCCATCAAACATTCGTGCAGCCCGCAGCTATGAATCCTTTAAGTCATTGGTTAAAACTCATTTGTTCCGTTCTTATTATGGTAGTCGCTGTTTACTTTAATTACTTTAACTTTTATCTTTTAACTTTTTAACTTTTTAACTTTTACTGGAACTGTTTTAATGGAAAGCGCTCTTATACAGGTGTACAGTGTGCTGAGATAATTGTATGTGGTGCACTTAAAACAATATGATTAGATTATGATTAAAGTTGTTTGTTTAAGACCCAAAATGTATTCGATACTTACTTCAGACAAAGCTGAAATAAGAAAAGCTAAAGGCGTTAAAAGACAAGTTTTAGAACAAGATATTAAACACGAGCAATATAAACAAGTTTTATCGTTTAAAAATACTCTGCATCACCCTATGAATTTTATTAGGAATGAAAAACATAGACTATATACAACTCGAGTAAATAAAATATCGCTATCTCCTCTAGATACAAAGAGAATATTTTAGAAAACGGAATAGATACTCTAGCTTACGGTCATTACATGATTGAACGATTGATTTTGAATGATTGATTACGAATGATTGATTAACGTTTAACGATTGGTGGATTCATTGTATCTCTAGGAATAATTTGTAATTCTTCTCTTACAAAACTACGAGCGGGGCCCGCGTCTAAATAATACAATATAGGTTGATTCGCAGCTTTCATCGTTTTAGATATTCTATAAATTGTTATACTCCATATAGGATCGGTCGCTCTGCGCCTCGTATCTTTTTCAGCTTCACCGGGCGCGTATAAATACCGAACTAGGCTGTTGCTGGGGATTCTTTTTTCATTCTTTTTACCCGGTGATGCTGGATTTTGCTCGACGCTACGTAGTTTAATAGCGTCTTTGGGTTTTGAGTTAATCAGTCGCGTCGTCTCGTTGTTTAACGCTTTTACGACCAGAGGTAATCTTTTAACCCATTCTCTGTTTCTCGTATCGGTAGCAATTTCTTGACCGTATTGATGCGAAAATAATCTTTCGCTCAAAGTTTTATTAAATCGCTCCACTATACCCTGAGCTCTGTGATTACCAACTTTTCCTCGCTGAATTTTTACATCATGTTTGCTCATTAATACGTTGACGCTGCTCATGAATTCTTTTCCAGGATCGACTTTTATAATTTTAGGCCAAGCCAACAACGATCGTTTATACATTTTTTCAAAAGCATCGCCGACTCGCGCAGCTGTTTTATCAATCAACGGTTGCGCTTCTTTATATCTGCTAGCTTCATCCACGACCGTTAACGCGTACTTGTACGTAATTCTACCGACTTTGTCGTGCGGAAGAAACAACAAGTCTGCTTGATGAACCTCGTTTGGTTTTTCGAGCGTACTATTTGATGAAGTTGGTCTCGGAATATATTTAGGATAGGGTAAATAAATTTGCCACAGCGCTTGCTTTTTTATCCATTGTCGAACAAATTTTACATTTACTTTTGTTTCTTTAGCCAGCTTGCTGATTGCATCTTGACCTTTGTAGTATCCTCGTACGCTATAATAAGCGTTGGATAGTTTTCGTTCATCCATTTAATATTTATACATTATATTACATGTTTTTTTAATATTTAATAAAATGTATATTAAATGTTTTTTTTTTTTTTTATTTAATAAAATGTATATTCCATCTTTTTTTAATTTTTTTTATTCGTTGGGCATGAGTGAGTTTGGTAAAATTCCTTGTTTAACTAACCACATTTGCGTCGCACCGCTTAATCCAACTACCGCGGTTAGTTTTAACCCGTCTTTTATATCCAATTTTCCTAAATCGGCTGGTTTCATTTTAAATATTTTTTCACCGAGCATGCTGTATAAAATGACTAAAAGAGTCATAACTGAGCTGTGATAAACCGTATCGGCGATCGTTTTCGTATTTATAGGTATTGAAGACATGTTTATAATCGTTAAATATAATATATTTAAAAAAAAAAACTTTTTATTCCATTTCAAAAACAACGCTTCTCGGTTCGCTAACGATCGACGATTGATTTTCGGTAAGATAACTCGGTTCTTTAACGAGCTTAACCGTTGACGATTGATTTTCGGTAATGTTACTCGGTTCGTTTTTAAATGTTGATTTTTCTTTGCTAAACAATAAATAAGCGATACCAATAGCTATTGCCGCATAAATAAAATAGCTCGTTTTATTGCTAGATGAATCAGCCGCTTTACTATCGATAGACGTTACAACGATTTTTGCGGGTTTAGCGAGTTGTAGTTTTTTCTGTCTATTAAGTTCGGCGAGTTTTTTACCGGCCGCGACTCTGTTTGGATTTTTTACTTTAGTCGCTGTTTTCGTCACTGTCTTTGGTTGCGCATTCTCTATGGGCACAGTCGTTTGCTCGTTTATCTCCATCGCTTTTATTATCTACGCAAGATTCTTCTTTTCTTTTTAAATGTTTTGCCGTAATTAGCGAAGCGCTGAGCGGAGCGATCAACATACCGTACTTGTAATATATTTCACACGCTACGGTAGAAAGAATGAGAGAAATGAACGGATCTTTTTCTAAATCCGAAATTAATTTACCTTCATCGTCAATTTGAAATTTATGACCGTACAAATCTATACGATCTAAACTAAATCCTAATAGTTTAGCGTATAGCGTTATAATGGCGCTACCTAAAGACTGAATAATATCGCGACCTAATTTAGTTTCGTATTGCGTGTGTAGCGCGTCTCGCTCTTCGGTAGACAAGGCTTCAATATCGCTAACGCTTAGTTCTTTACCGAAAAACTTTTTCGAGTCTCCCTCCACTACAACCGATAAAAGACGTATTTTTTTTTGTTTAAACGATGTATCGTTGTTGTTATCGCTAGCGTCGTCCGCGAGTGGCATCTGTGGATTTTCATTCAACAGTTTATGTACTTCTTCCATTTATTATACGTGTTTATAGAATAATCGATTAAATTTATTAAATAATATAGAAACCAATAATTAATTCTAGATAGCCCGCCAGTGTTTAAAAGTTCGTTAAGATTGAACATTAGATCTTTTGCTCGTTCATCAGATATACTCGTAAATATACCTTTTACTTTTTCAGTATTATCGTTTAATACTTGTACCAATTCTTGTCTTTCTTTCGCGGTATTGATGAGTTGGTTAAGATTATATATAAAATCATTTACTCGTTCAACAGATATATTCGTAAATAAAACTTGCACTCGTTCAGCATTCACATTTATAAATATATTTTATAATATTTATTAAAAATGCGAGACAACCTTATGGGTAACCTGTGGACAATTGCTCTTAACCTACGAGTAATTGCTCTTAACCTGTGGAGCAATTGCTCTTAACCTACGAGCAATTGCTCTTAACCTATGGAGCAATTGCTCTTAACCTATGGAGTAATTGCTCTTAACCTACGAGTAATTGCTCTTAACCTACGAGTAATTGCTCTTAACCTACGAGTAATTGCTCTTAACCTACGAGTAATTGCTCTTAACCTACGAGTAATTACCAACGACTTTGTGGGGTAATGGTTTAGTCGCGTGTTTCATAACCGGTAGGTTGATCCGTTTTTAAAATTAATTTACGGTGTTTAACTCGTTTTAATTTTTCATGAATTTCCATTCTCAACTCTTTCGTAGGTACAACATTGTTTTCTCTAAGACAATTCTCGTACGAGTCTCTATCTTTACAATAAAATAAACACACCCATTTGAGTTGTTCTCTAAAATCTTTCAATACGCTATTATATTTCTGCGAAAGAATCCAACAGCTGTGTCGTACGTGTCTACCGCTAAAAGCCAATTGCGTAATCATACATTTATTATTCTCGTCGTATTTTTTATAATGCAACTGTTTATTTGCGCTGCAATCGTCGATAATAAACAACGTTTCTTCAGATTTGAAAGCGTCGCTATAAATTTGTATAGCCCTATTCAGCGAGATGTCGTTTAAATCGTTAACGTGTACGTTATCGTCGTTTAGAACCCATTTTCTATTTTTGTACGCATCGTTGTCGAAAATGGTGGGGCATAATATAACGATATTTTTAAAATGTTTTAAATATTCTTTTTCCAATAAATTTAAAACAAATTCAGTTTTACCGCATCCCGTTTGTCCGCAAATTAACGCGGCGTGTGGATATTTAGGTAACATTTTCTTTTAATATTAAGCGTTTTTTAATAATCACTCTATCGTTGACATTTAACGCGATGTTTAATAATCGACTGATTCGAAACGCGAGTTTCTTATGTTTAGTTGCGCGTCCATGATAATAAAAGTATACATGTTTAGTTCGCCCGCGGATTCGGCTTCTTTTTCAATTTGAATGGTAATTCCTTCGGATAAGTTTTGCACTCGTCTTCCGCTTCCGTGTAATTTATTATCGGTACTCGTTCTTAAATCTAAAAATAAACCGAATCGATTAAAATAATAATTTGCTATTTTGATGTTGGATAAATCTAGAGCTTGCGCAACTTGTATAGCGTGTTGTTTTCTCGAATCACCAAAATATTTTGAAATCTCTTCCCATTGTTGATATCTTTTCATTCAGTGCGCGTAGAGTTGATTGGGAACGCCTTCGATGGTAATACTAACTTTGTTTATTTTCGGATTATAAAACCTGTTGCACTCTTGTATGTTGGGTTCTTTGAATAGAAACAATATTCCTTTCATTCTTTTTGCCGGAGTATTTAAATTTATATTCCACATTGTATCATTTTTGTTTAACGTTGTTACGCTCTGTCTCAGTACACGATCAAACAATATACTCGTTCTATCGCTGTATTGATTTCTAATTGTTCTAGCGAGTTCCGGCATATGAACTACCTCAAATTCTAAAGAAATTCCACTTATAATATATTTATCGTTGTCGTCGGTGGTTTTGATTACGTTACTAAATTTATTAAACACGAGTTCGTAAGTCAATCGATCTCCGATGCCCGACTGATAGTAAGGTTGATGATCGGTCAACAATTCAAAATCGAGTGGAATGTGATATCTATTTTTATACGCGTCTGCGACAGCTTTATCTTTTCCGCTGTTTGCGGCTACATCTTTATCGCTAGCGTCTATTCTTATTTTAGTCACGTTTACATCTTCTATTCCTTGATACGTTAAATTTTCGCGTTGATCTTTGGTCAGCCATTCGTCTTTGTAACAATTGAATACATCCGCATCGTCTAAACTAAATATTTCGTTTCCTTCCATTTTAATTATTATATGTTTTACGATGCATCTACCTATATTTTGTACCAACGTTCTATTTTCATCATCCGCGCTAACGAGTTCTATGTTGAAAGCTAATCGCGTTGTATTCGGAACGATAACGTCGTTTATTCCTAAATTTGGAAAACGAACCGTCAACAATTGATTTTCGTTTATGACGCTCGGATTATTTGTAATGACGACTTTTTGACGTATACCTTTTACACCTCGAGGTTCTCTTATTATTCTGTATGGATCCAACGCATCTCCGTACATGTTACTAGTCATATTATTTATAAAAGTATAAACATAATAATTTTTATCTTTTTTTAAATAAACTATATTTATACACTAGTATAAATGGTGTCTGTAGCGATGATGATTGGAGGAGCGTTAATTAACGCGTTAGCTTTTACCGGTAGCAATGCTTTATTTAGTAATTTACGCGGTAGCGACGTTGAACAGGAACGAGCAAGACACGATTTAGCGATAGAGCAACTTTCGAAAGCTAGAGAAGAATTTAGTAAAAAACGTTTAAAATATCTAGATTATTTAAATGAAAAAATCCAAAAAGAATCGAGCGCTGTAAGAACGTTTAATAATATCGACGATGCGTTGGATGAATATTCACGAGTTTCAAATACACGAGTAAATTTACCTCTTAATTTACGAGAAGAACCACAACTAGAAGATTTTTACGACGTAAGCAAAGATCAAAAAACTAGTGAGATTGTATTTATCATTATTGGTATGAGTATAGTGGGTTATGTGAGTTATAAACTATTAAAAAAAGATAAAAAGTGATTATAAAATGGCGCAAGGAGGACACGATTATATTGAGATGGACCCGATGTATAATTACGAAAAAGATTCAGAATTAGAAGAAGATAAACAATACGACGATTTAGAATCTTTAGAATCCGGCGGAGATTATTACGGAGCATTACAACAACGACGAGAACAACAACAACAAGAACGACAACAAGAACAACAACCGGCTAGTTTAGATCTCGAACCTTTTAATCAAGAAACTCGTATACTCAGACAAGAAGTAGATGCTTTTTATGAAAATTTAGGATACGATCCCCTTATGAAAGACTATAATAAATTTTCGCTTGTAAGCACAAAAGATGGAAAAATACTCTATTTAAAAAGACGCGGTAAACCAGACACTCGATTAACAAACTTTAAAACCGGTAAGTTTTAAAAAATATCTTCAATGTCTCCTAGAGTGAGTTTTGATGATTTAGAAATATACACAGTTAAAAAACGAGTTCTTACGCAAGTTTTAAAAGAAACGGAAAAAACAGTACAATCCCATGCCGCGACCTTCAAGAGAAAGTTACCGTCACCACCTCCCCAAGTAAATATTGAAAAGTCAACTTTTAAACTACGAGAAGCTATAAAACAACTAGATGACGATGAAATGGCTCTACGAAAATCCGACAAAATTGATCAACAACAAGCTTACAAAGAGGGTAGACAACGACGTGAAGCTATCGAAATTGAAAAGTTTAAAATTAAAGACTCGGTCTTTGATTCAAATATAACTAACCTACAACGCGATGAAATGAAACAACGCATACAAGAATATGAACAACTAAACGTAAGATTAGAACAAGTACTACAAATGGAAACTAGACTAGAAACGGATCGACGAAAAGACTACGAATTGAAAGCTCAACAACTGAAAGAAGCGCTACAACGAGAAACTGATGAATTAACTCAACAACAACAACAAGCTGTCAAAAAGTGGCAAGAAGCAAATACGCAAACGTCTCAAAAACAACAACAAGAAGCAAATATGCAAACGGATCAACAAGAAGCAAATATGCAAATGGAACAACAACGGGTGGATACGCAAACGATTATAAAACAACAAGACGCGGGTACGCAAACAATTACCGAAACGGCTCAACAACGGGTGGATAAATCGGTTCAAGTAAAAGAAGCCGTTGAAATGGCGGCCACGACTCTCGAAAATGAAACGACTCAAACAGAATTTGACGTTACGTGGCGAGAAGTTTTAGCGCTCAATGATATCATGATGACGAACCGAGGCGAACAATTAAATCTTTTAACTAAATTAAAAGTAGTTAATTTAAAAATCGACGATAGTAAACAAATAATTAAAGACGCCGAAACAAGAGGGTTAAACATCGATGGAAAATATAAACGCGAGTTGCAAAAACTAAAAGACGAGAAAAAAAATTTGGTTCAGCAAATTGATGAGCAAGATTACGTTCTTCGTGGTCAAATTAATAGAATTAGAGAAACGGTTCAAAAAATGTTGTATAGAGACGCAACGTTGGGTGAAAGAATTAAAACTTTATTTAGAGAACAAGGAGTAACGATAGTCAGTATATTGACGGCCGTAGGCACGACCATCGCCTACATCATCGAATCGATAATAAATGCCGTTGGTAAAATTTTACCTGCACCAAAGCCCAAACCTCCAAAACCACCGCAACCAAAACCACGCAACCAAAACCACCGCAACCAAAACCACCGCAACCAAAACCACCGGCTCGAGGAATAAAAGAATGGATACAAAAAATATTAAAAAATCTAGCGAGCGTATTATCTAAACTGGGAGCTCAAGCTTTAGCGGCTTTACCCGCCATTATAGGAACGGTCGTAAGTTGGTTATTTAAAACGGCTTCTAAAGTAGTCACGTTAGCGGCTCAACATTTATGGCTAGCGTTAACCGGAGTCGGAGTACTAGTTTTAGCTTACATGCAGAACATGTTAAAATAACAATTCGTAAATCATAACGCCGAGCCCGGTAAAAATCGCAAAACCGAGTATTAAAGAATTGTTTTCTTCTTGATGACCATCTTCTTTTATCGTAGATTCAAACACGTGGTCTTCTTTTATCGTAGATTCTAATACGTGGTCTTCTTTTATCGTATCTTCTAACGCGTGGTCTTCTTTTATCGTATCTTCTAACGCGTGCGTAGGTGCAGAAAGATATTCTAAATCATTTAGTTCTTGTACGTGTTTAGCAATTTGAGGTAGTTGCGTTTGTTCTAGCGGTAGAATAGGAGGAGCAATGGGTGTTGAATTTGTATCTAAATTTGAACCCAACGATAAACCACTCGTCGCTATTAATATATTATTGTTATATGATGCGTACATTCCTATTCGTAAATTCATATCGCTAGGCATCATGTATAAATTTTCTCCGAGACAAAAGTTTAATTGACTGCGGGCGTATTGTAAAACATCTTGATATCGTTGAATGCTAGATTGTAAATCGACCGGAGAGTCAATTTCTGCTTCGGTTATATTTATAAATTCGCGTTGCGCGTCTAAACCGGTGCCACCCGCTAAAAATGAGCTTTTTGCTTGCGCTTGAGCCCCCAATATCGCGTAAACGAACGTTCTTATAGAGTCGTTAATTCGTTGCGTGCCCACGTCCGTAAAACCTCTAGACTCGCCGATTATAAATTTTGACCAAGCGAGCTCCGTGGAAGATTGTGAAACGAATGCGATCGTATAGGTAGAAGGATGATCTCCAAAACTCATTTTAGTCGCGGTTTTGTAATAATCGTAATCGGTCACCTCGGTAGAAATAACGTTCAAACTACTTTTATCGTAGTTGTTTCCGGGTACCGCTTTGTAACCGTTATCGTAATAATAAGCCGTTCCTAATCCGTTTGAATTTAAATCGACTCGTTGTTTCCAATTGGAGACTTGTGAAAGGTGAAATTCTTTACACGTGTTTTTGTACGCGCTCACGTCTATGTTATTAGCAAACGCGTCGTAAAAATTTTGAAACGATGTGGGACAGCTCATTTCTTTGAGCAATCGTCTAATTTGATAATAGACGTGAAATCAAAAAAAACTACGAATCATCGGGTTTAAATGGTTTAAATGTTGATAACTCACGCCGCATCTCGTTGTGGCGCAGTACGTCGCAAAATTTATTTGATTTTGATAAAATTTGAGCGGGTTAGAATACCAATCGTCGACAACGTCGTCGCTTTTAACGCGAGGCAACTTGTAGTTGCTGAAAACATTGTTAAAACGAGCGTTAAAAAACTCGTTCTTGTTTATGTAAATATTTATACTCGTTAAATCTCCATCGTTAAAATCGAGAGGCGCTTTAAAATTTCCGGATGCTGGATATGAATACATGTAATTACTCTTGAATGTTAATGGAAACGTCATTTATTATTAGAAAAGTTATATAATTTTTAATAATAAAATGTATCATACGTTCGAAATCGAAATTGGTAAAGAAGGAGGGTCGATTAAATTAGACAACGTTATCGATAATCGGCGAGACAATCTCTCGATTATATTACACAGCGTAAACATTTGGGTGGGATATTACAACGTACGTAAAAAAGAAAGAATAATCGTTCGCACAACTAATGAAGACGACGTTGTAAATTTTATCGAACCCGGGCTTTACAACATTAACGAAATTATTGAGATTATATTAAAATACGCGCCTTCCACCACGTTTACCATCGATAAAACAACCGGCGTTTTCTTGTTTAAAATAACTCAAGCTGACAAGTCTATTAAATTTACTAGCGGGTTGGGTAATTTATTGGGGTTTCACAACGAATTTCTAACCGCGGAGAATACACCAACAAAATCGACGTACAACCTTTTTAAAAATTTTATACATTCATTGCGATCAAAATTTCTACGACCGATAATTATTTCAACGGTAAACCCTGCACTATTTTAAACGCTTTTCCTTTGCAAGATGCGTCGTTTGGTGAAAGCATGTACATGCAATATACAACCACCGATGAAAAAATTACGAATAGGCACTTTTAACGAGTTGAATTTTCGAGTTAGAGATAGCAAAAGAAGAGATATACATAATCACGGTTTCCCCATTATTTTAAATGTAGAAATAATATAAATATGGCGAGCATTTACGGACCCAGTCGTATAACGAGCGTTGTCTCTAGAACGAGTGCTAGCGACGAAGCATCGATGAAAGGCGAAATTTACGAACATCACGGATATCTAAACAGAGATGAAATTTTACAGCGAGTAGTTTTAATTGAAAAAGTCGGCGTCGTACTAGGATGGCACGATACGTTTAAACAACCCTTTTTCTTGTTTACGGCCGCGCCTACGTATTGTAGCATTTTTACGCAGTTTATAAAAACTAATAGTTTTGCCACGCATTCAGCGACCCGCGATTACGCCCCCAACATTTATTATATTCCTTCTCCGCAACGAGATGTAAAATTTCATTTTCTCGATCATGAAATTCAACATTTTAAATACGAAATGTGTTTTAAAATGCGAAACGTTAGAAAAGTTTTTGTTGAAGCGAGTTTTTTCGGCTCGTTATATTCAAAAATCTGTTTCAATATTAAAATAAAAAGTTTACCGTTAAATTAATGATTTTATACTATAAACATGGCTAGTATTTACGGACCCAGTCGCACAAACTATAGTATCGCTAAAGAGAGTTATAACGATACCGTTCCACACGTTAAAACAGGGTACCTCAAACCTGGTGAACTCTCAAGTTCTCACATTTTTTATAGCGATTTAGATATTGAATTTTATTGGCTCGCGAGTCAAGCGTGTATTACTATATTAAGCGATACGTTGTTTCTTTCGTTCTACGTTAGAACTAACGTAGGTGAAAATAATTCTTATTCTTCGGTAGGAAGTAGTACACGTTATGATGGTAAAATAGATTTTTCAACATACTCTAACGTTGATTTTAATTTTACGAATGAAACACGATATGTAGAATTTACATTATGCTACGTTTCAAATTTAGATGATCGTGAAATTAAAAAATATAACTCTAAATTTATTCGGCTCTTTAGACGAAGGAATATGTTACGAGATAATTGTTAGAAATATTTCGTAAAATTAAAAATCTTTTTACCAATAATAAAAAATGAGCGCACCTATAGAATCAACGAATGTACTTTATCCAAATTTACCACCTTTGACGAATGATGCTAAATCATTTCGATTGCAAAAAATCGACGATATTCAAAAAGAATTACGGATTGAAATTAACGAACGCGAAGCCGTATATAAAAAAATATAATAAAATCATCAACGTTACAAGCGTTGTAGAAACGATAGCCGAATTGGGTTGTATGGGAGCAGGAGCCATCGGAATAGCCAGTATCGCCACAGTCGTATCGTCGCCGGTGGGATTAGCTTTAGAAGGTTTAGCTTTGGGGTTGGGCGGGGGAGCGTTCGCTCTTAGGTATGTGAAAAATAAATTGCTTAAAAAAGCAAAAAAACACGATGAAATACGAGTTTTAGCATCGAGTAAACTCAACACGATTGAAAACCACGTTAGTAAAGCCATCAAAGATGGTTACGTCAGTCAAGAAGAATTTACGCTCATATGCGAAGAGCGAGATAAATATTATAAAATGAAAGAAAAAATCCGCAATGTACTCTTTTCAACGCTTGTAACGTCAAAAACAGAGGTTAAACCTATCGACTCTGACGAGAAGCGCTCTGCAGAAAAAACAATTCTTATAGAAAAACTTTTGAGTTTAAAGTAGCTTTGGCGATAAATAAGAGCTATAATCAAAAACACGCTCCGCGAGTAGCGGAGCGTGTAAAAACGTTCGATATACCTCCCCCGTATAATTATAATTTATAATTTTCTTTCCAACAATTCTTTCATCACTAAATTAAACGAGCGTATAGCTTTTCCTCTCGCTACATTTAATATCTTCTCGCATTTCGTACACGAGCCCGCCTTTGCTTTTGTGCCATTTTTACATCTACAACAAGGAAGTGGTATGCTCTGACCTCGCTGAATACGCCATCGATGCATCGGGCAATAGACATCATCGCGAATACTCATTCTACAACACTTTACGTTTTTGCCAACTAAAAGCCATTCGCACAAAATCATCGTTCTTTCCATCTTTACTATTAAACAAGATAATATCGATTCGTTATCTCACTTTTTAAGCTACGTTATCTCACTTTTTAAACTACGTTATCTCACTTTTTAAACTACGTTAAAGTACCAGCAGTAGTATGTCAGATGGGCGTCCCGGAATCACTTTTATAGATTGTTTTAATTTTCATAAATATATTTATGAAAATTACTACTTGTTGTTAAAATTACAACATCTTTTAGCAAGAAAATACTTTTTTGCTAGCGAGTACGTTTTTTAATAAAAAATATATTTTTCTTGTTGTAAGTAATTTTTTTAAAGATATTAAAAAAAAAAATGATATTTTTATAGAGGTGGTCCGGGACGCCCATCTGACATACTACTGCACGACATATTTTTCCATTAACAAAATCATCAAAAGCACAAAGCTATTTAAACAATATTTCATCAAAATCACAAGAGGTAAGGCGTGTAGTGGTTTGTCAATATTTATGGTGGAATGCAATAAAACAGCTGTATGTTAATACAGTTGTGAGTGAGTCAATTTTAAAACAAAATAACAGTAATAATTATTATTTTTTTTTTTTTTCAAAACTAATTTCTGCAGAAAGTTAGTCAGAGGTAATGACCAGGCATTGGGGAGCGTTGAATCTTCTAGGCGAACCCAGCGTGATAACCACCTTAGCACCCTTCTGGCAGAATCGGCAGACCCCCGGTCCCTCCTTTACTTTCCCGCACCGTAACCAACTATCGAATAGGGGAGATACATGGCGGCCCCCAAACCGTTGCTGCTGCCGCAACTGCCATCTCCCTGAATTAGGTATGTTCTAGGGCTTCGAACCGGTGCGTCCCAGCTCTGGAAACCCCGCGATTGACACTTCCAGTGCTTCGGACAACGTGCTGCGCCATCTGGACCATGTTGGTATTAGACAGGTTAAGTTAAACCTACTTAAATAAAGGGTTTGAATTGTATTGCTACATAATAAAAGAAAAAAAACACATACCTGGTCTCGAACTGGGATCGCATGCACGGATGTCAAGCGTCTAATCCATTATACCACCACTTCGCTTGACTGTTTACAATGAAATGAGATTCATCATCATCATAGGTCCTTTCAGTTCTTTATGTTACCAGTCCATATTCGTTTAACAAAAGTTTATCTGTTGTCAGTTATGTGCTGGGTTTGAATAGGCCTCATTTGTGAAGTTTTATATATATTTTTTTAAAATATGTTTTGCATCAAAAATCACAAGTGTAATACTAATATTTGTTTGTCAAAATGTTTTATGTTTTGTTTTCATCAATAATCATCAAAATCACAAGAGGCAAGTCCAGTGATGTAGCGAGGATTGTATAGAGTGGGGGGGGAGAGAAAATTTACAGATACAAAACTCAAATGAAGCTTCAAATTATGTCAATCAAAAATACGAACAAGTTTGAAAATGTATAGACAAACACTATTGACCTTTTGAATATGAAATTGATATTATTATAATAAAAGATGATGCACCTTTGCAAAATATGATTGACATCATCGATGATAATTTTATAGAACCGTAAGTTGACACGAACACCGCGTGTTTGTTCTAACAAACAGTTGAGCTCTAGTTAATACTATATTTGTAACTTTAGAATTGTGAAATGAAAATAAATGTGAATGAATTGAACAAAAATGATTAAATGCAGAAAATCAGAAATGCCAATATAATAATTCCTAGATACTAATGCTTACTTGGCCTTTAAACAAAAATTTAGATTCAACCATTTTTTTGTAAATCTGATTCAACTTTGGCAAAATTTGTAGCTTTGCATAGTGAAGACGATAAGTAAGACTAATTACGGTGACACCATGTGAAATTCTCTATTGAGTGGTAATTAGTTATGAAAAGAACTGGAGGTTACAACTCGACATTTTGATCAGTATGCTCTGATCCACGATCAGGAGAATGCCGGACTCTGGGAAATGCTGCTGCTTAAGTAGGCTGCTGGAGGATCACGTGATGACTGGATGCTGGAGGATTAGTGCGTTGATGAGGGGTGCAGACGGGAACCTGGTGGGACTGGGATGTTCACGCAACTGAATCAGCTGTAAACAAGCACAGGGGGAGGGAGGGTGGTTGACATAGGATGTAGGAGATCCCTCAGTCTGGGATGTGCTGTGGATATAGAAGATCATTCGGTGCGTAGTAGGGTGGTCGCCAAATATTGCTGATGTAGAAATCAATTTCCTGGGGATTCAACGGATATCCTGTGATGCAACTTTGATTCAACAAATTTCAAATTTGTTTTCTTTGTTTATAAATAAAATTAAATAAATTAAAATCTGAAAAGGTGTACCTCGCTTATTGGCTCTGATTCATCAACATCTAGCAGACTGTCATCTCTAACAGGGGCATATAAGGGAGGAGACTTTGGAGGTTCATTAGGGGGTTGCCTGTCAATGACAATATCATCACTGCTGGCCTACACAGATGTTGTGAAGGAGATGAATGCATTGACACGATGTCTTCCAAATGGGTAAAAAGCAGTGCATATTTATAGTTAAATAGAAGGAAGAAAGAAAAAAAGAGTGATAATTATGGTAAGTATCCAAATGAACCACAGTCTCATTCATGAAATCTTCATCCTCCTCCTGGTCTGCATACATACTCCATGTCATCTTCAGGTGACGATGCATCCTCCACATCTTGCTTCTCCAATGGGTTGATTAATTCCCAGGTTGTCTCAGCAGGTATTACACACCAATAAGCTCACCTGTTTTAAGTAACAAAAATTACAGATCAACATAATGTGTTCAAAGGGTATTCTTTTCAATGTGATACACACAAATCTTTACACTACAGCTGGTTGACAAACATTGATGGTAAGTTACCATACTTGCGCACATTATTTGTACAATGCAGCATTACACACCATCCGAAAACTTAACTTGACATTTGATTTGCTAACCGAATCCCCAAATGCTGAATCCTTCAGCCGAGTATCAAACTGTCAATGTTGCGAACTAGAAGTTGTCATATCTAGAGCTGGTTGTTCATGATCTGCGTTCCACCTTGGAAGCCCCTCTACAAGATGCACTTTGAAATGAAGTGCGTTTGCACTCGTACCTACAAAATTAAACATCAGCATTGTTATAATTACACTAATACTCAAGAAAAAATGGGGACCGGAAACAAAATGGGTTGTGTGTGTATGTCGCAGCTTCAAGCCAGTTTAATTCAACCTTCTTTCACACCGGATACCAAAAAGTGGGCAAACCGGTTTTTACCAATTAACTTCCAAAAAACCACCAACATTAAAGGAGGCACCGATGGCTAACAGCTAAACAGTGAAAGTTGATACCCATGACCACCAGTAGGTAAACAATAAAAGGTGATACCCATGACCACCAAATATACAGCTAAAGATTATACCCATGACCACCAGTAGGCAAACAATAAAGGGTGATACCCATGACCACCAAGTATACAGCTAAAGATTATACCCATGACCACCAGTAGGCAAACACTAAAGGGTGATACCGATGACCACCAGTAGCTGATCACGACCTGCTGCACTGTGTTTTTGCTCTGAGTAACTCAACGTTTTTTACCGTGTTCTTAGAGATTTTTATAAATTGTTTGTTCTTCTATAGTTTCATGTGGAGTTCAAGAACGTTCTTGGATCATATACAGACATGTTTTTAATTTTGATTATTGACAATTTATGTGACAATTTTTCATGGACAAGTATCTACTTCTACTGCATTATACATGCATGCATGGTTCAGCCTGCTTGAACGGTTTTGTGGGCACCATTGTTGCAATGACGTGTGGACCTGCCTTCGATTGTTAATAGTATAATACATCCTTTATCCAGCTTACATGCTTCAACACCCACACCTTTGATTTGTGACTCACGGACAAGAATGAACGCCATTTTGAAATGATTTATAGAACATACAGGGGTGGTCGCCATAACAAGCGGAGAATCACAACACTAATTATCCCCCGTACTCTGTCTAAATCTTTTCGGAAAGCTGAATGTGGTGTTCGAAGCAGCAATCTGGTACAGATCTCTACAACTGGAAATCTCAAATCTCTCTCGCGACTTCGTTTTGCTTTGTGGAATGCACGCTCTATTAAAGCCAAATCGAAATCTGCTGCTCTTTGTGATTTCGTCATACATCAAAACTTAGACGTTCAGGCAATTACTGAAACTTGGCTGACAGGCGATGACCGTGATGATCGTATTGTTGCTGACCTCAAGCGGCATTTGCCAAATTTTAGTTTGCATCACGTACCTCGACTAAATGGTCGAGCAGGTGGGGTTGCTATCCTAGTACGACTTGGTATTCAAGTTAAACTCAATGAAACTCCAAGTTTCACGTCATATGAGTGCATGGATGTACAGCTTACGTCATCCTCAACTTCACTAAGTTTGTGTGTTATTTACAGACCCTCACCTAGTCGTAAAAACAGTTTCACACCAACGATGTTTTTGAATGAATGGAGTGCTTTACTTGATGTAGTTGCTATGGATCAATCACGCTTGCTGTTGACAGGTGACTTTAATATTCACGTTGATCAGAAAGATGACCCTTTTGCCGTGAACTTTGGCCAGGTATTGGAGACTCATGATCTAGTGCAGCATGTAGGTGTCCCTACCCATGTCAACGGTCACACCCTTGACCTCCTAATTTCTCGCAAGGACTACTGCTTGATCAACTCATTATCTACCTGTGAAGATCTTCCATCTGATCATCGAGCCATAAACGTCCTGCTTGATATTTCCCGCCCACCCCCAACTATAAAACAAATCAATTGCCGTAACATAAAAGCTATATATATGGATAGTCTTCGTCAAAATATCAATGAATCCCCCTCCTTCGACAACCTGCGGATGGAGCTGATAATCTTGTCAACCAGTACAGAAGTGTACTCCAAGACATCATTGATGACCATGCTCCCCTTGTATGCCGGAACATCATTATACGTCCCCATGCCCCTTGGTACACCGAGTCTATCCATGCTGCTAAAAGAGAAAAGCGTCGTCAAGAGCGCCTTGCTATGCATTCCGGGCTTACTGTTCATAAACAGTACTACCAAGAACAGTGTGATCTCTACAACGCCATGCTTAGCAATGCCAAATCTTCGTATCATCAACTGGAAATCAAACAGGCTGACAAAAATGATCTTTTTCGTGTTGTGAACAAGCTGACAAAGCAGAGTTTGGACCCGTCGCTACCTGATCATAGTGATGCAGGCGACTTAGCAAATCTCTTCATGGATTTCTATCAGCAGAAGTTGAGTGGCCTGGGAGATCAGCTAGCAGGCACGCCTGTTACTGTCCATCAAGACGCGCCCAGCCATGACACCTGCTCGAGTACTTTCAGTACCTTTCGTGAGGTAAGCGAGGACGAAGTCCGTGTTATAATCAGGTCATCGCCCATCACAAGCTGCCAGACAAATCTTCTTCCATCTACTGTTTTCAGAGAATCGTTGAATGAACTTCTGCCTGTCATAACTATGATAATAAATCGCTCTCTAACAGGTGGCTTATTTCCAAGTTGCTTGAAGCACGCCTTCATTAAACCTCTTCTCAAGTCGGTGAAGCTGAATGTAGATGATTTTGCCAGTTACCGCCCTATATCAAAACTACCTTATCCCGGCAAGCTTATCGAGAGGGTTGCTGTAAATCAGCTCAATGAGTATCTTCAGGATGAAGACCTGTACCCTGCTATGCAGTCAGCATATCGCCAAAATCACAGTACAGAAACTGCTACACTGCACATTCAAAACAATCTCCTGTGTACCCTTGATCGTAAAAGAGAAGCCATGCTTGTCTTACTAGACTACTCATCCGCCTTTGACATCATAGATCATCACATTCTGTTACAGCGCCTTGAGACAAGATATGGCATCAGCGGAACGGTGCTAAAGTGGTTCTCCTCCTATCTCAAGGACCGATCGCAAACCGTTTCGATTCGTGGCAAGAGCTCATATGATGTCATATTTAACTCTGGAGTACCACAGGGCTCCGTGGTGGGTCCCCTGCTGTTCGCGTTGTACACTGCGCCTCTGGAAGACGTGATATCTTCGCATGATGTCCATGCTGCAGTTTATGCAGATGATACCCAACTGTATATCGACTTCAATCCTGGAGAGAGAGATGATGCAGTTCGTAAATTACAAAAATGTATGGATGATGTACATTCTTGGTCTGCTTCCAACAAGCTGTGTCTAAACAGTCGTAAAACAGAACTTCTACACATGACGTCTAAGTTCATGGATTTCTTATTACACCTGGAATCTACTGGACGTTTTATGTGAGTATTTGTACATTTGTTTTCTTATAATAAGTGAAAACTTTTTTTTTTTTGTATGTCTGTGCAGTAAAAATTTACTGTTGAGTGTATACACATTTTGGATCTTCATTTTATTTGTGCAGTCAACTCTGATTTAGATTATAGCCTTTAGGTAGAGATTATAACCTGTAGCTTGACCACAAGCTTTTGTTTGGATCAACAACTTTTGTGATCAGACAATGGAGGTCTACATCCTGTTTATTCTACTCCTGCTATCCAGACCATGGTGTCTCAATGAGTCATCAGTAGATGGCTACAAGATGCAATCTACAGATTGTTCAACTAAAATCCGCCATCTTAAATTCTTGAGACGTCCTATATCATACTATGATAATTCATCTGCCACCTTTCACCTGGAACTCTTAATTTCTGGTGACATAAACCCAAACCCTGGACCTGAAACACTGATCAACACACCCACAAAAGCCACTCAGCTCCATAAAATTTCCTACAGCCGTAATGAACTGCTCAATCTTCGCAATGCTCCATGTACTGATGTAGCTTTATCTTATTTAGGATTGAGTCAATTGAACTGTCTTGAAATACTTGCTAATCAACCCCAAACATACCGCCGCACACATAGAGGTAAAAAAGCTGGTCGCCGTAGAATGGACAGACTTACACAACTAGCACTCCAGCCTTATCAACCCCCAGCAGTGAACTCAACCACATCAACAAGCGACATTGGCATAACTTCAACTCCAAATGTTCACGATGAGTCTAAACTTCAGCTCTGTGTCTTGAACACTCAATCCATATGTAACAAATCGGATGAATTTGTTTACTTTGTACTTCAAAACAATTTGGATCTTGTTGCCATAACCGAGACATGGTTTAAACCTAATGATGACTTGCCACCCCGTGAGTGTACTCCTGCTGGCTACTCTCCATCATATCCCCAGACCAATAAAGACCGGTGGAGGGGTTGCACTACTCTTTAGGTCCAGTTTATCTGTCAGTATGAAAAGTGTTAACATTGACTATCTAACATTTGAATCTCTGCATGCTGAGGTAACGTGCAACTCTAGATCTGTTCGCCTTGTTAATATTTATCGACCAGAAAGGGATGTTGATGGTAAACATGTAAACTTCTCCAGTTTTCTGCAGGAATTTGAAAAATTAATTGTCGATTATCTCAATTACACCCATCTGACATTATTTTAACCGGCGATTTTAACATTCATATGGACATTATTTCAAACAATTATGCAAATCAGTTTAAAGATCTGCTCTCTGCTCATGGACTTATACAGCACATCACAGCACCCACTCATCGGTATGGTCACTGTCTTGACCTCATGATAACGCGTGAAAATACTTCACCTCTTATCTCGAATATAACTATTCATCCTGGCTTATCTGATCATTATGTAATCATGGTAAATTTGAACTTAAAAACCTCCCATACCTACCATTTCTGTAACTACCGCCACTGGAAAAAAGTAAATATTAAAGATTTATGTCATGATATTGAATCTCAACTGGAAAAATGTAAACCTTGAAGATGGTGAGCTGGATTCTTGTGTCAGTCTATTTGAATCTACTGTCCGTAACATCTGATGATCATGCTCCGCAAAAATCTAACTGTTAAACTACAATCTGAATCCCCTGGTTCAATGATGATATCCGTGCTGCAAGGAAAATCCGCCGTCAACTTGAGCGAAGATGGCGTGACAATGGGAAACTTGGAGTACATCGGCAAAAATACTGTAACCAACGTGATATTGTGAAGAACATGATTAACCAGGCAAAAATAAATCACTACTCATCTCTTGTGGAAGATAGCTCTGGTGATCAGAAAAAAACTCTTTAACATTGTTGAAAAGCTGCTTCATAAACCCAAAGCTCCAGTGCTTCCATCTACACACTCCGATCAGGACCTCGCAAATGCTTTTTCAAACTTTTTTGTCACAACAATTGAGAATATCCGCCGTTCTTTTCCCTCAGTACCTGCCATTCTATCACAAACACCATCACGCAAGAATCCACAATGTAGACTGTCCATATTTGAGCCTACTAGTGTTACGGAGGTCAAGAAACTCATCATGAAATCGCCATCAAAATCATGTGAACTTGATCCAGTGCCAACTTCGCTAATAAAACAAAATATTGATGTGTTTGCTAAGTATATCACAATTATTGTAAACAGATCTCTTTTTTCCGGTTGTTTCCCTAATAGCCAGAAGGTTGCTCATGTTAAACCACTCCTAAAGAAACCGAATTTGGACAAGGAAGTTTTCAAAAATTACCGACCAGTAGCGAATTTAAAGTACCTTGGAAAAACAATCGAGCGAGTTGTTTCATCACGGATCTCTGACCATGTTCGTGCTAATAACCTGTATGACACATTTCAGTCAGCCTACAAACCCATTTCATGGAACGGAAACTGCTCTTCGCGTCAACAATGACATTTTATCTGCCATGGATGAGGGGAAAATCACTGCATTAGTTTTGTTAGACTTAAGCGCCGCTTTTGACACTGTCGATCATAAAATCCTTCTCTCCCGCCTTCAATATCATCTTGGAATACGTGACACAGCCCTGGATTGGTGTAAGTCCTACCTTTTAAATAGGCCTCAGCATGTTTGTATTGGTAACGCTATCTCCGAGCCTGTTACTCTTGACTATTCTGTACCCCAACGCTCTGGGCTCGGCCCACAGTGGTTTACTGTTTATACCTTTCCAGTTCGTGATATAATTTAAATTACCATGTTTACGCTGATGACACGCAGCTTTACATTACTTTTAAATCCTCTCAAGAACCTGCCGATTCCTGCATTACAACACTAGAGAAATGTATTCAAGAGATTCGAAGTTGGATGAGACAAAACTTCCTGAAATTGAACGATGAAAAAACAGAATTTGTTCTATTTGGATCACGTCAACAATTGTCTAAAGTTTCTTCCATTTATTACAATTGTTGACTCGCAGATAACCCCTCATTACATGCACGTAATTTGGGTGTTATATTTGACTCGACAATGACTTTAAAACAACATATCTCCAACATTGTTCGCATATCATCATTTCATATCAGAAATATACATGTAAGCCGAATTAGGAAATACTTGAATAAAAGTGCTGCTGAACAAATTATACATGCATTTGTCACATCACGGCTCGATAACGGGAATGCTCTCCTTTACGGTCTTCCGCAGAATCAAATATCTCGTCTTCAGCACATACAAAACACAGCAGCTCGTGTTGTGACTTTGTCCAGAAAGTCATGCCATATCACGCCAATCTTGAAAGAACTGCACTGGCTTCCCTGTTACACAGAGAATTGTTTTAAACTTATGCTAATTGTTCACAAATCTGTTAATAACATTGCTCCAATTTATATTTCTGAACTACTTAAAGTCTACACTCCATCACGCAATTTGCGCTCCAGCAACATGTCACTCCTCAAGGAACCAACTTCAAAACGGAACTGGGGTGATAGGTCGTTTTCTGTCGCAGCTCCGAGACTCTGGAATCATCTTCCAACTAAACTCAAATCTTGTCATAGTATAACCAGATTCAAGTCGATGCTTAAAACTCATCTCATGTCACAACTCTTCAAAGATGATGTATATTTGTAAATTGCATTGTATGTACATGTATCTCGGTACATAATTTGTTTTCCCTATGCTATCATTGTATATTGTTTGTATTAATGATTTTTCTTTGTTTCCGCGCCTTGAGCGCCCAGCAGGGTGGATATGTGCGCGCTAAAAATCTTTATTATTATTATTATTATTAAAATCAAAATCATCTCATAGTCCTACTGATCCTCCATCACTTATTGTAGACCACCAACCAATAAACCCTAATGAGTCAGCAAGGAGCCTCGGGATTATTGTTGATCACAACCTTCGCATGACGGATCACGTCAACAACATCTATCGTTCGTCATTTGCTGCACTTCGTGGTATTGGCCGAATTAGACAAGATCTTGATGATGATAGTACCGCTAAACTCGTCCACGCCTTTGTTACATCTAGGCTTGATTTCTGTAACTCTCTCTTGTATGGCCTCCCTGAGTCTGAAACCCGGGAA
>CM055824.1:35989811-36032837 GCA_029582265.1 Zoroaster sp. YZ-2022 | reverse complement strand
TAAAGTAAAAAAAAGCAACGTCAAAAAAGGCCAAAAGGCTAAAAAACCCGTGTGACCACACAAGTGCATTTGCTCAACGTCGTTAGAGAATACATGTCCTTTTTCTATGCTTTAACACGCATGCCAGTCAACTCGCCCCCTGGCAAACTTGCCCCTAACAAACGCGCCCCCTGACAAAATCGCCCCCAGAAAACTCGCCCCAACAAACTCGCCCCCTGTAATTTTGTGACGCATCTCACGCTATTGAGACTGGTTTAATATAAGTAAGACTAATTGCGGTGACACCATGTGGAATCTCAATTGAGTAGTAATATAATTTAACAAAAATAAATATTACATGAAATAATTACAACTAAAATAGAATACATAGAAAACTAGCTAAACAAAACAGTTATGATTTATACGAAAAATTTACAAAGTTATTTTGTTTGATTTAATTCTGTATTTTGCATGTAATTACTTATTTATTTTAATTTATTTTACTCGGTATTTTGTTTAGCAAGTTTCCTATTTATTATATTAATTATCCCCCATACATCCTGCCTTTATTAATAATGTTTTAGTTACATGTATATGAACAGTCTCAATAGCGTGAGATGCGTCAAAAACTTACAGGGGGCGAGTTTGTCGGGGGGCGAGTTTGCCAAGGGGCGACTTTGTGAGTTGCGAGATTGTAACGGGCGAGTTTGCCAGGGGCGAGTTGACTGGCATCCTTTAACACACGTTGATCTTCTGACTGTGTGAAAAAACAACAATAAATTCACAGAGATTGAAACGATTTTTTTAGACATAAAATTAAATGTCCCACACTTACCACCAACTGAAAAATGAGAAATAATGCTTAATTTCTTGACTCATTTCATCTTCGGTCCTGTTGAATGCTCCGAATTGCATAACAAGAGCGAAATTTAAGCCTATTTTCACCACACCTTTCCACAAGACGCCTTATGTGCCACACGTGTTGCACTTTTTCCAAAGGTCACGCTTTAAAAAAAAACATACCCACAAACACATGTGAATGACTATCGTACGATAAAATACCCCAATGACCTTTAGCTAAAAAACAACAATCGTCTAATGTTTAGCCAATCAGTAACCAGCATTTTAAAAGACGCGGTCAAACGTTGGCCGTTCAGCGCCCAGCATTCCAAAAATAGAAGTAGTATTATGACGTCATACACTTGACTTAGCGCATTGCAAATTATAACCAAATGAGGGCGCACTTTTTAAAGCTTGAAACAGCCGTGGGTCCTCCAGTAGCAGCGGGCGCCCGCTCGGGCACCACCGTGGCTCGCGGCCCAGAGGACGTGCTCCTTGGGCGAGAGGAGGAGTCCCTGCACGCTGGCCCCCTGTCCCCGCAGACGGATCGACCCGAAGTCGGAGTCCGAGGAGCGACCTCTCGCCCGAGGAGCACGGGCGGTGCCCACTGCTGCATTCGGATCGACCCGTCTGCTGGCACCGCGAGCCAGCGTGCAGGGACTCGTCCTCTCGGCCGGTAGCCACGGCCCGAGCCGGGGGCCGAAGGCGGGTCGACCTGAAGGCGGCAGCGGGCATCGCCCGTGCTCCTCGTGCGAGAGGAGGAGTCCCTGCACGCTGGCCCCCTGTCCCCGCAGACGGGTCGACCCGAAGTCGGAGTCCGAGGGGCGACCTCTCGCCCGAGGAGCAATGGCGGAGCCCACATCTGCATTCGGATCGACCCGTTTGCGGAGACCGCGAGCCAGCATGCAGGAACTCGTCCTCTCGGGCGGTAGCCACGGCCCGAGCCGGGGCCCGAACCCCACGGTGTTTCTTCGACAAGTTTTCAACGCAAATTGGACAGAGGTGTTCCGTACTACAAACGGGGTGGGTGTTACGTCTATTATAGGGTGTAGGTGGTCGTCGAGCCCGAAATCGGAAAAAAAAATCAGAGTCCAGCGGACGGGAACCGACTCTGGGACGGGCTAGAGGGGATGGCGGTTGGCCCCCGCGCCCAGCTGGGAGACGTCAGGAAGGCCCCCCGTGGTCCTCCAGTAGCAGCGGGCGCCGGCTCGAGCCCCAGCGTGGCTCGCGGCCCAGAGGACGAGTCCCTGCACGCTGGCTCGCGGTACCCGCAGACGGGTCGACCCGAAGGCGGCAGCGGGCATCGCCCGTGCTCCTCGGCGAGAGGAGGAGTCCGCACGCTGGCCCCTGTCCCCGCAGACGGGTCGACCCGAAGTCGGAGTCCGAGGGCGACCTCTCGCGAGGAGCACGGGCGGAGCCCAGCTGCAATCGGATCGACCCGTTTGCGGGGACCGCGAGCCAGCGTGCAGGGACTCGTCCTCTCGGGCGGTAGCCACGGCCCGAGCCGGGGCCCGAACCCCACGGTGTTTCTTCGACAAGTTTTCAACGCAAATTGGACAGAGGTGTTCCGTACTACAAACGGGGTGGATGTTATGTCTATTATAGGGTGTAGGTGGTCCTCGAGCCCGAAATCGGAAACAAAATCAGAGTCCAGCGGACGGGACCCGACTCTGGAAGGGCTAGAGGATGGCGGTTGGCCCCGCGCCCAGCTGGGAGACGTCAGGAAGGCCCCCCGTTGTCCTCCAGTAGCAGCGGGCGCCGGCTCGGGCCCCAGCGTGGCTCGCGGCCCAGAGGATGAGTCCCCGCACGCTGGCTCGCGGTACCCGCAGACGGGTCGACCTGAAGGCGGCAGCGGCATCGCCCGTGCTCCTGGCGAGAGGAGTCCCTGCTCGCTGGCCCCCTGTCCCCGCAGACGGGTCGAACCGAAGTCGGAGTCAGAGGGGCGACCTCTCGCCCGAGGAGCGGGGGCGGAGCCCACCGCTGCATTCGGATCGACCCGTTTGCGGGAACCGCGAGCCAGCGTGCAGGGACTCGTCCTCACGGGCGGTAGCCACGGCCCAAGCCGGGGCCCGAACCCCACGGTGTTTCTTCGACAAGTTTTGAACGCAAATTGGACAGAGGTGTTCCGTACTACAAACGGGGTGGGTGTTACGTCTATTATAGGGTGTAGGTGGTCCTCGAGCCCGAAATCGGAAAAAAAAAATCAGAGTCCAGCGGACGGGACCCGACTCTGGGACGGGCTAGAGGGGATGGCGGTTGGCCCCCGCGCCCAGCTGGGAGACGTCAGGAAGGCTCCCCGTTGTCCTCCAGTAGCAGCGGGCGCCGGCTCGGGCCCCACCGTGGCTCGCGGCCCAGAGGACGAGTCCCTGCACGCTGGCTCGCGGTACCCGCAGACGGGTCGACCCGAAGGCGGCAGCGGGCATCGCCCGTGCTCCTCGGGCGAGAGGAGGAGTCCCTGCACGCTGGCCCCCTGTCCCCGCAGACGGGTCGACCCGAAGTCGGAGTCAGAGGGGCGACCTCTCGCCCGAGGAGCACGGGCGGAGCCCACCGCTGCATTCGGATCGACCCGTTTGCGGGGACCGCGAGCCAGCGTGCAGGGACTCGTCCTCTCGGGCGGTAGCCACGGCCCGAGCCGGGGCCCGAACCCCACGGTGTTTCTTCGACAAGTTTTCAACGCAAATTGGACAGAGGTGTTCCGTACTACAAACGGGGGGGGGGGGGGTGTTACGTCTATTATAGGGTGTAGGTGGTCCTCGAGCCCGAAATCGGAAAAAAAATCAGAGTCCAGCGGACGGGTCCCCCACTCTGGGACGGGCTAGAGGGGATGGCGGTTGGCCCCGCGCCCAGCTGGGAGACGTCAGGAAAGCCCCCCGTGGTCCTCCAGTAGCAGCGGGCGCCGGCTCGGGCCCCACCGTGGCTCGCGGCCCAGAGGACGAGTCCCTGCACGCTGGCTCGCGGTACCCGCAGACGGGTCGACCCCAAGGCAGCAGCGGGCGTCGCCCGTGCTCCTCGGGCGAGAGGAGGAGTCCCTGCATGCTGGCCCCCTGTCCCCGCAGACGGGTCGACCCGAAGTCGGAGTCCGAGGGGCGACCTCTCGCCCGAGGACCACGGGCGGTGCCCGCTGCTGCATTCGGATCGACCCGTCTGCGGGGACCGCGAGCCAGCGTGCAGGGACTCGTCCTCTCGGCCGGTAGCCACGGCCCGAGCCGGGGCCCGAACCCCACGGTGTTTCTTCGACAAGTTGTCAAGGCAAATTGGACAGAGGTGTTCCGTACTACAAACGGGGTGGGTGTTACGTCTATTATATATAGGGTGTAGGTGGTCCTAGAGCCCGAAATCGGAAAAAAAATCAGAGTCCAGCGGACGGGACCCGACTCTGGGACGGGCTAGAGGGGATGGCGGTTGGCCCCCGCGCCCAGCTGGGAGACGTCAGGAAGGCCCCCCGTGGTCCTCCAGTAGCAGCGGGCGCCGGCTCGGGCCCCACCGTGGCTCGCGGCCCAGAGGACGAGTCCCTGCACGCTGGCCCCCTGTCCCCGCAGACGGGTCGACCCGAAGTCGGAGTCCGAGGGGCGACCTCTCGCCCGAGGAGCACGGGCGGTGCCCACTGCTGCATTCGGATCGACCCGTCTGCTGGGACCGCGAGCCAGCGTGCAGGGACTCGTCCTCTCGGCTGGTAGCCACGGCTCGAGCCGGGCCGAACCCCATGGTGTTTCTTCGACAAGTTTTCAACGCAAATTGGACAGAGGTGTTCCGTACTACCAACGGGGTGGGTGTTACGTCTATTACAGGGTGTAGGTGGTCCTCGAGCCCGAAATCGGAAAAAAAGTCAGAGTCCAGCGGACGGGACCCGACTCTGGGACGGGCTAGAGGGGGATGGCGGTTGGCCCTCGCGCCCAGCTGGGAGACGTCGGGAAGGCCGCCCGTGGTCCTCCAGTAGCAGCGGGCGCCGGCTCGGGCCACACCATGCCTCGCGGCCCAGAGGACGAGTCCCTCCACGCTGGCTCGCGGTACCCGCAGACTGGTCGACCCGAAGACAGCAGCGGCCATCGCCCGTGCTCCTCGGGCGAGAGGAGGAGTCACTGCACGCTGACCCGCTGTCCCCGCAGACGGGTCGACCCGAAGTCTGAGTCCGAGGGGCGACCTCTCGCCCGAGGAGCACGGGCGGTGCCCGCTGCTGCATTCGGATCGACCCGTCTGCGGGGACCGCGAGCCAGTGTGCAGGGACTCGTCCTCACGGGCGGTAGCCACGGCCCGAACCGGGCCGAACTCCACGGTGTTTCTTCGACAAGTTTTCAACGCAAATTGGACAGAGGTGTTCCGTACTACGAACGGGGTGGGTGTTACGTCTATTATAGGGTGTAGGTGGTCCTCGAGCCGAAATCGGAAAAAAAATCAGAGTCCAGCGGACGGGACCCGACTCTGGGACGGGCTAGAGGGGGAGGGCGGTTGGCCCCCGCGCCCAGCTGCGAGACGTCAGGAAGGCCCCCCATGCTCCTCCAATAGCAGCGGGCGCCGGCTCGGGCCCCACCGTGGCTCGCGGCCAAAGGACGAGTCCCGGCACGCTGGCTCGCGATACCCGCAGACGGGTCGACCCGAAGGCAGCAGCGGGCATCGCCCGTGCTCCTCGGGCGAGAGGAGGAGTCCCTGCACGCTGGCCCCCTGTCCCCGCAGACGGGTCGACCCGAAGTCGAAGTCCGAGCGGCGACCTCTCGCCCGAGGAGCACGGGCGGTGCCCGCTGCTGCATTCGGATCGACCCGTCTGCTGGGACCGCGAGCCAGCGTGCAGGGACTCGTCCTCTCGGCCGGTAGCCACGGCCTAAGCCGGGGCCCGAACCCAACGGTGTTTCTTCGACAAGTTTTCAACGCAAATTGGACAGAGGTGTTCCGTACTACCAACGGGTTGGGTGTTACGTCTATTATAGGGTGTAGCTGGTCCTCGAGCCCGTAATCGGAAGAAAAAAATTCAGAGTTCAGCGGACGGGACCCGACTCTGGGACGGGCTAGAGGGGGATGGCGGTTGGCCCCCGCGCCCAGCTGGGAGACGTCAGGAAGGCCCCCTGTGGTCCTCCAGTAGCAGCGGGCGCCGGCTCAGGCCCCACCGTGGCTCGCGACCCAGAGGACGAGTCCCTGCACGTTGGCTCGCGGTACCCACAGACGGGTCGACCCGAAGGCAAAGCGGGCATCGCCCGTGCTCCTCGGGCGAGAGGAGGAGTCCCTGCACGCTGGCCCCCTGTCCCCGCAGACGGGTCGACACAAAGTCGGAGTCCGAGGGGCGACCTCTCGCCCGAGGAGCACGGGCGGTGCCCACTGCTGCATTCGGATTGACCCGTCTGCGGGGACCGCGAGCCAGCGTGCAGGGACTCGTCCTCTCGGCCGGTAGCCACGGCCCGAGCCGGGGCCGAACCCCACGGTGTTTCTTCGACAAGTTTTCAACGCAAATTGGACAGAGGTGTTCCGTACTACCAACGGGGTGGGTGTTACGTCTATTATAGGGTGTAGGTGGTCCTCGAGCCCGAAATCGGAAAAAAATCAGAGTCTAGCGGACGGGACCCGACTCTGGGACGGGCTAGAGTGGGATGGCGGTTGGCCACCGCGCCCAGCTGGGAGACGTCGGGAAGGCCGTCCGTGGTCCTCCAGTAGCATCGGGCGCCGGCTCGCGCCCCACCGTGGCTCGCGGCCCACCGTGGCTCGCGGCCCAGAGGACGAGTCCCTGCACGTTGGCTCGCGGTACCCGCAGACGGGTCGACCCGAAGGCAAAGCGGGCATCGCCCGTGCTCCTCGGGCGAGAGGAGGAGTCCCTGCCCGCTGGCCCCCTGTCCCTGCAGACGGGTCGACCCGAAGTCGGAGTCCGAGGGGCGACCTCTCGCCCGAGGAGCACGGGCGGTGCCCACTGCTGCATTCGGATTGACCCGTCTGCGGGGACCGCGAGCCAGCGTGCAGGGACTCGTCCTCTCGGCCGGTAGCCACGGCCCGAGCCGGGGCCCGAACCCCACGGTGTTTCTTCGACAAGTTTTCAACGCAAATTGGACAGAGGTGTTCCGTACTACCAACGGGGTGGGTGTTACGTCTATTATAGGGTGTAGGTGGTCCTCGAGCCCGAAATCGGAAAAAAAATCAGAGTCCAGCGGACGGGACCCGACTCTGGGACGGGCTAGAGGGGGATGGCGGTTGGCCCCCGCACCCAGCTGGGAGACGTCAGGAAGGCCCCCCGTGGTCCTCCAGTAGCAGCGGGCGCCGGCTCAGGCCCCACCGTGGCTCGCGGCCCAGAGGACGAGTCCCTGCACGTTGGCTCGCGGTACCCGCAGACGGGTCGACCCGAATGCAAAGCGGGCATCGCCCGTGCTCCTCGGGCGAGAGGAGGAGTCCCTGCACGCTGGCCCCCTGTCCCTGCAGACGGGTCGACCCGAAGTCGGAGTCCGAGGGGCGACCTCTCGCCCGAGGAGCACGGGCGGTGCCCACTGCTGCATTCGGATTGACACGTCTGCGGGGACCGCGAGCCAGCGTGCAGGGACTCGTCCTCTCGCCGGTAGCTACGGCCCGAGCCGGGGCCGAACCCCACTGTGTTTCTTCGACAAGTTTTCAACGCAAATTGGACAGAGGTGTTCCCTACTACCAACGGTGTGGGTGTTACGTCTATTATAGGGTGTAGGTGGTCCTCGAGCCCGAAATCGGAAAAAAATCAGAGTCTAACGGACGGGACCCGACTCTGGGACGGGCTAGAGGGGGATGGCGGTTGGCCACCGCGCCCAGCTGGGAGACGTCGGGAAGGCCGCCCGTGGTCCTCCAGTAGCAGCGGGCGCCGGCTCGGGCCCCACCGTGGCTCGCGGCCCAGAGGACGAGTCCCTGCAGGCTGGCTCGCGGTACCCGCAGACGGGTCGACCCGAAGACAGCAGCGGGCATCGCCCGTGCTCCTCGGGCGAGAGGAGGAGTCCCTGCACGCTGGCCCCCTGTCCCCGCAGACGGGTCGACCCGAAGTCTGAGTCCGAGGGGCGACCTCTCGCCCGAAGAGCACCGGCGGTGCCCGCTGATGCATTCGGATCGACCCGTCTGCGGGGACCGCGAGCCAGCGTGCAGGGACTCGTCCTCTCGGCCGGTAGCCACGGCCCGAGCCGGGGCCCGAACCCCACGGTGTTTCTTCGACAACTTTTCAACGCAAATTGGACAGAGGTGTTCCGTACTACCAACGGGGTGGATGTCACGTCTATTATAGGGTGTAGGTGGTCCTCGAGCCCGAAATCGGAAAAAAATCAGAGTCTAGCGGACGGGACCCGACTCTGGGACGGGCTAGAGTGGGATGGCGGTTGGCCACCGCGCCCAGCTGGGAGACGTCGGGAAGGCCGTCCGTGGTCCTCCAGTAGCATCGGGCGCCGGCTCGCGCCCCACCGTGGCTCGCGGCCCAGAGGACGAGTCCCTGCACGCTGGCTCGCGGTACCCGCAGACGGGTCGACCCGAAGACAGCAGCGGGCATCGCCCGTGCTCCTCGGGCGAGAGGAGGAGTCCCTGCACGCTGGCCCCCTGTCCCCGCAGACGGGTCGACCCGAAGTCGGAGTCCGAGGGGCGACCTCTCGCCCGAGGAGCACCGGCGGTGCCCGCTGATGCATTCGGATCGACCCGTCTGCGGGGACCGCAAGCCAGCGTGCAGGGACTCGTCCTCTCGGCCGGTAGCCACGGCCCGAGTCGGGTCCCGAACTCCACGGTGTTTCTTCGACAAGTTTTCAACGCAAATTGGACCCGACTCTGGGGTGTTTCTTAGACAAGTTTTCATTGCAAATTGGATAGAGGTGTTCTGTTCTACCAACGGGGTGGGTGTTACGTCTATTGTAGGGTGTAGGTGGTCCTCAAGCCCGAAATCGGAAAAAATCAGAGTCCAGCGGATGGGACCCGACTCTGGGACGGGCTAGAGGGGGATGGCGATCGGCCCCCGCGCCCAGCTGGGAGACGTCGGGAAGGCCCCCCGTAGTCCTCCAGTAGCAGCGGGCTCCGGCTCGGGCCCCACCGTAGCTCGCGGCCCAGAGGACGAGTCCCTGCACGCTGGCTCGCGGTACCCGCAGACGGGTCGACCCGAAGGCAGCAGCGGGCATCGCCCGTGCTCCTCGGGCGAGAGGAGGAGTCCCTGCAAGCTGGCCCCCTGTCCCCGCAGACGGGTCGACCCGAAGTCGGAGTCCGAGGGGCGACCTCTCGCCCGAGGAAGACTTGCGGTTCCCGCTGCTGCATTCGGATCGACCCGTCTGCGGGGACCGCGAGCCAGCGTGCAGGGACTCGTCCTCTCGTTCGGTAGCCACGGCCCGAGCCGGGTCCCGAACCCAACGGTGTTTCTTCGACAAATGTTTAACGCAAATTGGACAGAGGTGTTCCGTACTACGAACGGGGTGGGTGTTACGTCTATTATAGGGTGTAGGTGGTCCTCGAGCCCGAAATCGGAAAAAAATCAGAGTCCAGCGGACGGGACCCGACTCTGGGGAGTTTCTTAGACAAGTTTTCATTGCAAATTGGATATAGGTGTTCCGTACTACCAACGGGGTGGGTGTTACGTCTATTGTAGGGTGTAGGTGGTCCTCAAGCCCGCAATCGGAAAAAATCAGAGTCCAGCGGATGTGACCCGACTCTGGGACGGGCTAGAGGGGGATGGCGGTCGGTCCCCGCGCCCAGCTGGGAGACGTCGGGAAGGCCCCCCGTGGTCCTCCCGTAGCAGCGGGCGCCGAGCTCGGCCCCACCGTGGCTCGCGGCCCAGAGGACGATTCTCTGCACGCTGGCTCGCGGTACCCGCAGACGGGTCGACCCGAAGGCAGCAGCGGGCATCGCCCGTGCTCCTCGGGCGAGAGGAGGAGTCCCTGCAAGCTGGCCCCTGTCCCCGCAGACGGGTCGACCCGAAGTCGGAGTCCGAGGGGCGACCTCTCGCCCGAGGAAGACTTGCGGTGCCCGCTGCTGCATTCGGATCGACCCGTCTCCGGAGACCGCGAGCCAGCGTGCAGGACTCGTCCTCTCGGCCGCTAGCCACGGCCCGAGCCGGGTCCCGAACCCCACGGTGTTTCTTCGACAAGTTTTCAACGCAAATTGGACAGAGGTGTTCCGTACTACGAACGGGGTGGGTCTTACGTCTATTATAGGGTGTAGGTGGTCCTCGAGCCCGAAATCGGAAAACAATCAGAGTCCAGCGGATGGGACCCGACTCTGGGACGGGCTAGAGGGGGATGGCGGTCGGCCCCCGCGCCCAGCTGAGAGACGTCGCGAAGGTCCCCTGTGGTCCTCCAGTAGCTGCGGGCGCCGGCTCGTCACCCACCGTGGCTCCCGGCCCAGAGGACGAGTCCCTGCATGATGGCTCGCGGTACCCGCAGACGGGTCGACCCGAAGGCAGCAGCGGGCATCGCCCGTGCTCCTCGGGCGAGAGGAGGAGTCCCTGCACGCTGGCCCCCTGTCCACGCAGACGGGTCGACCCGAAGTCGGAGTCCGAGGGGCGACCTCTCGCCCGAGGAAGACTTGCGGTGCCCGCTGCTGCATTCGGATCGACCCGTCTGCGGGGACCGCGAGCCAGCGTGCAGGGACTCGTCCTCTCGGCCGGTAGCCACGGCCCCAGCCGGGGCCCGAACCCCACGGTGTTTCTTCGACAAGTTTTCAACGCAAATTGGACAGAGGTGTTCCGTACTACCAACGGGGTGGGTGTTACGTCTATTATAGGGCGTAGGTGGTCCTCGAGCGAAATCGGAAAAATCAGAGTCCAGCGGATGGGACCCGACTCTGGGACGGGCTGAGGGGATGGCAGTCCCCCCGCGCCCAGCTGGGAGACGTCGGAAAGGCCCTCCGTGGTCCTCCAGTAGCAGCGTGGCGCCGTCTAGGGCCCCACCGTGGCTACCGGCCCAGAGGACGAGTCCCTGCACGCTGCCCTCGCGGTACCCGCAGACGTGTCGACCAAAGGCAGCAGCGGGCATCGCCCGTGCTCCTCGGGCGAGAGGAGGAGTCCCAGCACGCTGGCCCCCTGTCCCCGCAGACAGGTCGACCCGAAGTCGGAGTCCGAGGGGCGACCTCTCGCCCGAGGATCACGGGCGGTGCCCGCTGCTGCGTTGGGGACGACCCGTCTGTGGGGACCGCGAGCCAGCGTGCAGGGACTCGTCCTCTCTGCCGGTAGCCAAGGCCCGAGCCGGAGCCCGAACCCCACGGTGTTTCTTAGACAAGTTTTCAACGCAAATTGGACAGAGGTGTTCCGTACTACCAACGGGGTGGGTGTTACGTCTATTATAGGGTGTAGGTGGTCCTCGAGCCCGAAATCGGAAAAAAATCAGAGTCCAGCGGACGGGACCCGACTCTGGGACGGGCTAGAGGGGGATGGCGATCGGCCGCCGCGCCCAGCTGGGAGACGTCGGGAAGGCCCTCCGTGGTCCTCCAGTAGCAGCGGGCGCCGGCTCGGGCCCCACCGTGGCTCCCGGCCCAGAGGACGAGTCCCTGCACGCTGGCTCGCGGTACCCGCAGACGGGTCGACCCGAAGGCAGCAGCGGGCATCGCCCGTGCGCCTCGGGCGAGAGGAGTCCCTGCACGCTGGCCCCTGTCCCCGCAGACGGGTCGACCCAAGTGGGAGTCCGAGGCGACCTCGCCCGAGAACCACGGGCGGTGCCCACTGCTGCATTCGGATCGACCCGTCTGCGGGGACCGCGAGCCAGCGTGCAGGGACTCGTCCTCTCGGCTGGTAGCCACGGCCCGAGCCGGGGCCCGAACCCCACGGTGTTTCTTAGACAAGTTTTCAACGCAAATTGGACAGAGGTGTTCCGTACTACCAACGGGGTGGATGTTATGTCTATTATAGGGTGTAGGTGGTCCTCGAGCCCGAAATCGGACAAAAATCAGAGTCCAGCGGACGGGACCCGACTGGAATCAGAGTGGTAGTTTTAGATTAACTCAGTGACTGAAAATAACACGCCACGTGATAAAGTCATGCTTTCGTTACTGCTGCATAAATGAGCCAATAATTTTCAGTCACTATGTTCTCGGGGAGGTCGGTATCACGATTGTATCGTGACGATACGATATTCAAAAAAAATTCGGCTAAATTGGATGTGGTTTTGAAGATATCGAAATATCGCCATATTGCCGATATTTAAAAAAAATATCGCTGATATTCCAAAAATATAGCCGATATGAAATTTACATCGGTCTTTTTAGTTAAAATATCTCCAAATTTCATGTTAATATACGGTAATATCAACCTACTGTGTTCATCTTAAACTCGGATTCCATGTATTCTGGGTATCCAGGTATCCGGATAGCCGACCGAAACTGTCATTACCCGGTTCCATTTTCGGTTCCAATTACCCGTAAAGGACCGTTTAAAATTCGAGCTTAGTTTGAGCGGATTGAACAGAAATCTGTCACTCTTTAACAATGTAATGTTTACATTTTTACAGACAGTTATCTTTTAAATTCAAGAGTTACACTCCATATCGTTTCGGTTTGCGGTAACACCATGTGTTTATCTCAACTAACGTGAAGCTGAGATACAGGTTCTGAAAAGAACCGTATCGCACAACTCGTATCTCAACCTTCGTGAAGAAGATTAGAGCAGGCTAATCGAAACGTTGAGAATAACCCGTGAAGTCCCTATGGTTCTCCCTGAACCATATTAACCCGTGAAGTCCCCGTGGTTCTCCCTGAACCATATTTCTCACTTAGCGACAGTAGAGAAAAACGAGGTTGCGAAATTGGTTCTCCCTTGAACCTTTCTCACTTAACGAAGGTTGAGATACGAGTTGTGCGATACGGTTCTTTTCAGAACCTGTATCTCAGCTTCACGTTAGTTGAGATAAACACATGGTGTTACCGCAAACCGAAACGATATCGATATTCCACCATGCAAAGCCTCAAAACTTATATCAGATTACACTCCAATAAAGCCTTTGTAGGATTTTACGGAAATTTTCCATAAACTTTTCTCCAACTGTTTTGTGATACACTGTATCGAATCGTCAAAGGGCTGCAAAGGGCCTGGCAGCTGCTGCTTCAAAAACCTATCAAACCAACAGCACAGGAGGAATATTTGCCTATTGTTTTAATTATAAAGAAAATATCAATTTAAGTATGGTATCCTGTGTATTACAAAAAGCCAATTTGTTACCATTTACAGTACATGTATTTGTGCACCACCGGGTATCCGGGTATCCGAAGTTTCCTGATTTCGGTATCCAGTTCTAAAATATCCGAAAATGCACATCCCTACTTTCTTTCACTATGTTACCTTGACAGGGTTAATTTTAAGTTTTAAACACATAATGCGTGTTTCTTACGAGGAGCAAGTATCCTAGAGGTATATTTTGGGACTTCTAGACTAATAGGTTCTGGGTTCAAACCCCAGTGTTTTATTTTGTATAAATAAACGTTGCCTGTTCTAAGGTTTATATAATCAAAATCAAACTTTCCTAAGAGGTGGAAATTCTTGTGACTCTTGACGAAGGTCCTGGGTTCAAGCTCCATTATAAAGAACCTTTTTGCTTTGTTACTCGGACAGGGTTAAATCTAAAGTTTATAATTAGGCTAAACACATATCCACTTTTATTAAGATCAGCAAGTGGCCTGGTGGAAAATTACGAAACTTTGAGAGACTTCCTAAAGAGGTGGAAATGGTCAAGTGAAAAGATCGGGGGACTCTTGGCCCCCAGAACGTCGTGGGTTCAAGGCCCAGTGAGGGTCTTTTCTACTTGCTGACTTAGACAGGGACTTAATTCTAAATTTACAAACGGTAAGACTTGAATTGATATATTTTGTTTCCATCAAAATTTACTTCACAAATGCGAAGCCTATTCCAACTAAGTATATAACAAATGTAGGGATTAATCGGCTGAGAAGAGGGTGTCAGTTGGGGGGAGGTTCAGTGGAGCCAGGGGTGTATCGAAGGCATTTTCTTTGGGGTGTGGCTCCAATTTGCCGACTGATATTAGAATTGGTGGGCGCAAACATATTTTGCTGGTAAATTTACCGACACAACTCTAATATGACCAGACAAATCTGTAAAGTCGCTCAATTGGGCAGGGTGGGGGGGGGGGGGGTAGGGACAACTGCCACCCGAAACAAACCAAAAGCACACCTTGAACTATTGTTCCCTTTTGTTAAACGAATATGCACTTGTAACATAAATAATTAATGAGCATTCCTTTTATTTTTCCATTACATCAAATGATGATGAATCTCCTTTCATTGGAAACAGTAAAGTGAAGTAGTGTTATAATGTATCAGACGCTTGACCTACGTGCAGGTGATTCTAGTTCAAGACACCTCTGTGTTTTTTCTTGTATTATGTAGCAATACAATTCAAACCCTTTATTTAAGTAGGTTTAATTTAACCTGTCTAATACCAACATGGTCCAGATGGCGCAGCTCATTGGCCGGACCAATCGCGGGACTTCCAGAGCTGGGACGCACCGGTTCGAAGCCCTAGAACATACCTAATTCAGGGACATGGCAGTTGCGGCAGCAGCAACGATTTGGGCCGCCATGTCTCTCCCTATTCGATAGTTGGTTACGGTGCGGGAAAGTAAAGGAGGGACCGGCCAGTTTACGTAGGAATGAGCATATTGGATATATCCAAGGTTTTCATGTATGATTTTTATTACAATCATTTAAAAAGCAAGTATGGTAACGATTGTGAGTTGATTTACACGGATACGGATAGCTTATTGTTGGAAATTAAAACTCGTGATGTTTACAAAGATATGAAAAAAGACAAGCATTTATACGATTTTAGTAATTATGATAAGAGTCATTTTCTATTTTCTGAAGACAATGTAAAAGTGATTGGTAAAATGAAAGACGAGTGTGCGAAAACTGTAATCTCTAATGTGAGAACAAAGGACACTGATTCTGTGAACTACCAAAACCTCACTCAAATTCAGAGAGTGAGTAAGTACATGCTAAGTCGAAATATGAACTTTTCATTGTGGAATGCCAGATCGTTGGAGAAAGGTCAAAAGCAGTTTGTGATTCAATTTTACACAATCATACTGATGTAAGTAAGACTAATTGCGGTGACACCATGTAAGAATCTCAATTGAGTAGTAATTAGTTCTGAAAAGAACTGGGGGTACAACTCGACGTTTCGATCAGTATGCTCTGATCGTCCTCAGGAGAATGCCGGACTCTTGAAACTGCTGCTGCTTAAGTGATGTAGCTATACTCACGGAAACCTGGATGACAGATAAGAATGCGGATTTCATCAAGTCAGAGTTCACATCATCAATTAGCGGTTTTAGTATCCACCATGTACCACGAGACCGTCGGAGGGGTGGAGGTATCGCTGTGTTGTCCAGGTCTAACTTGAAAGTGACAATCAACAAAACTGCTCCGTACAAGTCATTTGAGCTCATGGACATAAATGTAAACACTGGTAATGATTTGATACACCTTTTAGTGGTTTACCGTCCACCATATTCTGAAGAGCACCGTTTTACTGCTACCAACTTTTTATCCGAATTTTCTACACTATTAGAAAAAATAATATTTTCACCAGGTCAACTCATTATTACAGGCGATTTTAACTTACATGTGGATAACCCAGAATGTGTTGATGCCTTGCGGTTCAGTGACTTAATTTCTTCACTTGGTTTTGTGCAGCACATATGTGAGCCTACTCATGAGAAAGGCCACACTTTAGATCTGGTGATTTCGAGAGCTGTTGACTCGCTCCTGTCAATTTTGTCCTGGATCACACACTGCCTTCTGATCATACTGCGATTCATTTGCATTAGATATGCACCGTCCACCTAGGCGGAAGGTCACAAAGCAACATCGTCGATTGAAGCGCCATCAATATTACGGACTTCAAGAGCGGTTAGACCACTCGCTGAAGGATATACCAGATCATGTCTCTAATGTAAACCAGCTGACGGTTTCTATAACACAGCTCTTAGCAATGTCCTTGATGAAGTTTTCGATTCAGGTTAAGACATTACTAGATAAGCCGAAGCCATAAGTGGTACGAAGGAGCTGTTGGAGGAAAGGAACTCTTAGACGCTTAGAAGCGTTGGCTCTTCACGCGTCTCGAGGATGATAGGCAAACTTTTGTTTCTGCCGTTTCCATCTATAATAAACACTGTGATGAGGTCAAGGCGTCATATCATCGGAAAAAGAATAGAGAACTCTGATCGAAGACTCTGTTTTCTATATGAGAAATTTCTGGTCATAGAAAATCATCGTCTTTTGATTTTACCTATTGTCCTCATCTACTACCAAAAAAATGTATGGACTTTTAACCAGAAAATCTGTGATAGAATGGCTTTGATGGATGGCCCCAAGTTTTTTGGACAATTTTGTGCAAAACAATTTGTCTTTTAATTCATTTACATCGGTAACACCCAATGATATTATTTTACTTGTACGTGATGACAGATAAAACATGTTCTCTTATCCAATACCAACCCAATTTGTAAAGGGTTTCCAGATCAGTTGGCACCTATTCTGTGTCCGCATTGCTAACAGTTCACTCAAATTGGTGGTTTTTCAGCTGGTAATCAGCTTTAGTGCGCCCTCTGATTAAGAAATGGGTTGGATCGAAATGAGTTGCCCAATTAGACCAGTGTCTAACATTCCATTTTTTGCTCGAGAAAAAAGTTCAAGAGATGGTTTTATTCTGATTTATGCAAAATGTCAATCCGCTTACCGGAGGGAGGTTTTACAGACTGCACTCTTGAGGCAGAATGATGTACACTCTCTTGATCGGCACCGTGACGTTATTTTGGTATTGTTAGATCTTTCTGCCGCATTTGACTCACCATCGTACCCAGCGTGTGTGTATTGGATCGATGGTGTCAGATGAGGCCCAGTGTTTGGTGTTCCTCAGGGTCCGGTATTGGGCCCTGTCCTTTTCCTTTATATGGTGCGCGAAGACATTATCGACCGTCATGGTCTCAGTAGTGTCATGTTATGCTGACACCCAGCTGTACATCCTGTGCGCCGGCGGATACATCAGTCATTGCCTCATTGAAGCATGCGTTGACGAGATCAGACGTTGGATGCGATCCAATTGGCTCGCACTCAACGACAGTAAAACGGAGGTTTGTTCTCGTCAAAGTTTAAGACTGTGTCTGACGGTGCTGCCGCGGTCGGTGTGCGGGTGGGTGATGTTCAGGTCATCCTTCGTCAAAGTACGAAATCATGGGTTGTTTAGACTCTGCTGCGAGCATGGAGCACCATGTAACAAGTCTTTGTAAATCGGCGTCTTGCCTTATGGAAGATTGGGAAGGTTCGAAAATGTTGGTATCTTCAACTGAGAAACTTGTGTGCTTTTTGTACCTCCAGGTTGGACTATTGTAATAGTCTGCTTTTTGGGCTTCATTCAAATCAACTGAAAAAATTACAACTCATTCCAGAATTCCGCTGCTCGACTGATAACTGGAACCAGAGTTCGGAGGAGTATTACTCCTGTGCTTCCGGGATCTTCATTGGTTGCCAGTCGAACAGCAGGATTCGTTTCAAAATCCTTGCTATTACTTATAAATTGAGAATGTCACAGCGCCGTTACCACTGACCTGGTTAACCTCCGTGTTCCGCAGAGATCAACAAGGAAGGATAGTGGGCCGTTGGAGCCTCCACCTGTGAATTCTATAATGACTAAGTATGGTAATCGTACATTCTCTGTTGTTGCTCCCATGGTATGGAATGATCTTCCATCAAACATTCGTGCAGCCCGCAGCTATGAATCCTTTAAGTCATTGGTTAAAACTCATTGTTTCCGTTCTTATTATGGTAGTCGCTGTTTACTTTAATTACTTTAACTTTTATCTTTTAACTTTTAACTTTTTAACTTTTACGGAACTGTTTTAATGGAAAGCGCTCTTATGTATACAGGTGTACAGTGTGCTGAGATAATTGTATGTGGTGCATAAAACAATATGATTGAATTATGATTAAAGTTGTTTGTTTAAGACCCAAAATGTATCGATACTTACTTCAGACAAAGCTGAAATAAGAAAGCTAAAGGCGTTAAAAGACAATTTTAGAACAAGATATTAAGCACAAAGCAATATAAACAAGTTTTATCGTTTAAAATACTCTGCATCACCCCATAATTTTATTAGGAATGAAAAACATAGATATATACAACTCAGTAAATAAAATATCGCTATCTCCTCTAGATACAAAGAGAATATTTTGAAAACGGAATAGATATTCTAGCTTACGGTCATTACATGATTGAACGATTGATTTTGAATGATTGATTACGAATGATTGATTAACGTTTAACGATTGGTGGATTCATTGTATCTCTAGGAATAATTTGTATTTCTTCTCTTACAAAACTACGAGCGGGGCCCGCGTCTAAATAATACAATATAGGTTGATTCGCAGCCTTCATCGTTTTAGATATTCTATAAATTGTTATACTCATATAGGATCGGTCGCTGCTGCCTCATTATCTCTTTTTCAGCTTCACCGGGCCTTGTATAAATACCGAACTAGGCTGTTGCTGGGGTTCTTTTCATTCTTTTACCCGGTGATGCTGGTTTTTTGCTCGACGCCACGTAGTTTTAATAGCGTCTTTGGGTTTGAGTTAATCAGTCGCGTCGTCTCGTTGTTTAACCCTTTTTTACGACCAGAGGGTAATCTTTTAACCCATTCTCTGTTTCTCGTATCTGGTAACAATTTCTTGACCGTGATGCGAAAATAATCTCGCTCAAAGTTTTATTAAATCGCTCACTATACCCTGAGCTCTGTGATTACCAACTTTTCTCGCTGAATTTTTTACATCATGTTTGCTCATTAATACGTTGACACTGCTCATGAATTCTTTTCCGGATCGACTTTTATAATTTTAGGGCCAAGCCAGCAACGATCGTTTATACATTTTCAAAAGCATCGCCGACTCCGCAGCTGTTTTATCAATCAACGGTTGCGCTTCTTTATCTGCTAGCTTCATCCACGACCGTTAACGCGTGCACGTAATTCTACCGACTTTGTCGTGCGGAAGAAACAACAAGTCTGCTTGATGAACCTCGTTTGGTTTTTTTCAGCGTACTGTTTGATGAAGTTGGTCTCGGAATATATTTAGGATAGGGTAAATAAATTTGCCACAGCGCTTGCTTTTTATCCATTGTCGAACAAATTTTACATTTACTTTTTGTTTCTTTAGCCAGCTTGCTGATTGCATCTTGACCTTTGTAGTATCCTCGTACGCTATATTAGCGTTGGATAGTTTTCGTTCATCCATTTAATATTTATACATTATATTACATGTTTTTTAATATTTAATAAAATGTATATTAAATATTTTTTTTTATTTAATAAAATGTATATTCCATCTTTTTTAATTTTTTTTTATTCGTTGGGCATGAGTGAGTTTGGTAAAATTCTTGTTTAACTAACCACATTTGCATCGCACCCTTAATCCAACTACCCGGTTAGTTTAACCCGTCTTTTATCCAATTTTTCCCAAATCGGCTGGTTTCATTTTAAATATTTTTTCACCGAGCATGCTGTATAAAATGACTAAAGAGTCCATAACGAGCTGTGATAAACCGTATCGGCGATCGTTTCGTATTTATAGTATTGAAGACATGTTTATAATCGTTAAATATAATATATTTAAAAAAAAAAACTTTTATTCCATTTCAAAACAACGCTTCTCGGTTCGTAACGATCGACGATTGATTTTTTCGGTAAGATAACTCGGTTCTTCTAACGAGCTTAACCGTTGACGATTTGATTTTCCCGGTAATGTTACTCGGTTCGTTTTTAAATGTTGATTTTCTTTGCTAAAAACAATAAATAAGCGATACCAATAGCTATTGCCGCATAAATAAAATAAGCTCGTTTTATTGCTAGATGAGATCAGCCGCTTTACTATCGATAGACATTAAAACGATGATTTTGCGGGTTTTAGCGAGTTGTAGGTTTTTCTGTCTATTAAGTTCCCGGCGAGTTTTTACCAACCGCACACGACTCTGTTTGGATTTTTTTTACTTGGTCGCTGTTTTCGTCACTGTCTTTTTTTGCGCATTCTCTATGCGGGCACAGTCGTTTGCTCGTTTATCTCCATCGCTTTTATTATCTACGCAAGATTCTTCTCTTCTTTTTAAATGTTTTGCCGTATCATGCTGTGGCAAGCGCTGAGCGGGAAACGATCAACATACCGTACTTATAATATGTTTCTACACGCTACGGTGAGAAAGAATGAAGAGAGAATGAACGGATCTTTTTCTAATCCGAAATTAATTTGCAACTTCACATCGTCAATTTGAAATTTATGACCATACAAATCTATACGATCTAACTAATCCTAATAGTTTGGCGTATAGGCGTTATAATGGTGCACGCCTAAAGACTGAACCAATATCGCGACCTAATTTTAGTTTCGTATTTGGTATTGTAGCGCGTCTCGCTCTTCGGTGAGACAGGCTCAATATCGCTAACGTTTTTGGTTCTTTTTACCGAAAACTTTTTCGAAGTCTCCCCTCCACTACAACCGATAAAGGCTTATTTTTTTGTTTTAAACGATGTATCGTTGTTGTTATCATAGCGTCGTCCGGTTGAGAGTGGCATATCTGTGGATTTTCATTCAACGGTTTTATGTACTTCTTCCATTTATTATACGTGTTTATAGAATAATCGATTAAATTTATTAAATAATATAGAAACCAATAATTAATTCACTGAGATAGCCGCCAATTGTGTTTGGAAAAGTTCATTGAAGATTGAACATTAGATCTTTTTGCTCGTTCATCGAGATATCTCGTAATAGAAATATATACCTTTTAACTTTTCAATATTATCGTGAATTAATACTTGTACCAATTCTTGTCTTTCTTTCGCGGTGATTGATGAGTTGGTTAAGATTATATATAAAATCATTTACTCTGTTCAACATATATATTCGTAAATAAAACTTGCACTCGTTCAGCATTCATATTTTATAACATATTTTATAATATTTATTAAAGTAAAGCGAGACAAACCTTATGGGTAACCCTGTGGACAATTGTCTTCAACCTACAGTGAGTATTGCTCTTAACCTGTGGAGCGTTGCTCTTAACCTACTGAGCAATTGCTCATAACCTATCGGAGCAATTGCTCTTAACCTATGCGAGTAATTGCTCTTATTGTACAGTAATTGCTCTTAACCTACGGTAGATTGCTCTTCAACCTGATAATACTGCTCTTTAACACTACAGTTGCTCTGTTTCAACCTACGATGTAATTCACCAACGACTTTATTGAGGAGATGTCTGGTTTAGCTCGCGTGTTTCATAACCATTGGTAGGTTGATCCGTTTTAAAATTAATTTACGTGTTTAACTCGTTTTACCATTTTCCGTGCCAATTTCCATTCACCAACTCTTTTCGTAGGAGTACAACATTGTTTTCTGGTAAGAGACAATTCTCGTGAGTCTCTATCTTTACGCAATAAAATAAACACACCCATTTGAGTTGTTCTCTAAAATCTTTCAATACGCTATTATATTCTGCGAAAAGAATCCAACAGCTATTGTCGTACGTGTCTACCGCTAAAAGTGCCAATTGCGTAATCATACATTATTATTCTCGTCGTATTTTTATAATGCAACTGTTTATTTGACGCTGCAATCGTCGATAATTAAACAACGTTTTCTTCAGATTTGAAAGCGTCGCTATAAATTTGTATAGCCCTTATTCAGCGAGATGTCGTTTAAATCGTTAACGTGTACGTTATCGTCGTTTAGAACCCATTTTCTATTTTGGCCACGCATCGTTGTCCGAAAAATGGTGGGGCATAATATAACGATATTTTTAAAATGTTTTTAAATATTCTTTTCCAATAAATTTAAAACAAATTCAGTTTTTACCGCATCCCGTTTGTCCGCAAATTAACGCGGCGTGTGTGGATATTTAGGTAACATTTTCTTTTAATATTAGTTGCTTTTTAATAATCACTCTATCGTTGACATTTAACGCGATGTTTAATAATCGACTGATTACCTGAAACGCGAGTTTCTTATGTTTAGTTAACGCGCGTCCATGATAATAAAAGTATACATGTTTAGTTCGCCCATGAGTTCGGCTTCTTTCGTTTGAATGGTAATTCCTTCGGATAAGTTTTGCACTCGTCTTCCGCTTCCGTGTAATTTATTATCGGTACACTCGTTCTTAAAACTAAAACAAAGCCGAATCGATTGAAAATAATAATTTGCTTATTTTGACCTGTTGGATAATCTAGAGCTTGCGCAACTTAGTATAACGTGTTGTTTTCTCGAATCACCAAAATATTTTTGAAATCTCTTCCCATTGTTGATATCTTTTCATTCAGTGCAAGCGTAGAGTTGATTGGGGCATAACGCCTTCGATGGTAATACTTAACTTTGTTTATTTTCCGGATTATAAAACCTGTTGCACTCTCTTGTATGTTGGGGTTCTTTGAATAGAAACAATATTCCTTTCATTCTTTTTGCCGGAGTATTTAAATTATATTCCACATTGTATCATTTTTTTTTAACATTGTTACGCTTTCTGTCTCGGTACACATGATCAAACAATATACTCGTTCTATCCTTTGTATTGATTTCTAAATTATTCTATGAGTTCCGACATATGAAACCCTACTCATGAATTCCAAAGAAATTCCACTTATAATATTTTTATCGTTGTCGTCGGTGGTTTGATTGCATTTACACTAAATTTATTAAACGCAAGGTTCGGCCAAAGTCAATCGATCTCCGATGCCCGACTGATAAATAGAGTTGATGATCGGTCAACAATTCAAAATCGAGTGGAATGTGATATCTATTTTTATGCGCGTCTGCGACAGCTTTATCTTTTCCGCTGTTTGCGGCTACATCTTTATCATTGTTAGCGTCTATTCTTATTTTAGGTCACGTTACATCTATTCGCTTGATACGTTAAATTTTTCGCGTTGATCTTTGGTCAGCCATTCGTCTTTATGCCAACAGTGAATACATCCGCATCGTCTAAACTAAATATTTCGTTTCCTTCCATTTTATTATTATATATGTTTGATGCATCTACCCATATATTTTGTACCAACGTTCTATTTCATCATGTCCGCGCTTCTTAACAGGTTCTAGTGTTGAAAGCTTAATCGCGTTGTATTCGGAGACGACGATACACGTCGTTTATTCCTAAATTGGCCCTGGAAAACGAACCGTCAACAATTGATTTTTTTTTTATGACGCTCGGATTGTTTGTAATGATCAGACTTTTTGACGTAAGTACCTTTTGTACACCTCTCGAGAGGTTCTCTTTATTATTCTGTGGATCAACGCATCTCCGTACATGTTACTTAGTCATATATTATTTATAAAAGTATAAACATAATAATTTTTATCTTTTTTTTAAAAAATATTTATACACTAGTATAAATGGTGTCTGTAGCGATGATGATTGGAGGGTTAGTGTATGAACGCGTTAGCTTTACCGGTAACAATGCTTTATTTAGTAATTTACGCGGTAGCGACGTTGGACAGGAACGAGCAAGACACGATTTAGCGATAGAGCAACTTTCGAAAGCTAGAGAAGAATTTAGTAAAAAACGTTTAAAAATATCTAGATTATTTAAATGAAAAATCCAAAAAAGAATCCGAGCGCTGTAAGAACGTTTAATAATATCGACGATGCGTTGGATGAATATTCACGGTTTCAAATACACGAGTAAATTTACCTCTTAATTTACGAGAAGAACCACAACTAGAAGATTTTTGCGACGTAAGCAAAGATCAAAAACTAGTGAGATTGTATTATCATTATTGGTATGGTATAGTGGGTTAGAGTTATAAACTATTAAAAAGATAAAAATGATTATAAAATGGCGCAAGGAGGACACGATTATATTGAGATGGACCCGATGTATAATTACGAAAAGATTGAAGAAGATAAACAATACGACGATTTAGAATCTTTAGAATCCGGCGGAGATTATTACGGAGCATTACAACAACGACGAGAACAACAACAACAAGAACGACAACAAGAACAACAACCGGCTAGTTTAGATCTCGAACCTTTTAATCAAGAAACTCGTATACTCAGACAAGAAGTAGATGCTTTTTATGAAAATTTAGGATACGATCCCTTATGAAAGACTATAATAAATTTTCGCTTGTAGCACAAAAGATGGAAAATACTCTATTTAAAAAGACGCGGTAAACCAGACACTCGATTAACAAACTTTAAAACCGGTAAGTTTTAAAAATATCTTCAATGTCTCCTAGAGTGAGTTTTGATGATTTAGAAATATACACAGTTAAAAAAAAGTTCTTACGCAAGTTTAAAAGAAAAAACAGTACAATCCCATGCCGCGACCTTCAAGAGAAAGTTACCGTCACCACCTCCCAAGTAAATATTGAAAAGTCAACTTTAAACTACGAGAAGCTATAAAACAACTAGATGACGATGAAAATGGTTCTACGAAAATCCGACAAATTGATCAACAACAAGCTTACAAAGAGGGTGAACAACGACGTGAGCTATCGAAATTGAAAAGTTTAAAATTAAAGACTCGGTCTTTGATTCAAATATAACAACCTACAACGCGATGAAAGGAAACAACGCATACAAGAATATGAACAACTAAACGTAAGATTAGAACAAGTACTACAAATGGAAACTAGACTAGAAACGGATCGACGAAAAGACTACGAATTGAAAGCTCAACAGCTGAAAGAAAGCGCTACAACGAGAAACTGATGAATTAACTCCAACAACAACAAGCAACAAAAGTGGCAAAACAAAATAATAAACGTCTTAAAAACAACAAAAAGCAAATATGCAAACGATCAACAAAAAGCAAATATGCAAATGGAACAACAACGGTGGATACGCAAACGATTATAAAACAACAAGACGCGGGTACGCAAAAATTACCGAAACGGCTCAACAACGGGTGGATAAATCGGTTCAAGTAAAGAAGCCCGTTGAAATGGCGGCTAATACGACTCGAAAAACGAAACCAAACAGAATTTGACGTTACGTGACGAGCGAAAGAAGTTTTAGCGCTCAATGATATCATGATGACGAACCGAGGCGAACAATTAAATCTTTAACCAAATTAAAAGTAGTTAATTTAAAAATCGACGATAGTAAACAAATAATTAAAGACGCCGAAACAAGAGGGGTTAAACATCGATGGAAAATATAAACGCGAGTTGCAAAAACTAAAAAGACGAGAAAAAAATTTGGTTCAGCAAATGATGAGCAAGATACGTTCTTCGTGGTCAAATTAATAGAATTAGAGAAACGGTTCAAAAAATGTTGTATAGAGACGCAACGTTGGGTGAAAGAATTAAACTTTATTTAGAGAACAAGGAGTAACGATAGTCAGTATATTGACGACCGTAGGCACGACCATCGCCATCATCGAATCGATAATAAATGCCGTTGGAAATTTACCTGCACCAAAGCCCAAACCTCCAAAACCACCGCAACCAAAACCACGCATATTAAAACCATACAACCAAAACCACCGCAAAAAAACCACCGGCTCGAGGAATAAAAGAATGGATACAAAAAATATTAAAAATCTAAGCGTATTATCTAAACTGGAGTCAAGCTTTAGCGGCTTTACCCGCCATTATAGGAACGGTCGTAAGTTGGTTATTTAAACGGCTTCTAAAGTAGTCACGTTAGCGGCTCAACATTTATGGCTAGCGTTAACCGGAGTCAGTGCTATTTTTAGCTTACATGCAGAACATGTTAAAATAACAATTCGTAAAAACATAACCCGGTAAAAATCGCAAAACCGGTATTAAAAATTGTTTTCTTCTTGACCATCTTCTTTTATCGTAGATTCAAACACGTGGTCTTCTTTTATCGTAGATTCTAATACGTGGTCTTCTTTTATCGTATCTTCTAACGCGTGGTCTTCTTTTATCGTATCTTCTAACGCGTGCGTAGGTGCAGAAAGATATTCTAAATCATTTAGTTCTTGTACGTGTTTAGCAATTTGAGGTAGTTGCGTTTGTTCTAGCGGTAGAATAGGAGGAGCAATGAATTGTTGAATTTGTATCTAAATTTGAACCCAACGATAAAACCACTCGTCGCTATTAATATATTATTGTTATATGATGCGTACATTCCTATTCGTAAATTCATATCGCTAGGCATCATGTATAAATTTCTCCGAGACAAAAGTTTAATTGACTGCGGGCGTATTGTAAAACATCTTGATATCGTTGAATGCTAGATTGTAAATCGACCGGAGAGTCAATTTCTGCTTCGGTTATATTTATAAATTCGCGTTGCGCGTCTAAACCGGTGCCACCCGCTAAAAATGAGCTTTTTGCTTGCGCTTGAGCCCCCAATATCGCGTAAACGAACGTTCTTATAGAGTCGTTAATTCGTTGCGTGCCCACGTCCGTAAAACCTCTAGACTCGCCGATTATAAATTTTGACCAAGCGAGCTCCGTGGAAGATTGTGAAACGAATGCGATCGTATAGGTAGAAGGATGATCTCCAAAACTCATTTTAGTCGCGGTTTTGTAATAATCGTAATCGGTCACCTCGGTAGAAATAACGTTCAAACTACTTTTATCGTAGTTGTTTCCGGGTACCGCTTTGTAACCGTTATCGTAATAATAAGCCGTTCCTAATCCGTTTGAATTTAAATCGACTCGTTGTTTCCAATTGGAGACTTGTGAAAGGTGAAATTCTTTACACGTGTTTTTGTACGCGCTCACGTCTATGTTATTAGCAAACGCGTCGTAAAAATTTTGAAACGATGTGGGACAGCTCATTTCTTTGAGCAATCGTCTAATTTGATAATAGACGTGAAATCAAAAAAAACTACGAATCATCGGGTTTAAATGGTTTAAATGTTGATAACTCACGCCGCATCTCGTTGTGGCGCAGTACGTCGCAAAATTTATTTGATTTTGATAAAATTTGAGCGGGTTAGAATACCAATCGTCGACAACGTCGTCGCTTTTAACGCGAGGCAACTTGTAGTTGCTGAAAACATTGTTAAAACGAGCGTTAAAAAACTCGTTCTTGTTTATGTAAATATTTATACTCGTTAAATCTCCATCGTTAAAATCGAGAGGCGCTTTAAAATTTCCGGATGCTGGATATGAATACGTGTAATTACTCTCGAATGTTAATGGCAACGTCATTTATTATTAGAAAAGTTATATAATTTTTAATAATAAAATGTATCATACGTTCGAAATCGAAATTGGTAAAGAAGGAGGGTCGATTAAATTAGACAACGTTATCGATAATCGGCGAGACAATCTCTCGATTATATTACACAGCGTAAACATTTGGGTGGGATATTACAACGTACGTGAAAAAGAAAGAATAATCGTTCGCACAACTAATGAAGACGACGTTGTAAATTTTATCGAACCCGGGCTTTACAACATTAACGAAATTATTGAGATTATATTAAAATACGCGCCTTCCACCACGTTTACCATCGATAAAACAACCGGCGTTTTCTTGTTTAAAATAACTCAAGCTGACAAGTCTATTAAATTTACTAGCGGGTTGGGTAATTTATTGGGGTTTCACAACGAATTTCTAACCGCGGGAGAATACACCAACAAAATCGACGTACAACTTTTTAAAATTTTATACATTCATTGCGATCAAATTTCTACGACCGATAATTATTTCAACGGTAAACCCTGCACTATTTTAAACGCTTTTCCTTTGCAAGATGCGTCGTTTGGTGAAAGCATGTACATGCAATATACAAATCCACCGATGAAAAAATTACGAGTCGGCACTTTTAACGAGTTGAGTTTTCGAGTTAGAGATAGCAAAAGTAGAGACGTACATAATCACGGTTTCCCCATTATTTTAAATGTAGAAATAATATAAATGGCGAGCATTTACGGACCCAGTCGTACAACGAGCGTTGTCTCTAGAACGAGTGCTAGCGATGAAGCATCGATGAAAGGCGAAATTTACGAACATCACGGATATCTAAACAGAGATGAAATTTTACAGCGATTAGTTTTAATTGAAAAAGTCGGCGTCGTACTAGGATGGCACGATACGTTTAAACAACCCTTTTTCTTGTTTACGGCCGCGCCTACGTATTGTAGCATTTTTACGCAGTTTATAAAAACTAATAGTTTTGCCACGCATTCAGCGACCCGCGATTACGCCCCAACATTTATTATATTCCTTCTCCGCAACGAGATGTAAAAATTTCATTTTCTCGATCATGAAATTCAACATTTTAAATACGAAATGTGTTTTAAAATGCGAAACGTTAGAAAAGTTTTTGTTGAAGCGAGTTTTTTCGGCTCGTTATATTCAAAAATCTGTTTCAATATTAAAATAAAAAGTTTACCGTTAAATTAATGATTTTATACTCTAAACATGGCTAGTATTTACGGACCCAGTCGCACAAACTATAGTATCGCTAAAGAGAGTTATAACGATACCGTTCCACACGTTAAAACAGGGTACCTCAAACCTGGTGAACTCTCAAGTTCTCACATTTTTTATAGCGATTTAGATATTGAATTTTATTGGCTCGCGAGTCAAGCGTGTATTACTATATTAAGCGATACGTTGTTTCTTTCGTTCTACGTTAGAACTAACGTAGGTGAAAATAATTCTTATTCTTCGGTAGGAAGTAGTACACGTTATGATGGTAAAATAGATTTTTCAACATACTCTAACGTTGATTTTAATTTTACGAATGAAACACGATATGTAGAATTTACATTATGCTACGTTTCAAATTTAGATGATCGTGAAATTAAAAAATATATAACTCTAAATTTATTCGGCTCTTTAGACGAAGGAATATGTTACGAGATAATTGTTAGAAATATTTCGTAAAATTAAAATCTTTTACTATAATAAAAAAAATGAGCGCACCTATAGAATCAACGAATGTACTTTATCCAAATTTACCACCTTTGACGAATGATGCTAAAACATTTCGATTGCAAAAAATCGACGATATTCAAAAAGAATTACGGATTGAAATTAACGAACGCGAAGCCGTATATAAAAAATATAATAAAATCATCAACGTTACAAGCGTCGTAGAAACGATAGCCGAATTGGGCTGTATGGGGGCAGGAGCCATCGGAATAGCCAGTATCGCCACAGTCGTATCGTCGCCGGTGGGATTAGCTTTAGAAGGTTTAGCTTTGGGGTTGGGCGGGGGAGCGTTCGCTCTTAGGTATGTGAAAAATAAATTGCTTAAAAAAGCAAAAAAACACGATGAAATACGAGTTTTAGCATCGAGTAAACTCAACACGATTGAAAACCACGTTAGTAAAGCCATCAAAGATGGTTACGTCAGTCAAGAAGAATTTACGCTCATATGCGAAGAGCGAGATAAATATTATAAAATGAAAGAAAAAATCCGCAATGTACTCTTTTCAACGCTTGTAACGTCAAAAACAGAGGTTAAACCTATCGACTCTGACGAGAAGCGCTCTGCAGAAAAAACAATTCTTATAGAAAAACTTTTGAGTTTAAAGTAGCTTTGGCGATAAATAAGAGCTATAATCAAAAACACGCTCCGCGAGTAGCGGAGCGTGTAAAAACGTTCGATATACCTCCCCCGTATAATTATAATTTATAATTTTCTTTCCAACAATTCTTTCATCACTAAATTAAACGAGCGTATAGCTTTTCCTCTCGCTACATTTAATATCTTCTCGCATTTCGTACACGAGCCCGCCTTTGCTTTTGTGCCATTTTTACATCTACAACAAGGAAGTGGTATGCTCTGACCTCGCTGAATACGCCATCGATGCATCGCCAACGTAGACATCATCGCGAATACTCATTCTACAACACTTTACGTTTTTGCCAACTAAAAGCCATTCGCACAAAATCATCGTTCTTTCCATCTTTACTATTAAACAAGATAATATCGATTCGTTATCTCACTTTTTAAGCTACGTTATCTCACTTTTTAAACTACGTTATCTCACTTTTTAAACTACGTTAAAAGTACCAGCAGTAGTATGTCAGATGGGCGTCCGGAATCACTTTTATAGATTGTTTTAATTTTCATAAATATATTTATGAAAATTACTACTTGTTGTTAAAATTACAACATCTTTTAGCAAGAAAATACTTTTTTGCTAGCGAGTACGTTTTTTAATAAAAAATATATTTTTCTTGTTGTAAGTAATTTTTTTAAAGATATTAAAAAAAAAAATGATATTTTTATAGAGGTGGTCCGGGACGCCCATCTGACATACTACTGCACGACATATTTTTCCATTAACAAAATCATCAAAAGCACAAAGCTATTTAAACAATATTTCATCAAAATCACAAAGGGTAAGGCGTGTAGTGGTTTGTCAATATTTATGGTGGAATGCAATAAAACAGCTGTATGTTAATACAGCGAAGGTGAGTCAATTTAAAACAAAATAACAGTAATAATTATTATTTTTTTTTTTCAAAAACTAATTTCTGCAGAAAGTTAGTCAGAGGTAATGACCAGGCATTGGGGAGCGTTGAATCTTCTAGGCGAACCCAGCGTGATAACCACCTTAGCACCCTTCTGGCAGAATCGGCAGACCCCGGTCCCTCCTTTACTTTCACCCGCACCGTAACCAACTATCGAATAGGGAGATACATGGCGGCCCCAAACCGTTGCTGCTGCCGCAACTGCCATCTCCCCTGAATTAGGTATGTTCGGGGCTTCGGGCGTGCGTCCCAGCTCTGAAACCCCCGCGATTGACACTTCCAGTGCTTCCGACAACGTGCTGCGCCATCTGGACCATGTTGGTATTAGACAGGTTAAGTTAAACCACTACTTAAATAAAGGGTTTGAATTGTATTGCTACATTAAAAAAAAAAACACATACCTGGTCTCGAACTGGGATCGCATGCACGGATGTCAAGCGTCTAATCCATTATACCACCACTTCGCTTGACTGTTTACAATGAAATGAGATTCATCATCATCATAGGTCCTTTCAGTTCTTTATGTTACCAGTCCATATTCGTTTAACAAAAGTTTATCTGTTGTCAGTTATGTGCTGGGTTTGAATAGGCCTCATTTGTGAAGTTTTATATATATTTTTAAAATGTTTTTGCATCAAAATCACAAGTGTAATACTAATATTTGTTTGTCAAAATGTTTTATGTTTTGTTTTCATCAATAATCATCAAAATCACAAGAGGCAAGTCCAGTGATGTAAAGAGGGATTGTATAGAGTGGGGGGGAGAAAATTTCACAGATACAAAAACTCAAAATGAAGCTCAAATTATGTCACAATCAAAATGCTGAACAAGTTTGAAAATGTATAGACAGACAAACACTGTTGACCTTTGAATATGAAATTGATATTATTATAATAATAAAGATGATGCAAAATCTTTGCAAAATATGAGTTGACATCATCGATGATAATTTTATAGAACCATGTAAGTTGACACGAACATCATGCGTGTTTGTTCTAACAAAACAGTTGAGCCTCTAGTTAATACTATTTGCAACTTTGGGAATTGTAGAAATGAAAATAAATGTGAATGAATTGAACAAAAGGCAGTTAAATGCAGAAATCAGAAAAGTACCAATGTAACTAATCTTTAGATACTAATTGCTACTTGGCCTTTAAACAAAAATTTAGATTCAACCATTTTTTTGTAAATCTGAGTTCAACTTTGTGGGGACAAATGGCTTGTAGCTTTCTGCATAGTGAAGACGATAAGTAAGACTAATTTAGCGGTGACAATTCATGTGAAATTCTCTATTGAGGTAATTAGTTATGAAAAGAACTGGAAAATTTACAACTCGACATTTTGATCGGTATGCTCTGATCCACGATCAGGAGAATGCCGGACTCTGGGAAATGCTGCTGCCGCCGTAGGCTGCTGGAGGATCCGATGACTGGATGCTGGAGATTGGTGCGTTAATGAGGGTGCAGACGGGAAACCCTGGTGGGACTGGGATGTTCACGCAACTGAATCTAGCTGTAAACAAGCTACAGGGAGAGGAGGTGGTTGGACATGGGAGATGTAGGGAAAGGTCCCCCTGTACTGGGATGATGCTGTGGATATAGAAGATCCTTCCGGTGCATGTTAGGGTGGTCGCCAAATATTGCTGATGTAGAAATCAATTTCCTGGGGATTCAACGGATATCGCAAGCTGATGCAACCTTTGATTCAACAAATTTCAAATTTGTTTTCTTTTGTTTATAACATAAATTAAATAAATTAAAATCTGAAAAGGTGTACCTTTTGCTTGTGGCTCTGATTCATCAACATCTAGCAGACTCGTCATCTCTGGGTCAGAAGGGCAGTAAGGGGAGGGAGACTTTGGAGGTTCATTGGGGGTTGCTCTGTCAATGGCAATATCATCACTGCTGGCCCCTCCACGGATGTTGTGAAGGAGATAAATGCATTGACACGATGTCTTTCCAAATGGGTAAAAGCAGTGCATATTTATGGTTAAATAGAAGGAAGAAAGAAAAAAGAGTGATAATTATGGTAGAAAGTATCCAAATGAACCATGTCTCTATTCTTGAAATCTTCATCCTCCTGGTCTGCTAACACTCCATGTCATCTTCAAGGTGACGATGCATCCTCACATCTTGCTTCTCCAATGGGTTGATTAAATTTTCCTGAGGTTGTCTCTAGCAGGTATTACACACCAATAATAAGCTCCACCTGTTTGGTAACAAAGAATTACAGATCAACATAATGTGTTTCAAGGTACCTTCTTTCAATGTGATACACACACAAATCTTTTTATTAATTACAGCTGGTTGATCAAACATTGGTAAAAAGTTTCCATACTTGCGCACATTATTTGTACAATGCATTACGTACACCATCCGAAAACTTAACTCTGACATTTGATTTGCTAACTGAATCCCCCAAATATGAATCCTTCAGCCGAGTATCAAACTGTCAATGTTGCGAACTAGAAGATTGTCATATCTAGAGTTGGTTGATTTCATGATCCGCGTTCACCCTGAACCCCCCACATAAGATGCACTTTTGAAATGAAGTGCGTTTCACCATCTTCACAAAATTAAACATCAACATTGTTATAATTACACTCATTACTCCAAGAAAAAATGGGGACCGGAAACAAAATGGGTTGTGGGCGTTTATGTCGCAGCTTCAAGCCAGTTTAATTCCAACCTTCTTTCACCGGATGCAAAAAGTGGTAAACCTGGTTTTTTACCACCAAAGTGCTTCCCAAAAACACCAACATTAAAAGGGAAAGGCACCGATGGCTAACAGCTAAACAGTGAAAGTTGATGCCACTGTGACCACCAGTAGTAAACAATAAAAGGTGGATACCCATGACTACGCAAAAGATACAGCTAAAGATTATACCCATGAAATACCAGTGAGCAAACAATAAAGGGTGATACCGCGATACCACCAAGAGTATACAGCTAAAGATTATACCACTTGTGACCACCAGTGCAGGCAAACACTAAAAGGGTGATACCCGCACCACGCAGTAGCCGGATCACGGACCAGTGCTGCTGTGTTTTTGCTCTGAGTAACTCAACGTTTTTTACCGTGTTCTTAGAGATTTTTATAAATTGTTTGTTCTTCTATAGTTTCATGTAAGTTCAAAGAACGTTCTTGGATCATATACAGACGTAATTTTAATTTTTGATTAATTGACAATTTATGTGACAATTTTTCATGGACAAGTATCTGCTTCTACCGTGCATTATTATGCATGGTTCAACCTGGCGAACGGTTTGTAAAGTGGGCACCATTCATTGTTGCAATGACGGTAATGGACCTGCCTTCGATTGTTAATGTGGTATAATACATCCTTTATCCAGCTTGCATGCTTTCAACACCCACCCACTTTGATTTGGGCCTCATGTGACTCAAGGAACAATGAACGCCATTTTGAAATAGTTGCATAGAACATACAGGGGTGGTCGCCATAACAAGCGGAGTAATCACAACTACCATTATCCTCTGCCTCTGTCTAAATCTTTTCGGAAAGCTAGATATGTGGTGTCTGAAGCAGCAATCTGGTACGAGATCTCTACAACTGGAAATCACCAATCTCTCAGCGACTTCGTTTGCTTTGTGGAATGGACAATCTTAAAGCCAAATCGAAATCTGCTGCCTTGTGATTTGCCACACATCAAACTTAGACGTTCGGCAATTACGAAAGTTGGCTGACAGGCGATGACCGTGATGATCGTATTGTTGTTGACCTGTAAGCGGCATTTTACAAATTTTTTTTGCATCACGTACCTCCAGCTAAATGGTTCGAGCAGGTGAGTTGCTATCCTGGGCATCCGACGGTATTCCTGGTTGAAAACCTGTAATGGAAACCCCAAGTTTCGTCATGAGTGCATGGGATGTACAGCTTACGTCATCCTCAACTTCACACTGCTAAGTTTCAGTGTGTATGTTACAGACACTCACCTGAGTCGTAAAAACAGTTTCGCACCAACGATGTTTTGAATGAATGGAGTGCGATTTGCCGATGAAGTTGTTGGCGGATCAATCACGCTTGCTGTTGATAGGTGACTTTAATATTCACGTTGATCAGAAAGATATTCCTTTGCCGCGTGAGACTTTGGCCCCGGGTATTGTAGGGTTCCTCGCGATCTGGTGCAGCATGTGGGTGTCCTTTGCCCATGTCAACGGTCACACCCTTGACCTCCTAATTTCTGCAAGGACTACTGCTTGATCAACTCATTATCTACCCGTGAAGCATCTTGTCTGATCATCGAGCCATAAACGTCCTGCTTTGATATTTCCGCCACCCCCCAACTATAAAACAAATCAATTGCACAAACATAAAAGCTATATGTATGGATAGTCTTCGTCAAAATATCCAATGAATCCTCCTTCGACAACTACTGCGGATGGAGCTGATAATCTTGTCAACCCAACGAAAATGTACTCCAAGACATCATTGATGACCATGCTCCCCTTGTGCCGGAACATCATTATGCATCCCCATGCCCCTTGGTACACTTTGGAGAGTCTATCCATGCTAAAAGAGAAAAGCACCGTCAAGAGCGCCTTGCTATATCGGGCTTTCCGAATACTGTTCATAAACGAGTACTACCAAGAACAGTGTGTGATCTCTGAAAACGCCGTAGCTTAGCAATGCCAAATCTTCATGTCAACTGGAAATCAAACAGGCTGACAAAAATGATCTTTTTCGTGTTGTGAACAAGCTGACAAAGCGAGGTTTGGACATTGCGTCGCTACCAGATCATAGTGATGCGGGCGACTTAAACCGTCTCTTCATGGATTTCTATCGGCAGAAGTTGAGGCCTGGGGAGATCAGCCAACAGGTACCCCGTACTGTCCATCAAGACGCGCCCAGCCATGGCACACCTGCTCGGAAGGTACTTTCAGTACCTTTCGTGAGCGGTTGAAGCGAGACGAAGTGTTAAGAATCAGGTCATCGCCCATCTGGCTGCGTTAGACAAATCTTCTTCCATCTACTGTTTTCACCAGAATCGTTGAATGAACTTCTGCCTGTCATAACTATGATATCGTCGCTCTCTAACAGGTGGCTTATTTCCAAGTTAGCTTGAAGGGCCGCCTGTTATTAAACCTCTTTCTCAAGTCGGTGAAGTTGAATGTAGATGATTTTGCCAGTTACCGCCCCATATCAAAACCACTGCTTATCCCGGTAAGTTTATCGGGAGAGGGTTGCCTGTAAATCAGCTCAATGAGTATCTTCAGGATGAAGACCTGTACCCTGCTATGCAGTCAGCATATCGCCAAAATCACAGTACAGAAAACTGCCACCACATAATATCTAAAACAATCTCCTGTAAAATTCGATCGTAAAGAGAAGCCATGTTTGTCTTACTAGACTACTGTCCGCCTTTGACATCCATAGGATCATCATTCTGTTACAGCGCCTTGAGACAAGATATGGCATCAGCGGAACGTGGTGCTAAGTGGTTCTCCTCCTATCTCAAGTGACCCCGACTCGCAAACCGTTTGGATTCGTGGCAAGAGCTCTATGATGTCATATTTAACTCTGGAGTACCAATAGGGCTCCGTGGTGGGTCCCCTGCTGTTCTAGCGTTGTACACTGCGCCTCTGAGAAGGGCATGATATCTTCTGCATGATGTCATGCTGCAGTTCATAAGATGATGCCCAACATTATATCGACTTCAATCCTGGAGAGAGATGATGCAGTTCGTAAATTACAAAATATTATGGATGATGGCATTCTCCTGGTCTGCTTCTCCAACAAGCTGTAAGTCTAAACGGTCGTAAAACAGAACTTCTACACATGACGTCTAAGTTCATGGATTTCTTATTACACCTAGAATCTACTGGACGTTTTATGTGAGCATGTTGTACATGTTAACTGCTTGTCTTTTATAAGTGAAAACTTTTTTTTTGTATGTCTGTACAGTAAGAATTTATCTGTTGAGTGTATACATATTTTTGGATCTTCATTTATTTGTAGAAAGAACAACTCAGATTTAGATTATAGCCTTTAGGTAGAGATTATAACCCAGCAGCTTGACCTGGCTTTTTGTTTGGATCAACAACTTTGTGATCAGACAAAGGAGGTCTACATCCTGTTTATTCTAATTCCTGCTATCTAGACATGGTGTCTCAATGAGTCATCAGTGGTGGCTGCAAGATGCAATCTTACAGATTGTTCAACTAAAATCCGCCATCTTAAACCCTTGAGACGTCCTATATCATCTTATGATAATTCATCTGCCACCTTTCCTGGGGACTCTTAATTTCTGGTGACTTAAACCCCCAAACCCTGGACCTGAAACACTGATCAACACACCCACAAAGCCACTCACCTCATAAAATTTCCTCTGGCCGTAATGAACTGTTCAATCTTCGCAATGTTCCATGTACTGATGTAGCTTTTATCTTTATTTAGGATTGAGTCAATTGAGACTGTCTTGAAATACTTGGTTAATCAACCTCAAACATACCGCCGCAGCACATGTAGAGGTAAAAAAGTTGGTCACGCCGTAGAATGGACAGACACAACAAGCACTCAGCCTTACCAGCACAGCCTTAACTCAACCCATCCTTGGCGACGGCGCCAACTTCCCAACCACCAACAAGCGACATTTGGCTACAACTTCCAGCTCTGTCTTGAACACTCAATCCATATAACAAATCGGATGAATTTAGTTTGCTGTACTTCAAAAACAATTTGGATCTTGTTGCCATAACCATAGACATGGTTAAAACCTAATGGATAATTGCCACCCGTGAGTGTACTCCTGCTGGCTATTCTCTCATTATCCCCAGACCAATTATTTCCGGTGGAGGGTTGCATACTCTTTAGGTCAGTTTATCTGTCGGTATGAAAAGTGTTAACATTGACTATCTAGCATTTGAAATTTAAAGCTGAGGTAACGATGCAACTCTTAGATCTGTTCGCCTTGTTAATATTTATCGACAGAAAGGGGATGTTGATGGTAAACATGTAAACTTCTCAGTTTTCTGTAGGGTTTTGAAAAATTTAAATTATCGATTATCTCAATTACTTATCCCATCTGACATTAATTTTAACCGGCGATTTTAACATTCCTTATGGACATTATTTCAAACCAATTGTAAATCAGTTTTAAAGATTCGTTTCGTTCATGGACTTATATATAGCATCACAGAAAAATTCCCACTCATCGGTATGGTCATCTGTCTTGACCTCTTGATAACGCGTGAAAATACGCACCTCTTATCTCGAATATAACTATTCATCCTGGTTTATCTGATCAAAATTAATCATGGTAAATTTGAACTTTAAAAAACCTCCCCATACCTACCATTTCTATGTAACTACTCGCCACTGGAAAAAAAGTAAATATTAAAGATTTATATGTCATGATATTGAATCCAACTGGAAAATGTAAACCTTGAAGATGGTGAGCTGGATTCTTGTGTCAGTCTATTTGAATCTACTGTCCATAACATCTTGGACAGTCATGCTCCACCAAAAAATCTAACTGTTAAACCACAACTGAAGATCCCCGGTTCAATGATGATATCCAAGTCACTGCAAGGAAAACTGCCATAAACTTGAAAGGGCGAAGATGGCGTGACAATGGGAAACTTAGTGCATCGGCAAAAATACTGTAAACTAACGTGATATTGTGAAGAAACATGATTAACCAGGCAAAATAAAATCACTACTCATCTCTTTGTGGAAGATAGCTCTGGTGATCAGAAAAACTCTTTAACATTGTTGAAAAGCTGTTTATTAAAAACCCCAAAGCTCCAAAAAAATGCTTCCACTACACTACACACCCGATCAGGACCTCATAATGCTTTTTTCAAACTTTTTTGTCACAACAATTGAGAATATCCATAATTCTTTTCCTCAGTACCTGCCATTCTACTCCTGCGTACCATCACGCAAGAATCCACAATGTAGACTGTCCATATTTGAGCCTACTAGTGTTACGTGGAGGTCAAGAAACTCATCATAAAATCGCCATCAAAATCATGTGAATTTGATCAGTGCTGCCAACTTCAGCACTAAAACAAAAGTATTGATGTGTTTATAAGTATATCCTACAATTATTGTAAACAGATCTCTTTTTCCGGTGTTTTCCCTAATAGCCAGAAGGTTTACTCATGTTAAACTTTCACTCCTAAAGAAACCGAATTTGGACAAGGAAGTTTTAAAAAATTACCGACCAGTAGCGAATTTGTAAAAGTGCCTTGGAAGAAACAATCAGTGAGAGTTGTTTCATCACGGATCTCTGACCATGCTAAATCGTACACAATAACCTCTGAAACATTTCAGTCAGCCTACAAAAACCCATCTTCATGGAACGGAAACGGTTCTTCTTCGCGTCAACAATGACATTTATCTGGCCATGGATGAGGGGAAAATCACTGGTTAGTTTGTTTAGACCTCTTAAAACCTGCTTTGCGGCACATCTCGATCAAAAAATCCTTCTCTCCCGCCTTTATTATCATCTTGGGGAATACGTGACACAGCCCTGGATTGGTGTAAGTCCCTGCCACCTTTTAATAAGGGCCCCAGCATATTTGTATTGGTAACGCTATCTCGAGCCTGTTACTCTTATTCATTCTGGTGCCCCCAACGCTCTGGGCTCGGCCCACAGTGGTTTACTGTTTATAATTTTCCAGTTCGTGATATAATTTCGTTACCATGTTTATGCTGATGACACGCAGCTTACATTACTTTTAAATCCTCTCAAGAACCCGCCGATTCCTGCATTACAACACTAGAGAAATGTATTCAAGAGATTCAAGTTGGATGAGACAAAAAAAAAAAAAAAAACTCTGAAATTGAACGATGAAAAAACAAATTTGTCTTTATTTGGATCACGTCATGCAATTGTCTAAAGTTTTCCCTTCATTTATTTTCAGCAATTGTTGACTTCAGATAACCCCCCAATTACATGCAATGTAATTTGGGTGTTATATTTGACGACAATAACTTTAAAGCAACATATCTCCAACATTGTTCGCATATCATCATTTTACATCAGAAATATAAGCGAATTGGAAAATATTGATAAAAGAGTGCTGCTGAACAAATTATACAGCCATTTGTCACATCACGGCTCGATAACGGAATGTTCTCCTTTACGGTCTCTCCGCAGAATCAAATATCTTGTCTTCCAGCACATACACAAAAGCACAGCAGCTCGATGTTGTGACTTTGTCCAGAAAGTCATGCTGTTATCACGCCAATCTTAGAAAAGAACTGCACTGGGCTTTCCTGTTACACACACAGAGAATTGTTTTAAACTTATGCTAATTATTTCACAAATCTAATAACTTGTGCTCCAATTTATATTTCTGAACTACTTAAGTCTACACTCCATCACTGCAATTTGCACTCCAGCAACATGTCACTCCTCAAGCGAACCAACTTCAAACGGAACTGGGTGATGGGTCGTTTCTCTGTCACAGCTCTGAGACTCTTGGAATCATCTTCCAACTAAACTCAAATCTTGTCTTAGTATAACCAGATTCAAGTCGAGTTTAAAACTCATCCATGTCACAACTCTTCAAAGATGATGTATATATTTGTAAATGCATTGTATGTACATGTATCTTCCGGTGTACATAATTTGTTTTCCCTATGCTATCATTGTATATTGTTTTGTATTAATTGATTTTCTTTTGTTTCCCGCGCCCTTGAAGCGCCCCGGCGAAATGGGGTGATGTGCGCGCTAAAATCTTTATTATTATTATTAAAATTAAAATCAAATTCATCAGTCCTGCAGATCCTCCATCACTTATTGTAGACCACCAATGTAAAACCCTAATGAGTCAAAAGTAAGTGAGCCTCAAGTTATTGTTGATCCACAACCTCGCGCATGACGGATCACGTCAATAAGACATCTATCGTCTCGTCATTTGTTGCACTTCGTGGTATTGGCCCGGGTGGAACAAGATGCCAGTGATGATAGTGCCGGTTAAACTCGTCCACGCCTTTGTTGCATCAAGGCTGATTTCTGTAACTCTCTGCCTTTTGTATGGCTCGAGTCTGACAAACCCAGCAAGCTTTAAAGTGTGTAGAGAATAGTTGCCCTGCGGATTGTTGCTACGCACACCACGCTGTCAACATATGCAAAACCGACTTTGGAAGCACTTCATTGGCTGCCCGGTCAGAAACGGTCAGCATATAAGATCCTTCTCTCTGACCTACAAGAGCTCTGGTATGGAATGCACCAGGTTATATCACAGATCTGCTGCAAGAGTGTAGCGTCTCCGCTTCATCTACGATCACCATCGGCGAACCTCCTTGCTACTCCACCTCACACGCGTCCACTGGCTTTTTACGGTGAACGAGTTGCTTCAAGCATGCAGCGCAAGTCTGTGGGAACAACTTGCCTGAGTCTATATACGTAACGCCAACACTCTGGCTAGCGTTCAAGAAGGTCTTGAAGACCCACCTTTTAAAACAATAATTTCCTTGTCGTCATTTCTTTAAACAGATCCAACTGGGTTGTTTTTAGTTTTTCTTTTAATGTCTATTGTCATTATTCTTGGATTTTGTATGTATATTCGATCTTCTTAAAATTATATACCGTGTGTTGTTGTGTATTTTTTGTTCTATGCTTAACGCTATTATATATTTTATTAAATTTCGTATTATAATTACATCGCTTTTTAGAATTTGTAAAAGCGCTTTGAGACTTTTAATATAAAGCGCTATATAAACTGATATTATTATTATTATTATTATTATTAAACAATGAAAGGTGATACCCATGACCACCAGTAGGTAAACAATAAGAATGTGATAACGCACAGATCACCAGATATACATCGAAGTTGTGATACCTGTGGAGCACCACCCCCAGCATCTAACGGCGTTGCTGTATCACAACAGGTTAACATCAAAACAGAATTTTAATAACAACCCTTAAAAATTTGGAATGTCATCAGACCCCTTAGAGAATTATAAAGATTACTTCTTCCCCAAATAGATCAGAAGATAACAATGATAACACTTTTCTGCTCCACCCGCTGGAACATGCGGACGGATATAGCCCGAGAGGAGATTGCGGCGCTATTAATAATACAATTATAATATGTTGATTTTATGCCATTGGTAGATATGGCCTGAAGAGTTTAGCCATGTGGCACATCACGGGCTATCAATAAACCTAACCTTAAGTAGCTATTAATTAAACAAATACAATGTGTTAATTTCCTGCCATTATTGATACGATGGCCTGTAATAGCATCGTGTGACCAGCACATCACGGCGCCTACCTATGGATCATAAAACACAATTTCAACATTAATGTTACCAATAATGATTTAATATTTAAAGAAACATAGACCCAACCCATTGAATTAACCAAGCACTTAAAACAAGATGAGGGATATGATTTCTATTCCAAACCAAAAAATTTTCCACCCGCAGGAACGCAACCCGCATAGGAAGAGTAAAACAGACCCCACCAGGGGCTTCCGACAGAGAAAATCAGTTAAGCAATGTGCAAATGCAATTGCACAGGTTTTGCACGAAAGATCCCATTACCGTCAGGGAGAGAGATGAACCCTATCCCTTTTGGTATAGGCTACAATTGGACCAGCTAAACTGAGGGTGTTCAGTACACCAAGCCCCGCCTCGCCCACCGGTTAAGGCTGCCCTACGCACCCGCTCCCAAAGACGGCGGCTGCGGGAATGGCGCCGTGGTAAAACATACGCCAATGTGGCGGCTGCGAAATTGTTCCCTGCAATGAGCAATCACCAATGCAATAAATACCCTGCCGAAGCTCGAAATAATCAACAACACACAATCATTGGACCCTATATGCACATTAATAAAACCGGGGGGGACCTACCGCCATATGCCTCAGCAACTGAGGAAATTTTTTTGGAGATGTGCGCCGCTTGCCTTTCCAACGAATCTTGGTTACCAGAATTGATGCCATCTGATGGGTTTAACGCACCAATGAATCACTCGCAATCCACACCTCTGTTGGAGCTATGAAAAACAAAAAGTTAACTAATTCCCCAGTAAACCTTGAAGTGAAAATGGCTGGAATATAACGACGTAAAGCGTCTGAACGCTATCGACCATGTGTTTTATGACTTCGAACAGGGACTGACCAGCGAAATGCTGTGGAGGCCGCCCAATGCGAAATGAGGTGGAATCGGAGGTGATGTTCACGCCTTGAACCCCACACATGACAATACCTCCTGCAAAACCTTGTTGAATTGAAATTAGGAGTGAGAATAGAAAGCCCATCAATGTGGTAGAACAAGATGCCATGCATCTTGGGCCGAACTGTACAAAGCTCTTTCCAGCGCGTGTGCTGGGCAGGGGAGGCGTCCAAAGCCTGATCCAATAGGAGATTTATTTTGGGAGGTTGCAGTGATTTATTCTTGCTATGGCGCAAGGACACCAAGCACATACTCTTGGCGGAACCTGGTTGATACCCAAATGTGGATATCGCCAGCTTGTAGGAAGCATCCGCCTGTACCATGGCTCGGGAAATAACTTCCCAAACAAGTGGCGCAGCAGCTGCAGAAGTACCTTCGCCAGCAAAGGAACTGAGGCTGGGGATCGTTGATCCAGTCTAGCACCACCCCAATGGGCAACCTTCCAGCAGGTTTGGCACTCTAAAAAGTACCTGTTGGGTCTGGTTCATCGCCACTGAGTTTCAAAATGACAACCCACACCTGCTGCATACTTATATATAACAATGGTTGAGGGGGAATAATGCTGCAAGGAAAGCCAAGCAACGAACTCACAAATCGCCTGTGCCCAACTGGCGCGTGTGCTGGGTGCCCAACTGGCGTGTGTGCTGGGTGCCCTTGAGCCTGCAAAAAACGACAAAATGCTGACCATCCAGGTAAACCGTG
>CM055824.1:35954846-35989311 GCA_029582265.1 Zoroaster sp. YZ-2022 | reverse complement strand
CCCGGGCCGTTCAAAATGCATGCACGCCCCATTACCGCGCGACCATGTGCTCGCGATCGCAGCCGGGAACCCCGTAACAACGCCTTACCACACGCAGTCCTCATTTCAGGATCGTGTAAACATTACCAACGTCGAAGTGTCATTATCTGGTTCCTTCCTCCATTATTCATGTGTTTCTACTTTTTCCGTGCTATGATGTACTTTATGCTTACAAGGAATCGAATTGTTTTTATTCAAAGCAAATGGATTAATAATGATACTTGGCTTGTCACTTGAAATAATTTGTTGGCAATAGGCCTATGTATTTGTTTAATCCAGCACGTGTGCAGGAATAGTAATGCAATAATGTGTAATGCAATGGGCGATGGTCAACCTGGGATTTTTAGAACTGAAAGTTAACCCATAACCTTTAATATAAACAGGAAACTGAACATCAACAAGTTACCTGAAAACCCCTCAAAAAAGAATCTCACTGTTTTTTAAAATATTTTTAATTTTAGAGAATGAGCATAAACAGATATGAGTTTAGCTGATCATCGACACACATGTTGAAAGCAAGATTTGTGGGATAACGTGCGCATCAATCCACAACCGGTTGATTGTGGGGTTACCTGTTCATTTCTCACAACTTTGCATTGTGGCTCAAAATAACGCCCCTGAACTCCAAGCAAAATAGGTTATCCCTTTGTCATCAGCTTTTATTTGTCTGTTACATAATGTCTTAGAGCACTTTTAAACTAAAAGACCCTCATTATTGGAATGTTCATTTGCATGGGAAGGTATTGCCCAGGTCCACATCCGTCTTCTCATAAACAGTATGCACCGAAGGTGTCGGGCAGCAATGGACAATCGTGGCGGTTATACCCTTACCTGAACAAACCCAACATGCTGCTTATGTCTTAAGTATTGGTCAATAAAGCTGATGACAAAGGGATAGCCCATTTTGCTTGAGTTCAGTGCGTGTGAGCCACAATGGTGTAATGTGACAGACGTACCCCACACAATCAACCGAGTTGTGTGTGCACTGATGCCTTAACGTTATCCGCACAAATCTCGCTTGCAACATGTGTGTCGATGATCAGAAGCTAAATCGTCACATCATGTTTATGCTCATAAATCTCTAAAATTTAAACATATTTTAAAACATACAGGTGGGGACTTTCTTTTTTTGAGGTGTTTATAAAGCTTTTAGGCCTAGTCATGCACACGTATCAAAACGATGCGCTAAATAGTGTTTAAAGTTTATATTGATGATTTATATGTACGAAGTTTTAATACCTTGACGGTTGTGCCTACACTTGTCATTGATAACAGATCGAATCATTACAAACGGCTTTAATTTGTTCTTCTCCATGGAACTGTCGCTCTACAACATCTTACAGCTAATAAAACTAATTTTCCTGTCTAATCTGTCTTTCGTTATTTTTCCTCCTTACTCAAAACATAGTGCCATCAAAATTAGGATTTTGCCATTTGCATGAGATGAGGAAAAAAGGGACATCAAACCTCGGACGAATGACGATGCTCATTGATTGTTGATTATATCAATAAAATACTAATCATGAAGTTAAATTATCAAAACCGTAAGAAGATGATAGTCCATAATAAATTGGTTTCACACACAGCAGCTAGCTGCTTCCGCAGATCATGTCCCCTGACGTGCTGATCTGGATAATCACGTGGGTATTACACTTGGGAAGGAGCCGAAATGAAGTGCGCCTCCTTCGTTCAAGAATTGTTTTGCTTCAAAAAAATGACTTTCATTCCCAACAATTAACAAAGATTAAACGTCTAGGTATTAGCGATAGCTGAGTTCAAAATCGAATCATGTCTTGAATTTTCAATAACATACATGAAACCGCTAAGAAATAATGAGCAAATTTGTTGACAAATTTGAGACTCTTTTACTCAAGTACGATGAGGTGCTAATATTGACCAGTGAACTTCCATAAACAGAGATTGCCCGGCCGAACGCGTCGGACGTCAGCAAGGGGTCGACCGCGATACAGCGTGTACCAGATTCATTCCTTGTGTCTAGAACTGTTGCCTCTTCGTTTGAAGATTTCTTTCTTAGAAATCACTTGTAAAAAATCGCAACGCTTTTATTAAACGTCATAAGGTGTCTCATGATATCTGGACCATAAGTTCGAATCGTATCTTGAATTTTCAATGACCTACATGAAGCCGCTAAAAATAATGAGCAAATTTGTTGACAAATTTAGAGCTTTCACTTTGCACAAGTACGGTACGGACTTCCACTGTAGAGATTTTAAAGAAATCCTTACATAAAAATCCACAATGCTTTTATTAAACGTCACCAAAATTGTCTCATGATGTCGGACCATAAGTTCGAATCATGTCTTGAATACTAATAACATAAATGAAGCCGCTAAGAAATAATGAGCAAATTTGTTGACAAATTTGAGACTCTTTGCTCCATTATGAGGTGCCCAATATTGATTAGTGAACTTCCATAAACAGAGATTGCGCGGCCAGGCACGTCGGACGTCGGCATGGGGTCGACCGCGTTACAGCGTGTACGCAGATTCATTCCTTGTGTCTCTGGTGCCTCTTCGTTTGAGGAATTCTTTCTTTAGAAATCCTTGCCAAAAATCCTGGCAACTTTTATTAAACGTCATAAGAATTGTCTCATGTGCTTAAAAGCTTGCAAATCAGCTGCAGTCATTCATGATATTTTCCAATTTTTACACCAACGCTATACATGCTTATATTATTATATACATGTATCAAATTGAAAAAAATCACGAGCCTACTGATTTGGAAGTTGTTCTAAAAGTAAAACTCTGTTAAGCTGTAAACTATACAAACTCACTGAAGTGATACAAAAGCGTTACAAGCTCTATAATCCGTGTTATATAGGTAGGCGAATTCCACATGCCTGCGTGCGCATAACACCAAAGATTTCGTTGGTACCTTGATTTCCAAATGCCGCGACAAAAAAAAAATTGAAAGGAACTGAGAAATCACTGGTGACATTACAAGTATCTTAGAAAATTGTTGGAAACCATTAGACAAATTTATTCAATGTTTGATCGGGGGATAGACATGCGCCATGATTTGCTCCACGACCAACGAAACGGGGCATTGACAAGTTTAATATGCACCTGGCCAACACAGATCTGGCGGGAGGTCGCCACTGCGTTGCTGGTTTTTTTCGTGCGTGTGCCATCCGGGCCACGTTGCAGGCTAGCTGCATTACAACAGCTGCAACAAAATCACCTGTGACTTAGCCAATGAAAATCATCATTACGCGCCTTATCGACAGAGAAGTAGGCATGGACTAATCGTAGAACACGTAATAAACCAATATCGCCAATTTGTCGAACAAAAGAGCAAAAAAGCACTGTCACGTCTTTTGAAAAAGTAGTTTTCCGAGGAATTTCCTCCGGCGATTTTGCCCCTAATTAAATATTGATCTAGGCCTACTCTTTAACAGAAGAGCAAAATGTAGCGACTGCAAAAGCTATACATTTTTTGAAATGTAAACAGGCCTAATACTTTAGGACAAAAAGTACTGTTCCAATATAATTTAAAACTTTAATAACACTCAGCAAAAATATATATATATATATCGTCAAAATCAAATATAACACCACCCATCGGGAAAATAAAGCTCAGTAAAAAAATGTTGCTGGCGATTATTATTAAATGAACAGATTTACGGAAGTTGAGGTGCGTTTTCGTGTCACTAATTATCTATAACCGCAGTTATACCCAATAGCGGCGCCGTTGGCTCTAATTCTGGTTGATTATTCGTGAGAAATGGCTATGAGTTAAGCGCGAACGCCGTCCCCACACCAGCCATCGGTGATAGGCCTGATGACTGGTGAATTATAATCGACAGCCGTGTACACGTGGTGGGAGCACGATCCTCCATGGATCAACGCGGAATCTAGTCTGTATTGTGTGTCGGTCCACGAATCTTCAGTCCCTAGTTTGTTTACTTGATAAGAACCGTTACGTGTGTTTTGACTAAGTAATCCATTCATCCAAGATAAGCGCACAGTGGGAGAGCCCGGCAAACAATACGGAACTGGGCCATAACTGGCCCAGTACCGATTTACAGTACTACGGCAATGGGGCCCGGTGCCGGCAAACAGAACTGGCCCAGTTCTGGCTTGCACAAGAGGCTTGGAACAGGCCCAGTTCATGTAGCCCTTACTCATCCGGTACCAAACCAGAACTGGCCCGGTACCGTGCCGACACAAAATGCCCTAGCAAACAGTACGAAACCGGTAATGGCCCAGTACTGGGCAATACAATTCCATTACTTAGCCGTACTGGCCCGGTACAGCCCAGTACGGGGGCAATTGGGTACATTACTCGCCAGCGCCGGTAAATTGGCACTGGGCGGTGCCGGCAATGGAACTGGCCCAGTTCTGGCTTCACACAGGAAGCAGGAGACTGGCCCAGTTCGCGCCCTGCATCGGTACAAAACCAAATTTGGCCCAACGTGCCGACACAAAATACTAAACAAAACAGTACGAAACCGATGACCCCGTACTGGGCCAATGCAATTCCGTTAATTGGGCATTATTATTTGATATGGCCAGTATTGGCTCGCCGACTTTCAAAATGCCCTAACCAAAACAGTACCGAAACCAGTACGGGCCAGTGTATAAACACTACCGTACCGGTACTGGCCAGTACAGGGCCAATGAGAATACCCTTACTGAGCAGTACAGAACCAATTACTGGCCAGTGAATAAACACTATAAATACCAGTGCTGGCCCAGTACAGGGCCAATGGGGAATGCCTTACTAAAACAGTACAGAACCGGTAGCCCAGTACAGAAACATTACCGTACCAGTACTGGCCCAGTACAGAAACATTACCGTACCGGTACTGGCCCGGTACAGGGCCAATGGGGAATACCCATATAAAACAGTACAGAACCAGCGGTACTGGCCCGGTAGATAAACACTACCGATACCGGTACTGGCCCAGTACAGGGCCAGTAGGGAATACCCTTACTAAAAAACGTTACAGAAACCAGTACTGGCCCAGTAGATAAAACACTACCGTACCAGTACTGACCCATTCACCAGGCCAATGGAATACCCATACTAAAACATTGCAGAACCAGTACTGGCCCAGTAGATAAACACTACCGTACGCAGTACTGGCCCAGTGCAAGTTGCCAATGAATACCATTATAAAACAGTACCAGAACAAGTACTGGCCCAGTAGATAAACTTTACCGTACCAGTACTGGCCCTAGTGGTTACAGGGGACCAATGGAGAATACACATACTAAAACAGTACAGAACCAGTACTGGCCCAGTACAGAGGACCAATGGTGGGAAAAAAACACTTACTAAAAACAGCAAAATTACACATGGTTTTAGAAAACATCTTTAGTGATGGTTTAATCCTCAATGAAAGTTCTTCAGTAAGTATTATAAAATACAAAATGTAACTCAATACAACATTAATATAACTTACCCTGAACTAATTAGAACCCTATGCATTTTTTACTGTAGGGAATTAATGGCCATTGTGATTGACTTTATGCTCACCACTAATTACGCTATCATTTTGTTGGACGAGCTTTTCCTGAAAAGGTAGCTAAATGGAGCGCTAATAATAACTTTCATGCTATAGAGTGGGTCGGTGTGGACTGCTGCCTTTGGCATTGCCTGTGTACTTGCCTTTGCCCACGTGTGCGCGGTAGTGGTGTAGCATATGCAGGTGATGTCTACTGATGAGTAGTGATGATTCATGACTACTCTCGTGTTACTCGTGCATTAAACTACTGCACACGCGTGAAGCAAAGGCAATTAAAACGACAGTAATGCGTCTTTTCATAGTTGTTATTTATGAAAAATTTGAATTACAGTACTTTCAAACAAATCAATGTGTAATAAATAAGTATGATAATTGAACACTTAAGTTTAGTGTAAATTAATCGCAGTTGTTTTAATTAAAATTAAAATGTTACATGATTTTGTATTATTGTTCATTTTTTAATTACTTTTAGCACAACTTTTAACTTTATGCTACAAAAAAAACGATGCGAGTATGTTCATTCAGCACTTTTACACAGCAAGATCATGTGCAGAACAACTGTTCCAGAGATTAAAAGAAAGCAAAGGAAGGGAAAAAGGATTACAAAAATTTACGATACAGGGCACAGACCCACGTTGCAGGGGTGCGTTGGCAGCAATACGGTTGAAATATTACCACTAGCAGAATAATTTATACAGGCATGCAACTTTGGTGCAAAAAAAGAGAGGAAGTGGCTAGGCACAAAAAAAACATTGTACAGTGTTTTACAGTTTTCAATGGCACTAGGATACTTTAAAAAAAGATGAAATCAGCTGATCCGCTGAAAAAGTTGCATGCACTGCTTATAATGATACATTACAAACAAAATTATAAATATGCGCAGTACGGAGGGGAGATCATATTTGCATTTGTCGTACGCCGCGGCAGAGGGTTACAACATAAAACAATTTCAAATAGCGTTTTAAATTTGGTTCAACACATGTTATCATGGAGGGAAATAGGAGTATGCAGTAGAAATGTATTATCACATAATTCATTGTCACTCATCTTTCTATAATTTATCCTCACAAAACTCCAGCATTTAAATAAACATAGTCCCATAAACCATTCACGGTTTTCAATCAACAAGTAATGCTACCAGTAGTGTTTTTATGCAAAAAGTGCCAAATTTAGTCACTTTAAATTTAAATTTAAAAAATCAATTAACAATTCAATGGTTCCTATTTTTGACAGGACATTTTGTTTAGTAGATTCACAATAACACATCACCTAGAAGTCATTTTGCTAGCATTTGTTTTTTTAACTACCTTATAATTTATAACTCCCTTTTGTCATTAAAGGAAGTATCGTCTACGATCAACAGGACATGGAATCAGGAATGCTAGTTTTATAGGTTAGAAGTCATTGACTGCCATAATACCCCACAGTGATGGGTCATATTACTGTTGCTGCTTCATAAATGAGCCTGTAATTTTCAGTCACTGTGTTCATCGCTTTAACTAGGACATTGATTCTATGCTCTTGTCCGAAGTACTGCTCTGATCGTTGCGACTGCCCCTTTAAATAACCAGTAGGTACTAACTAACATTTTATTTTAAACCAGCACTCTAGAATGCCTATTGTCCAGTTGCTGGCGGTGAAAAAGTGATTTATTCTACATACAAATGTGTTACACTGTATTACATTTATTTAAGTGTTTTGGACGTTGGTCAGCCCATGAACTGAGCAATGGCTGCATGCAGTCACAACCAAACAGCAATGACGGCTAGCCAGCACAGCAGCTAAGTCGGCTTCCTCAAGGCATTACTTGCTAGTGCTATTCACGGAAATACTGCCATGTGGCGCATACCAGCGGTGCTTATGAACCAAAACAGGAATTGCGCAAAATGCGAATAGTTAGAGAACACGACTGCAAGTAATGCGGTGAGCAAAACAATGGTATTACTCGTGAATGGTCCGGTATTCGTGAATAGTTACGGGTATGTTGCGCCTGCGCGATTAATCGGAATAGTTCAAAAACCGCGAATACAGTATGATTAGCAACAACTATTCGCCAAATATTTGAATAATTGCTGAGCCTACCTGTATGTTGTTTACAAATCTAAGTCTACCCTACTCTTGTCCTATTTCCATCCCGCTTTTTTTCTTCCTCCGTTGCGGTCAGGGGCGTTCCGCAGCCAAAGCATGATTACTTTATGAGCTTCCGGCCTCCAGAACCGTTACCACCAGGGGTTCCGCAAAACAGCCTCTGAGAACGAACAATTAATAAATTTCCAGCATAATTATATATGCCATAAATGGATGTTTGCAACTGTGGCATGAACCAAGGGCTTAAATAGGGTAAACACCATGTCTGTAATATGCTTCCATACTCGATAAGATTGTGAGGTAAATGTATGTATTACTGATCTTAAAGCTTATTTTATTGAACCGTTTAGAGAGAACCAGATAATATAAAGAGGTTTATTATATGTGACAGACTTCTGATAATATTTATATGATTTAATTTTGCCCTACACCGACGTGTGTTTAGCACTGCATGCTCAGTGCTTTCCGGGGTGTATGAAAAAACTACACAAGCGACTTGGGCAGGATTCCAGACCCACGACCTCCTGCTTACTAGTGCAGACGTCTTAACCTCTCGACCACCGAGCTTGCCCCGACTGACGATTGGCCGGCTAGAGTCCTATATAGCAGCGGGTTCTGCGATATATATAGATTGGTGAAATTCTGAGCATGGACAGTGCTATGCACACACGTCGGTGTAGGCGAGGTTAAATCAATTGTTTTATCTCCCGACGCAAGAATAAGCACTGAGCATGCCCAGTGCTATACACACACGTCGGGTGTGGGAGCAAAATTTTAATCAGTTGTTTATCCCCCCGACACTGAAATTTCGCCAATCTGCGCTATCACCAGAAACGCTGCTATGTAAAGGTTCCTAGCCAACCAATCGTCATCAGGCAAACTCGGTGGTCGAGAGGTTAAGACGTCTGCATAATAACTTTCAGAAGATATGCACTAGTAAGCGGGTCGTGATTCCAATCCCCGCCCGAATCGCTGCAATAGTTGCCCTACGAACACTCGGAAAGCACTGAAACATACAGTGCTTTACCACGATCGAACAAGGCACAAGTAAATCAGTTGTTTGTCTCCCGACGCGAAATTTCCACAAATCTAAATATTTATATTCAAATGTTTTGTTTCCATATTAATGTTGAAAAAGATCACAGGCCATTGATCCATTTCAAATTGTGCACCAGATTATTTGTTACATGGAATATAACTATATAGCTGTATTAGGGGATTTTTTGACATTATTCTATGCCCAGATTCCATTAATTTTTCACACCGCATGCTTTTCAGTTGTTTATAATATGGGTCCAAGTTAATGTAAACATTTAATTGTAATGAATTTGTTAGTGAAAATGATCGACTTAACAAAATATGCTTCATACATGTTCACTCCCAACCATTGACATTTTTCTTGTTCCCAAAAGTCTCCGGTTTCTGGTCATCGATCGGCTTTAAAAATCGGTGCAGTACTACGATAAAAAATTATTTTCCAACAGGGTTATACATGTATACGCAGGGACCGACTTTCCTACTATACAACAGTAAGAGTGGCCTCACAAAATCGGGCAAAATGTTCAATGTTCAGCACCCTATGTGGAAAGGTTTCAAACACAGCACTTTTGGCAGAATTCCAATCGATCCAGCAAAGTTTGGCTGCGAAGTGGGCAGCGTTATCTGCAGCATGTATAGTTAGCATGAGCTAGAGCCAGAGACTTAACTGACCTGGAAATTTATCCATTTTAGTAGAACCGCAAAAACAATAATAATGTTCAAGGAGGTGCATCATTTTTTTGGATGGTATATTTATTCCAATTCTCAAGTTCTCAAGCAGACATATCTTAAAACCGACCCGTGAAGAAATTTTCTCGAAATTACTACATTTCGGAAGTATTTCTCAGGACGATGGAGTCATCTTTGACTGGTCAGGAGAGCCACATGTTGTATCATTCCTTTTAAACATTGTTAATTTTCCTGATAATCACCAAAAATGAGCTCTATAATGTCTACATAATTGTAACCTACTTGTTATTACTGCACATATCATCCAGACTGATGAATGCCTGCTTGGTTACTGGTGTTGCCGACTTCACCCGGCTTCCCTGCCCAATTAAAACGGAGAGTGAGGAGGTCGTGTGTCATGACGTTGGTCATGACACGCTACTAACTGTATCTTTCATTGAGTTGCCACCAACCAGTGGTGTTAAATTGTTGCCTGAAGAAATATAGAAAATTATGTGTCACAGTTAAGATTACATATTGAGATTATATATGTATATCTAGGATGAATGAAATATTGCAAAATCTTATAAATCCACACAAAAACGTATAAAGGCTGCATTTTTACAGAAAATACTGAAATTACAAGTCCCACGAAGGTAATCAGGAAGTGGCGGTTCATATTGTTTTGAATGATTTTTTATTTACTGATAATTTGCATTATGGTATTGCTGACCAATCCCTAGTTGGCCATACAGGTACAAGTACCCACATGAGATGTTTTATTGATAATTCATCAAACCTAAGAACCGTTTGTCAATGCCACAAAAGCATGGACTAAATTTAAGACAATTCTGGAAATTTGTTTTGAATTGTAGCAATATTATGTATAAAATATCCATACATATTTCACTAGTTTGCTGTTTTTGGAAAAGTACATTCATTAAAATTCGTTAGTTTAAAAAAAAAACGGTTACTGTGGCACAACTGAATGAACATAATTAACGTAGATGTTTGCGTAAGAGGTCCAAAAAAGGATCAAGCGTGATCGGACCGGCGTTCTGGTGATAACAAATTCGTGGGGCACATTGCACGCCCTCCCCAGGCTTGATAGGGTTGGGCAAGGTGTTGGCATTATGAGCAAAACTACTGAGTAAAGTATTTATGCTATTATACGCTGTGTACATATCACAATGCTTCAGAAATACCGGTACTCATAACTATCATTCGTACTGAAACTTTAGTACCCTGTCCACAGTTGTTAATCGTTTTTAACAAATTGAATTAAGTTTGCGGTTACTGATCAATACAAAAAATACTCGGATAAGTGTTTTTATAAGTTGTCTAATCAAAACACTGACCAAAGCTGCGTCATGCTGCATTATGTGACCAACCATTATAGGGAAGACTAGTATAATTATAGGCTTTACCTCTAGCTATTTTTAACATTAAAACCAGTTGTTATTATTATTTTCAATTGGTTATCAATGCTCTATCTACCATGCATTATTTCAAAATGCTTACCACGGATTTTCTAAGTGATTTGTCAAGCTGTTGCTCAAGGTTTTCTTCTTCATAGGAAGTAATTGAAAGCCGATCGCATGGAAACAACTCAATGGAGGTCCTCCCCTCCACCGCAGTCTTTGAAGAACCTGATTAAGCAGTTTTCTTTGACTTTTCAATTCCGTTGAAATTTCGGCCATTGTCACTTTACACGGATTCGCTCATGCTGGGTATCATGCTGCGGTCAGTTGCTGCAGGTAAATATTGTTATCTGTTACTGACAATTGGTCATTCATATACAAACAATAAACACTTTAGTTCTAAATTTCTTGAGAAGAATACCAGTAGGAAGTTGTTATGTTTCTATTATTCCATTTACTGATTTAACAACATATAATTATACATTTTTGCGTTACATTGATATATTGCGTGTTTGGAAACCTTTATTTGGTAGTGATATTCGTCTAAAACCAATTGGGGGTTGGGCAGGTCGTTGTTAAATTCAATAATCTGTTGGTACTTTTGCCCACCCTTAGACAGGTGCTTCCGAAAAGTTTGAAGTGTTTGGCAATGCTGATCAACTCAAAATGCAAGTTAGATTGTTTTATTTCCCTTGTGCTTTCAGTGAAATTATCGGCAGGGGAGGCACTATTTGAGAGATTTTTGTTTTCCGTTTGATCAAATTTTTTGTCGCAAACATCAGTAAAACAATAAATTAAATTACAACGGGGTACAACAAAATATTCTTGTGCATAAACATCATGGGTTGTTGATCACTAAGTGTAACAATTTCACTTTCGCCTCCACATTCAATGAAAACAAATTACCTGATATCGGTTCCACAGCTGAAGCTGCAGCTGCAACAGCATCAGTGCCCTTTGAATCATTGTCTGAGTGGCTATGTGAAACATCGGCAGGGAGGAGTGGGTGCTCTGCCGATTGGTGTTGATGTTCTTGGCTTAGGACCTCTTCCCATGGGAGAAGTCTCATCATCTTCGTCTTCTTCATTTGACGAAGATGAGGAAACTCAAACCTTTTTCGGCGCTGACAACAAAAAATAATTCTATATAATGTATTTTGTTTACGTTTTGGGTGTTTCTGGGAGCAGACTGTAAAAGGAACAAATGATTTAATTTTGCCACTGTATACTCAGTGCTTTCCAGTGTCTGTGGAATTTCATCAACCTATAAAGACTGTGAATTACTCGTTGTTTAAAGAAGTTTCTGGCAGTCAGGACGCCAAGTCTTACGAGTAAATCAACACCGAACTTGTAAACAACCTGAATGTGCCGTTTACATTTGTGGAAATCTGTTCATTACAGATATATCTTCCCTGCTTGGCTAAGAGTACGACCTACAAAATAATATTTCTAAAACGAACGAATTTTGAAATATAATATCGTTGTTAAACCAAAAACATGAAAATTATGAAATCTGATTGACAGCGCACTAGCTAATCCGCAGACTGCCCATGTACGCCTTGGCCTGTTACATACAATACATTAAACAAGATTTTAAAAAGTGGGCCAGCATTTTTATTAATTGTATTGGTACTAATCCATGAAAGGTTTTTATTCATTCAATGGGAAACATTTAAAGCTTATAACTTCCATAACCGCCAGAAAAAATAGCGATTCAACATTTAAATCAATTTTTTACGTCAAAACGGCCATATATCTTTAATGCCAACATTTAAAGAACTGCAAATAATTATGCTCTAATCATGAAGGATTGAGGGAATATTATATTACCCAATTAAATACCAAATGTTGGGGTAATTTATTGTTTTGTGAGTTTTGGGCAGCAAACAAAAGTGCTTCCAAATATATAGATCGCCGGCGGTCGATTTTACACAGGACTGAGTTGAAAGGGTTAAGGAATCATCCCCAATGTATGGTGGCCCTGAAGGGACTCGCACATATTCATGATAATTTTTATATCTGTGATTTCCATGAGACATAAAAAAAAATTGCTGATAATTTATACTTACTTTCTACTTGTCTTGGCTGTCTCGTCATCCTCTGTCTGGAGGTCTGATGTGTCCTCGGACCTTTTCAGTTTGATGCGTGCATCCTCATAAGTTTCTGTACAAACATACACAATTTTGTTTAATATAAGAGAACAATTCCATGTTTAAATATATATGTATAAATATATAATATAGTATAAATATATACTGAAGACTTTTTTTTTACAATAGTCTGATTTTGTGGGCCACTCAATCGGCCTCCATGAAGGAATTTTAGTACGCAGTGTTTTCACACTTTCACATCATTCTCCACTATTGAAGTGAGAGTACAATAATTGGTAATGACCCCAAAGGGTTCATAAAACCTACTTGGTGTGAATTTGGTACAGTCAATTTCCCAAAGTCAATGGGCATTTCGATGCAATTTGGGATCTTAAATGTATGTTAATGATAATCTGCATAGCCTATATTCATGAATTATTAGCAAGTCAGTGATTTTCAGGCAAAGATGCAACAAAATAATTAGATACAACTTTTACATGTAGCGGGTTTGTTGGTTTTACAAATGTATGCAAGTAATTTTTTTTTTACAATTAACACCTTAGTCTTGCATTGGACGTCTTGAATTTTCTTAAAAGTCAGATCCTTGACAATTGTCTTGCCTTGTTGGCAAAGTAACAAGGCAAGAAAGAATGAATATTAGCTAAATAAAATTATCCTGAAGAAGTACCATTTCATGGGTGTAAATCTTGTTTCAAGGAAAGTAAGCGTAGTGCATAATTAATGGCTTGTCATTGCACACTCAAAACAAATTAATTAAACTGTACTTACGACTGAGCTGCAGAACTGCTTCCAGTTCAACTCAACTGCCTGCAGCTGATCTTTAACGGCTCAATAAACCGACGTAGAACAACGCCACGCAGACCAAAATGCCAGCTTGTCGGTCTTTAACCACGTGCTCGGTACAATTTCCACCTCGTTTGAGACTTTGAATAGAACAACTGCAAACATATCTATTTGGCCAAAAGTTAAAAACTGTCAAAAATAGAGTGGAGTTCAACTACTGTAGGCTTACATGCAGATGGCTAACACAGTACGTTGTCATGTTAGCCATGTTAAACTCACAAAGTATCAAAAATATTGTTTATTTTATGCAAAGCTGTTTTTTTTTCTTTTTTTTTCTTTTTTCATGTCTATTTTATAATGACATGTATGATATAATGCATCTGTCTTAAACCGCAGAATAACCGCAGCCAAGAATAATAATTGTTTTAAGAGTACAGTTAAGCACACAACAAAATAAGCTATTTTGTGGTCAGTAAAATTAGCGCATCTAAACATACTCCTGGTTAAGGGTCATGATCAGTTTGGTTTTTGGTCGTGACAGCTATAGCCAAATAAACATGTAGGTGTGTATTTTTTGTCAAAAGTAATTCATTACTTTTTAAGCCATTTACCTACAGAAAGATGTTATGTAATAGTGTAATATATAGCTGTAACAGTGTCCGTGTAAATTGACATATCGAGTCAAACATCTTTTCACCCCAGCACCGATTGGGTTTGGATTATTTCAATCTCTGAAGGTGCAGAGATGAAGGTGCAGAGATGAACAAACCTTTGATAACTGATAAAAGGCAATCTGACAAAATATATCATAGTCAGTCTCAACCATATCAACTCACTAAGTCTTATCTCTGAAAAATACTTGACCAAGGCAGTACAATAATTTGATAACGAGAGTCCTCAATGGCCGGATGGATGAATTTGATGAAGTCGTCACAATTGTATTGACTGGCACAAGTCTAATTATTAAGCAACAGATTCTCTATTTGTTGAATAAGCAAGGGGTCTGTTTATTATATCACATATGGCCAACTCGTGACTAATAACGAGTAATATAATCCATTGATTTTTCCTGTACTATACCATGTACTGAATAGCATGTATCTATATATGACAGAACGTCTGCACACACCACTATAAAATGGCAAAACTGTACCTACATATAACAAGAATTTATAGCTTATCTGCAGTGGTAGTGGAAACTGAGAATGCAAAGTACCAAAAGTTCAAAACATGAAATGATGAAAAATACTAAAACCATCATATTCTGAATTTAATAGATAACAAATGTTCGCTCGGCACTTTCCTTTCAACAAAAAGAAAATTTGTCCCAATTTCAGTATATAGTTCTAAAAAAAAGATAACCCCACCGATTACTGAGATAATTATAAGGCCCATGACCATCGACACTCAATATTTACTGAGATAATTATAAGGCCTATGACCATCAACACTCAATATTTGCCAAAACCCTTTATTGCGGGAGAGTTCTAAAAAATAAAAAGTAAAGATTAAAAAAAAGACAGAGATCTCTGGTTTGATTAGGACATAACTACTACAACTACCAAAATCAAGCCCCAGGGCTTGTTGTTAATGACCAGCAACTTGGCTATGGAATGTGCTACACAGTGGTCTCATTGTTTCAGACCATGAGGTCTGATAAGTGCCCCATGCCTAGCTATACACATGGAGAAAGTGTACATAGACAATAGCATCAATTAAATCTTCTAAAATAAACTCTATGCTGGCTTTTTCCTACTTAAAATACACATAGTTGGAAAAGAGTGATCCAATACAAATCTTAACATAAATAACTTCTGTAAATCCTTAACTTTAAGAAATACAAATCAGTTAATCAAAATATCATCAGGTAAAAGAGATAATCTTTAAGTAAAAACATCACTCTTGAAGAAGGTTAGGCCAATGTTACACAAATGTGTATGTTATGAAAACTGCTGGTCCAAGTTAGAACGAATAAATTAAATGCAACAAATATAAATCCCAAGAACTCATGGGTAAACTAGAATGAAACATTAGCAACTTATACATTCTTAAATGGCTATTAAATTTAAGTGAAATTACACATACCTGTAAAAAGGATGGTCCAATTATGAGACTCCAATGAGCAAGGCAGAAAAACTTTTATTTCAGTGTGCACACACAGTCATCCGTTGTACGAATGACCAGAGTGCACACTGTACTCAGCCAACACACCAGGGGCTCATCTTTGGGAGTCGGATTACGGCTTTTCTTTTTACAGGCTGTTGAAAATTTAGGGGAATAAAACCAGAGGGCTACACTAATAACACCAGGGGCTGATCCAGAGTTTTCCAGGGATGGGGACCCTCTCCATGTGACGGGTGTGACTCGTCGGAGTCGCTCGGAGGGCGAGGCCATGTTCCCTAACCCAGTGTCCCAACGCTTGAATTGTAATTTCTTAATAATTATAAATAGTGCCTAAAGAGCTCTTTGAAATCTAGTGCACCACAGCCGAATCAACCCATTACGCCCCCCCTCCATGATCAACCCTATAGTTACATCACTGCAGTCTGTACACCAGTACTAGGCCTATACATTATTATAATTTATAAGAAAGACAAATGATAGGATCTTTATTAACTTGAAGTTGGTCTCATGTTGAATACATTGGGAAGAGGACGCCAAGCTTCTGCATCCATTTTAAAGATGTTTCTCAATTTGTGCAAAGGGTGTTTAAATAACCTTTTGAAACACTATATTTACAGTGTGGTTGAAATTATAGATGTTATCAACACCATCATGACAAGAAAAATGGTCAACTGTCGGAAACTGGACAATTAAATTCCAATTTGATGTGGATCATCGGTGATCGGACGATGGTCCATTTAAAACAAAAATCTTAGTAATTTTTCAATATTTTCTCTTCAAAAAGACATCTAAACCTTCCGTAATGATATTGGATTATCAAAGAGTTCCTTCCTCCATGATCAAATGGACTGTTGTATCATTATCATCTGCAACCCAGTATTTAGAAACTATTCCCCACTTGCTTTCCCCGGCAAGTATCTCAACCAGAGATTCGCTTATTTGACTTAGGTCTTTAGAAATAAAATCCTTTTACTTTGAAGAATTGTACGATTTCTGGAAAAGCCAGTTATCACATATCTAATTGACTGGCAAGGTCGTCCATGTGGGTCTGTTTAACAAGGTTGGTCATTGTTTATTATTACATAACACATAGCCAACTACACTTGCTGTGCTATCTATGACAGAAAGCCTGCATATCATTATAGAATGACAAAACTGTAGCCTATGGGAAAATCATGAATTCAAAGTTGAGAACAAGTGGAAAATAATTATCAAAGTAGATTTCGATTTTAAATAACTTATACTCCTAATATACGAGATAAAAGGTATATATAGAGTCGATTTGTAAAAAAAAAATACAAATTATGGGTTAATACGGTAAAAATAATTACATGAAATTTCTGGCCGTCTGATGGATGAAAGTAAAAAGAAAGGCCAAAAGAGTCTCAGTTTCTCGTCATAGGTTGACTTCAAAATCGGTGCAGTGTAAACACCCCATATACTGGGTTATTGGAACCAGACCAAATTTTCCCATACCAGTATATGGTGGCTCAGAGAGGCAGCATAAATCGGACCATAGAGCAAGCCTTGCTCTATGATCGGACAAACGTTCGTACCCCAATGTGAAAAAGTCGTTTAAATCACAGCTCGGCAGATTTACAATCGATCCAGCAATTTTGGCTGCAATTGGACATCGTTTCATAATAACTAAAAAAGAAAACTAAAAATGCCAACACACGGCTCTGAGGCGGAAACCAGAAACAGTAGATTTAAAAATATATGTATTTTTAGGGGTAGATAACGGTAGATATTTTGTGTAAATTTACGGTACAACCTTCGAAAATTCAAAAAACTGTCCATTCCTGCAAACGTGAAATCAGTTATACGGTAGAAATGTGTATTTCGATCAACTGTAAAATCAAGTATAATCACTTATTATCATTTTAAACGAAACTATACTGCAGTTATCAAACTGAAATGTTAGGTACCACCATCTTAAATATAAATGTAAGCTTAGATATCAATCTGAAGAAATGAAGTTTTTTACAGTTTAAAATGGTTTCACCTATGAACACAATGATTGACATGTATTAATTTACTTAATTGATTGAAACAAGTGAATTATGGGAATAGCCACATGTTTTTCCTGATGATATGGTAACAAAATGTATTTTGTCTTCACTGACTTAATATCGGTAATAAGAGGTATATTACTGATACTTGAAACTTTGTGAATACCAACATTTTTAGATTCCAATGGATACGAAAAAAATTATTCTTTGATCAGAAATTCATTGTACAGTATAGACTCCTGATTTATATTGAAAACGTTTCTGACCAGTACACATTTGGATCCAACTTGTACACAGTTGTTACCTCTTTTGTGCTCAGTAGAAAACCATGCAACTTCGCATTTCGAAATTGAGTACAAGGGAAATAACCATCAGATGGGAGAGGACCATCAGTGTGTGGCATATTAACAGAAACTCCATTAATACATGTACCAAAGTTATCTGATGATTCGTCTGATGAATGACACGCATGTAATGATCTCTCCAAAAACCTGTGAATTATTGTTCAAGGACAAAGTTTGGCTTCCTGATTACCTGCTTTAAGCTTTTTAGAAAAATTTCAAATGGAAAGGCCGCAAACTTGTCCAATAATGGACCATACAACTTGACATCGTCAGCAATGTGAACAAGTCCATGAACATTATATACCATTTGATCCGTCCCATAAACTCTGACAGGTGTTTTACAAAACAAATGAGGAGGTCGTTGGCATAACCACATAGAGGATCATACAAATATTGATTGGCAAGTATACGGATGGCAATGGAAAACAACATGAAGTTTTTGTACATTTCATCAGGTAATTTGCCCTTCCACACCACTGGACCTGTATAAAGAATTGGAAGAGTCGAAACTCAGTGGCCTTCCACCTATCAACTTCAGTTAGAGCCCTGGGCAAATTCTAGCAAATTCTTTCGGTATGAAACAACACCGAGACAGAAGGTTCTGAAATCTGCGTCTTCACTGGTGTACCCAAGCGGCGTTTAAGAGGCCCTTTCAACCACAACATAAGAAGGCGCCTCATAACTCCAAGGCACACCAAGTGCATATAGTCCAAGGAAATCGAGAGACCATGCCCAATCCCAGCTTCCTCAATGGATTCGTCCTATATGGTGGTCCTCATCTAACATGTCATCAAATGACTTATCTGTGCGACGAGGAGCATCTGTTTCAGGAAAAACATTTTCTTGTCATACGTTCCTCATGGATTGCATTTCTCACAGCCTGAATAACCTGGGTGACCTTTGCTTGCTTAAGATAAGCACGGGCCGGGCATCACATACAAAATTCAGTATATGACAACGGTATATACACGGCCGTCAAAGGTCAAGTTATTTAGTTTGAGCTTGATCATTTCTGTCACAAAATCGTTGAGGAATTCCTCGGGATCTTTTGGTTTTGATTTTCCTGTGAACAAACCTATAATGAATGACTCGCTAGATCCTTGAATTAAACCTAAATTGGCCCAAAACTGTGTATTACTGCTTTTGAATAAAGGTAGTCCATCAACATTAATTTGAAGGAAGAGCTTGTTATCATGACCCGCAGCTTGGGGTCAGAAGCTAACTTCGACATTATACAATAGGCTACATCAAAATGATAGTACGATCCACTGCACGATAGTCTTTATTCCTTCAATTTTACCTGTAGATAAGAGCGTCCTTGGGTCTTTTGGAAGAGCTGGATGGAATTTTCGCAAGATTGCGAGTAAGCTTCGAAAAGAAGACTGATTTATGTTGCTATTTACAGCCCAATCACAAAGCAGTTTTGGCAAATCTTTGTCATTTTTGCGGCCATCTGACAAGCTAGAATCAGAAAGGCAATCTGTTACAATCATCACTGTCAGAAAAGGATTCAAGTACAGAATCTGAACTTGCAACAGTCAAATCAAACAATGGTTCAGGCAGATCATCATAAATTTCTCCTTCATTAACATTGTTTGAAGAGAAGTATCATCATCTGCATTAGGTTGACTCTAAACTTATTTTTGTTGTAGGGATTTTGACATACAACTTCAGAATTATTCTGTGTATTCTCCTTGATTTCATTTGGTTTTGATTGCTGGTCTTCCGCATGCACATTCAGCATGCTGGTCGTTTGAACAACCGGGCCAGCATGAAAAGTTTCTTCAGTCTTTGCAATGTTCTGTAAATGTAGTTTGTATTTTTCTTAAATTTTTCTACGCTTTGTCCAGTACGACATCACCACCTTGTGTTCACAGTCGGAACTGTCACAACTTCCACAGAAATGATATTTCCCACAATTAGTTTCCAAAATTTCCTTATCACTGATATTAATGCTTTTGTGGTGTAAATTATATGGGGATATGAACTGTTGTGTTGTCCAATGTACTTTGCAGGAAATATAATATGGACAAATATTTCATAGCAAGGATTTTTATGGAAAAATGTACCTTGCACATGTATTTGTATAGTAGTACAGGGTGTATCTTGTTTCTTATAACTGTATCACAGTATAGTGAGACAATTATAGTCAATAACATGTATCATCACAACCATTAAAACCAGCATGACCACAAACCAATGTTTTCTGACCGTTTGTAAAATTGGAGTTGACACTGCTGGTATACAAAAATGCACTCTAAATTTGGGAAACATTAAACATGTGCGTTTTTCAAGACAAACCAAAATTTAAAATTACAATTTAAAAAACATATGGAAATAAGTTTTGCTTATCATGTTATCCAGCCAACCTTACAATTTATAATAAATGTTTTACGGACAGTGAAATTAAACCGAAACTCTGCAATGTGTCGTCACTGAAAAATACAGTAGGCATACAGTGTTCACATGCACCAAAAAATGTGTGCGTAAAATTTAAAAGTACAATGTTATAATATATATAATTATGCCTACTTAAGGATTCAAAATACAATTTCAGAATTGCGTAAAATTTTAAAAAGCAATATCAAGAAAATATAATAATACCAAATTCACTATAAGATCAGGTTACGTACCGAAAAACAAGCATGACCGACAAGCAAGACACTGTTGACCCTTTAGGCCGACTCAAGAGTATGTTAGTAATAGTATAGTACTAGTAGGCCTATAAGTATTCTACAGTTTCAGTTGCATAATTCAAATTAGGTATGATTGGAACCATGCAGACTTACCAGTTTGACCAGGTGTTGCTCCCACTGTAGTCCCCGAACTCTGCTTCTCTTCCATTCCGAGTGTGTGTCACATTTAGTACGGCATATAACAGCAGGAAGTTACTACCAGGGCATTCGCATGCATGCTTCAAAAGCGTATTTTATATGGACATTTTTTACGTTTGATATAGAATCTCCACATTAGAGGAATTGTTAATACTTTGAGATTGTGCACTCGTAACCCGAAAATAACTAAAATAGAAAATGTACATTGACATCTCCATAATTTTTGTATTGTATATTTTCTAAGTTCCTCGTCCCATGTTCACCATGGCTGATAAATTTGACATTGGAGGCTCCATGTCAGCTAGTGCCTTTCGGGATGTCTAATAATTTTTGTTAGCTATGGCAAATGAAATTATTACCGATAAATAATTTTAGTTCGTTTGTACCACTCCATACAATCAATTCGAAAATCTTAATGCAACTAACGGTTACATAATGTTTTGTGATGTTTTTATACACGCGGATATGCTACCTTATTTACGTGGTCTTCGAATGCCAAGTAAATTAATTTATAACATTTTCTCGAAAATTTCAGTAGTTCAGACAAAATATTATTTGCTCAGCACTGCAGTGCCTTATTATACGAAATCAGCCGTTAGATTAAAAGTAATGAATTAAAACAAAAATAAATAAATAAATACAATTCTGATAATCACCACGTACTGCCTTTAAATATTTTACCAAAGGTATTTCGGAAAATTACCAATGGTGTACATAACCTTTAACTGTATAATTCACAAGTTAATTAGGAAGGTGAATCACGGATTAAAGAGGAAAATTCAGCTGTATAAATCAACGGAATCTGAGGCAGCTTGCCTTGTAAAAATTCCTAAACTCGACACGTCCTTTCACTGATTAGTTTATAATCATCATGATATATCCCTGATTATTGTATCTATCATTACACTAATAACGATTGAAAATCCAACAATTATGTATGTCTCTCATTTAAAACGTTTAAGGTGTTTTAAAGATCAATGCTATACCGATTAAAATATCTTAAAGTTCCTTGAACACTTACTTTACTTCTTCAAGACTGGCATAAGTTTATTAAAAACTAGCGCCCTCTTTTGTTGTGGGTTTCGAAGATAATTATTCACTCATTATTTTAAATCGATTAAAATGTTTTTAAAATACTAGCAAACAATGCAACAAGCTAATAACTTGTTATTTGTATCACAAAAAATCCACACAATGATAAAAACAGGAAATAAGACATTTTCAGCAAATTTAAGTTTTTCAAGAAAATCCAAATTTTTACAAAGAAAGCGCACATAGAACGTAAGAGTACATACCTGTCTTTTATAACACTTTTGAACCCGTTTGAGGGAGTAAAATTAGTTGTTATATCAATTACTTCCTTATTTAAATAGAAGTTCATAACCGTTTATGTACCCTGACAGATTTGCCTATAATTCTAATGAATATTTTTTATAGGGGACTTTGGTAAAAGCAATTGCACGTATCCAATCTCCCCAGTTTTTCTCTGCTCCTTTTTATCTCATATTCTTTTCAGACGCTCTCGATCATTTATTGCTGGAAGCATCGTTCAGCTTGCTTTGACATTCCAGTTTTAATATTAATTAAAAAAGGAAAGGGAGTGGGATGAATTTGAAAATTTCATACAAATATTTGAGCACAGTATGCATAATTTGTATGCAGTGCCCTCAGCTATAAAAATAGACACATATAAGATGGATGATGGTTTTTCAAATCCTTTAAGAACGATCGTTTTTTCGCGTTTGCGATTTTGATAAATTCAATGCTCTCGCTGGACTGAATACTAAAAAAATACAAGATGTATATAAACTTCTTTTTTTAAATTATTACTTTCACTTTAACAAACAACCTAAAGGAATTTCTATAATTATGCTGGTTACTTTCTGTATTCATAAAGCATAGGCGGTGTAACAATTAATTGTTTTATATATTTTTTATTTATAAAAAAATACATTTATTTTGTCGTATTAAATTATAGTGTGCGAATCCACAAAATGGCATGGGATATATGTGGCCTGCTAAAAGTCCTGGGAATTGTTTTCGAATGCTTCAAGCTTATCGTTAATTGCCACTTAAATATTCAGTTATAAAAATCACACAAATTGGTTTCGTTGCCATAGGAAGGTGTATAAAACAACACAAAACTATTGAAGTATCAGGCCGGCACTGGGCCACTACAGGCTATATATGTCATGGGCGGATCCAGGGAGGAGAATCAAAAACAATTATTTTTCAGTACTACAAAAATTAAAATGAAATAATCAAAGGGAGAGAAAAACAAAGCACACTGTGGGAATGGGAGTGCGTTCTCCCCTCCCCTCTCTCTCTCTTTCTCTCCCTTATTTTAAAAACGATTTTAGGGGGGAGGGACTACAGCCCCCTTAGCCCCCCCCCCCCCGGATCCGCCAATGTATGTACCCTGTTGCCATAATGGTTTGCCGCTATCAAGCCGGCACTTGCCCAGTACAGTCCTTGTACCGTCTTGCCCATAATGGTTTGCCGCAATCAACCCTGCACTGGGCCAGTTCAGGCAGTGTACTGTCTTGCCGTAATGGTTTGCCGCAATCAACCTGGCACTGGGCCAGTACAGGCAGTGTACCGTGTTGCCGTTATGGTTTTCCGCAATCAGCCCAGCACTGGGCCAGTTCAGGCAGTGTACTGTCTTGCCATAATGGTTTGCCACAATCAACCCGGCACTGGGCCAGTACAGGCTGTGTACCGTCTTGCCATAATGGTTTGACGCAATCAGCCCGGCACTGGGCCAGTACAGGCAGTGTACCGTCTTGTCGTTTTGGTTTGCCACAATCAGCCCGGCACTGGGCCAGTTCAGGCAGTGTACTGTCTTGCCATAATGGTTTGCCACAATCAACCCGGCAGGGGGGCCAGTACAGGCTGTGTACCGACTTGCCGTTATGGTTTGCCGCAATCAACCCGGCACTGGGCCAGTACAGGCAGTGTACTGTCTTGCCATAATGGTTTGCCGCAATCAACCCGGCACTGGGCCAGTTCAGGCAGTGTACTGTCTTGCCACAATGGTTTGCCACAATCAGCCAGGCACTGGGCCAGTACAGGCAGTGTACCGTCTTACCATAATGGTTTGCTGCAATCAGCCCGGCACTGGGCCAGTATGGGGCTGTGTGCCGTCTTGCCGTAATGGTTTGCCGCAATCAGCCCGGCACTGGGCCAGTACAGGCACTGTACCGTCTTGCCGTAATGGTTTGACGCAATCAGCCCGGCACTGGGCCAGTACAGACAGTGTACCGTGTTGCCATTATGGTTTGCCGCAATCAACCCGGCACTGGGCCAGTTCAGGCAGTGTACCGTCTTGCCATAATGGTTTGCCGCAATCAACCCGGCACTGGGTCAGTACAGGCAGTGTACCGACTTGCCGTTATGGTTTGCTGCAATCAGCCCGGCACTGGGCCAGTTCAGGCAGTGTACCGTCTTGCCATAATGGTTTGCCGCAATCAACCCGGCACTGGGCCAGTTCAGGCAGTGTACCGTCTTGCCATTATGGTTTGCCGCAATCAACCCGGCACTGGGCCAGTTCAGGCAGTGTACCGTCTTGCCATAATGGTTTGCCGCAATCAACCCGGCACTGGGCCAGTACAGGCAGTGTACCGTCTTGCCGTTATGGTTTGCCGCAATCAGCCCGGCACTGGGCCAGTACAGGCTGTGTACCGTCTTGCCGTTATGGTTTGCCGCAATCAACCCGGCACTGGGCCAGTTCAGGCAGTGTACCGTCTTACCATAACGGTTTGCCGCAATCAACCCGGCACTGGGCCAGTACAGGTAGTGTACCGTCTTGCCGTTATGGTTTGCTGCAATCTGCCTGGCACTGGGCCAGTACAGGCAGTGTACCGTCTTGCCGTTTTGGTTTGCCACAATCAGCCCGGCACTGGGCCAGTTCAGGCAGTGTACTGTCTTGCCATAATGGTTTGCCACAATCAACCCGGCACTGGGCCAGTACAGGCAGTGTACCGTGTTGCCATTATGGTTTGCCACAATCAGCCCGGCACTGGGCCAGTACAGGCTGTGTACCGTCTTGCCATAATGGTTTGCCACAATCAACCCGGCACTGGGCCAGTACAGGCTGTGTACCGTCTTGCCATAATGGTTTGCCGCAATCAACCCGGCACTGGGCCAGTTCAGGCAGTGTACTGTCTTGCCACAATGGCTTGCCAAAATCAGCCAGGCACTGGGCCAGTACAGGCTGTGTACCGTCTTGCCGTTATGGTTTGCCGCAATCAACCCGGCACTGGGCCAGTTCAGGCAGTGTACCGTCTTGCCGTAATGGTTTGCCGCAATCAACCCGGCACTGCGCCAGTACAGGCAGTGTACCGTCTTGCCGTAATGGTTTGCCGCAATCAACCCGGCACTGGGCCAGTTCAGGCAGTGTACCGTCTTGCCGTAATGGTTTGCCGCAATCAGCCCGGCACTGGGCCAGTACAGGCAGTGTACCGTCTTGCCGTAATGGTTTGCCGCAATCAACCCGGCACTGGGCCAGTTCAGGCAGTGTACCGTCTTGCCGTAATGGTTTGCCGCAATCAACCCGGCACTGCGCCAGTACAGGCAGTGTACCGTCTTGCCGTTATGGTTTGCCGCAATCAACCCGGCACTGGGCCAGTACAGGCTGTGTACCGTCTTGCCGTTATGGTTTGCCGCAATCAACCCGGCACTGGGCCAGTACAGGCAGTGTACCGTCTTGCCGTAATGGTTTGCCGGTACTATTCCAGAACTGGCCCGGTTCTGGATCTGTACCGTTGATACCGTACAGTTTTGCCGCTATGAAGCCGGCACTGGCCCAGTGCCGGATATCTACCGTCAAAACTGTACGGTACTGCCGGAACAAAACCAGAACAAGCCAGCACTGGCCCAGTACCGTCATGTTTGCTGGGAGGTTATTACTACTAAAAGCCTAAACCATGCCTTGCTTTTGTGTCAGTATTAAAGCCACTGTATAACAATAGGAGACATACACTCGGTGAATACTCGGTAAAAACACCGTGAACGAAACCACTGGGGCGTAAGCACCGTGAACTCGCCGTGAAAATGCATTTTCACGGAAAAAGTGCAATTCACCGAGCTTTCACGGTGTATTCACGGAGGAGATGTTCATAGTGATAACATAGGCATATATGTGGATGTACAATGTACATGTGTCTGACTGACAAGGATATGCACACACATTTAGACTGCTGTTAGTGGGAGTATGCACACGGGGTACTCATGTATTTTTATGATTATGATTTAAATTAAATTTCAGTATATCTTTTGAAGATGATGATCAGTAATACACATGAACCAAATATGGAATGTTATTTGTATGTATATTTTATTTGTACTAGTTTTTTTTGTGATTGTGAGTAATCAACGGATAAATAAAGCTACACTACCAATTTTTACAAGACTGGCTCAAGCTTCCCTAATTTGGCGTCAAGTCAATAGTCGAAAGACTACAATATCACTACATTAATTATGCCAATGATTAGGTGAATGCACTCGATACACTTTTTAGTGACATCAAACTAGGTTTTATCAAAACTTTTTCAAACCGTTGATTTTGTTTGTTTCTTTTAGTTCCACGCTGTCAAGATATTCCATCAAGCAGAGGCCGATGGCATTCCTGCACTAAGACTCGTATAGTTGGTTCGGTGTGTACATTTCATTGTCAGACAGGATTCAATCGCATTGGATCAACAACATCATCTTGTCGGAGTAGCCGAACCTGGTCTAGAACATTCCCAACATGCCAAGGTATGTCTATGTGTTAGTTATATTTAATTAATGGGACAGTATCGTCACGATCAGAGCACAATTTTCGACAGGGCATGGAATGGACAAAGTGTCACTTCACTTTCTTATGGCAGCATGGCGGCTGGTTCTTATGCACATTCTATTTTTTGCTTTTGTTATATGATGCACCTACAAAATGTTTCCGTGGTAGTAAAATGTATGAATCATAAAGAAATGACACCAACAACTTAATTTTCGGTCAGTTTGTTGTATATAGTGGAAACATGCCTACTTCCTGTTAAAAAAAAAAATTAGGTATGCAGTTTTCAGCTGAGACTTGGTCAATTAAGCCTTATTGTTTTAGATTTTGTTGTAGGATTTGAGGCTTTGCATGGTGGAGATAGATATAATTGATTTCTTTTGGGTGACACCATGTAATGATCTTATCTTGGAAGAAGTGATCTCTGAGAAGAGGCAGTTGGTTTGTATGTTCTCAATGTTTCGACTAGTCTGCTCTAGCCGTCATCAGGAGACTGAAGAAATGCAGGAGCTTTTATAGATTTTGTTATTATTAAAAGCAGTTTCTTACTGCGACAGACGGCTTGTCAATTAGTCTTGGTAATTTGTTGAGTTTGTGTCACAATATAATGCCTAAATATTTGATCAGAAAGGCATATTAGATGACCGGGTGTAATATTAAATTTATTTTACACGGATGCTCAACTGGTGTCAATTCCAGCAGTATTTTCTTGATCCTCTTCAGTGAAAACTTGCAGTCCAGCTCTGACGAGTCTCGCCAATGGAGGGGTTACTTGCTCGAACTCCAACCAGTACAACAGCGTGTGTACATTCCATTGCAACAGTGGATATGGATTCCCTCCTGGTGCTACTTCAACACGTACATGTGGGGAAACTTGGTCTGGAGCAACTCCCTCATGCATTGGTCAGTATAACAAAAGGACAATTTAATTAACTGCAGTATACACAGCAATTATCACCAGTGTCAAAATGAATGAAATTTACACAATTGTTAATAGTGGCACTATATTTAGAGTCACTATGGCAAAAATTCAACTGATAAAAAATACTACGTGAAAATTTGTCTAAAAAATTAACCAATTATGATAGTTACCTATAAAAAAGCAGGTGATGTCCTTCATCACCCAGAACCAGTTATTATTCTGTATTCATAAATCCCCAAGACAGTTTAAACAATCTGATTGGACAAAACGTGGGGATGTATTAATATTAAAATCAGAACAGCTCATATGTGACACCTGTTCACCAGCTGTTTTGTGCGATGCGCGACGCCGATTTCAACCAATCACGCGCCTGACTCATGTACATTGGAAGTGTTTCGTGTGTCCCCAAAATGTGAATTTCCCATTTCTATTTGGCTTTATTCAACAAAAATTACTTTTTTTGTATATTTTGAAAATGAAATCGATACGGGCATTTATGAATGGGAATAACAGTTTGACCTTTGGTCTTTACCTCAGGTCATGGAGGTAAAAATATTTTTACCTCCATGCTCAGGTTAACGACAATTTTGGGCGTGGTCATGGGCGATAAGGACTGAGCTGAAGAGCTTAGTAAAGACTAAGCCACAAACTTTTGTTACCATTCATAAATCCCTCTATCGATTTCATTTTCAAAAGTTGAAAACAGGAGTGGGCACATTTAAAAAGTAAAACGAGTAGAATTATCTCCCAATTAAATTTGCACTATAATTTGCATTATGTTTAAATACGAAGTTGACATGACTACTGCATAAGTAATAAGTACATGTATTATATAAGTCGAGTTGTACCTCCAGTTCTTTTCAGAACCAATTACTACTCAATTGAGAATTTCACAAGGTGTCACCGCAATTAGTCTTACTTATCCTCCTCACCATGCAAAGCTACAAGTCTTATGTATTATGTACATGTACTGTGTACAATATCATAACTACAGGTTCATGGGCTCATTAGGCTATATGCAGCCACTTGCTTATTACTTATGCAGCAGTCATTGTAATGGGATCTGGCGCGCCCTGTTATCTAGGCCAGCTGGTACTCGTGGGATATTATTTTCAGCCACTGGGTTCATCTGAGTTCATCTAAAACTATCAGTTCGGGATTCATTGTCAAGCCATAAGCCAGCTTTGATCATGATGATATACCCCCTTTAACCTAGACTTGGTTCCAAGTCTGTGATCGTGGTTTTATGTCTGAAAGCTAATACGGCTCTGCAGTATCGCATTAAATAGCGCCCTCTTGTGTATTAACCTCCGACATTAACCTTCCATCACAGACTTGGGAATGTTGTTTGTCGGTTTGTACACACCCTATTGCGAATTAGTCCAAAAGTGGACGGAACAATCTGATTGGTCGGAAAGCCTTCCATAACATGAATATTCAAACTAAACCTTCTACATTATATGTACATGTACATGTACATGTACATGTACATGTACATGTACATGCAGTTAGTTCGAGGAGATATACTCAACGATTCCATTTAAACTGTTTGTAAGACGTTTTTTGTAGAAAAGGAATTATGTATTTTATTTTGTGCTTTTTTACAACTCTAAGATCTCATTAAATTTACCTATCATTTCAAATACTATTTACGTACCAAGCACTTTACAAATTTAATATCGAATGAATATTACAGAAAGAACTTTAAGCGAGTGTAACCTGTTAGTAATAGACGCGGCCTACAAGGTTTTTGTGGCCTCCTGATTGGCCATCTCTCTAGCATCCGTATTATTATGTAAATTTTAGCTATGAATACATGAATATCCCACAAACAACAACAGGGTCAAGTCTGAGATCACGAGTAGGGCTGTGTGCAGTAGGGGTAAACGGCGTTTTGCGTGGCTGATGCAGACAAAAATAACCGCGATCTCAGACTTGAAATCAAGTCTACCTTTAACCAAGACTGCATATATAAGAATACCTGTTAAATGGTTTTATTGATATTTCAGGGTTTTCACTTTGTACGTGCTTGACCGAAGCCCTCCACACTCACAGCGCATCGCCCGCAACAAAAAACATCAAAATTTTAAATCCAAAAATACTATTTCAAATACTATTTACGTACCAAGCACTTTACAAATTTAATATCGAATGAATATTACAGAAAGAACTTTAAGCGAGTGTAACCTGTTAGTAATAGACGCGGCCTACAAGGTTTTATATACATTATTGGATAGCTGAGACTATAAGCTTTCCAATGAGCAATAGCTCATTGGAAAGCTAGCAATAGCTCATTGGAAAGCTTATAGTCTCAGCTATCCAATAATGTATATAAACTAGATATAAGTTTTTGTCACAACAAAAACAAGGTGTTCGGTTGAAGTTAAAATGGTTATGTCATCAATTCGAAGTGTTGGAGAAGTCAAATGTTAACGTCTGTTGAAGTTCTCGCGAGAAGTTTATTTGAATACAATACAATACTGAATTTAGAAATTATTTTAATATTAAACTTTGACTTCCGGTTTGGACAGGAAGTAAGGTCAAGTGGGGTCACCTTTGTGTAAATACTTTTGGCAATTAACAATCTGTACAATGGTACAAAAATGTCAATTTACCTCCTGTGGTTGTTGAGATATGATTTTTTAATATTAAACTTTCACTTCCGGTTTGGACAGGAAGTAAGCTCAAATTAGGGTATAAATATTTTTGACAATTAACGATCTGTACAATGGTACAACAATTTTAATTTACCTCTTGTGGTTGTTGAGATACGATTTTTTAATATTAAACTTTTGACTTCCGGTTTGGACAGGAAGTAAAGGTCAAATTCGGTCATGTTTTGTAAATATTTTTGACAATTAACAATCTGTACAATGGTGCAAAAATGTTAATTTACCTCTTGTGGTTGTTGAGATATGATTTTTTAAATATTAAACTTTGACTTCCGGTTTGGACAGGAAGTAAGGTCAAATTAGTCACCTTTTCTAAATATTATTTGACAATTTACGATCTGTACAATAGTGAAAGAATTGTGAATTTCTCTCTTGTGGTTGTTGAGATATGATTTTTTAAATATTTAACTTTGACTTCCGGTTTGGACAGGAAGTAAAGGTCAAATGGGTCACCTTTTGAAAATATTTTTTGGCAATTAACGATCTGTACAATGTGAAAGAATTGTGAATTTATCTCTTGTGGTTGTTGAGATATGATTTTGTTAAATATTAAACTTTGACTTCCGGTTTGGACAGGAAGTAAAGGTCAAATTGGGGTCACTTTTTGAAAATATTTTTGACAATTAACGATCTGTACAATGGTGAAAGAATTGTGAATTTATCTCTGTGGTTGTTGAGATATGATTTTGTTAAATATTAAACTTTGACTTCCGGTTTGGACAGGAAGTAAAGGTCAAATTGGGGTCACCTTTTGAAAATATTTTTGACAATTAACGATCTGTACAATGGTGAAAGAATTGTGAATTTATCTCTTGTGGTTGTTGAGATATGATTTTTTAATGTTAAACTTTGACTTCCGGTTTGGACAGGAAGTAAGGTCAAATTGGGGTCATGTTTTTGTAAATATTTTTCGACAATTAACAATCTATACAATAGTGCAAAAAATGTCCATTTACCTGTTGTGGTTGTTGAGATATGATTTTTTTAAATATTAAACTTTGACTTCCGGTTTGGACAGGAAGTAAGGTCAAATCGGGGTCACTCACAACTCGAGTTTCATCTACTTGTTAAGTTCTAAGTACATGCCAAGTTTGAAGTTCGTGTGAAGTTTGCAAGTATGTGTTTTTTTGTAGACAGTCTATCCGGAGAAGAAGAAGAAGAAAAAAAAAAAAAGAAAAAAAACCGAACAAAAACAATAGGTGTTTCGGGTGCATACCCGAACACCTAAATAGCAATCGGAAGTACGTGCGAAAGGCTAGGTTTTTATGAATGAACCACTCTCGTCCCGCCCAGCCTTCGCGAAGTATTCCGAGATCGGGCGCATTCGGCCCGTAAAATTTGCCGCGCTCTGCTGAGGGCATCCACTTCGGAGCTGTCTCCGCGCCCGATTACATTGTAATTGACAAGAAAACGGATTTCCTTATTAAGTCAAAGGGCTCCTTTACATACCCATGCTTGCTCAATCTCCACAGCTACTGTACAACCGAAGTTATGAAGAGATAAAAAATTAAACACCGTTTGTCGAGGTGAAATTTTTAAGTTGAAAGGTAAGAGCGATATCTGAATGAATTTTACACCTCTTTTCTATCATATGTAAAAGTTTTGAGCCGTAATTGTGTTTAGTTTTGAGCGGAGAGTGTATTTTTTACACCCTTTCAAAAGCTCTTATGAGGGAAACGAGCACGAACGCTGTGAGTGTGTATCACGGTGTGTGTAGGCTGATTAAACGGTTTTGTTGCCATTAGGGATGTATACAGTGTATGGACAGTCGGGCTTCATCGAATGCTGTATACTTGATTAAATAAAACAGGATTCCTCAAAAACTACTCGTCCGATTTTCTTGATTTAAAAACCATTGTATTTCTTTCATCAAGACCTTTAATTTGATATAAATATTGAGCATATTGGTTTAGGAATAATTTTTCACCTGAAAACCCTACTTGTTATTTCAGACGTCGAATCTCCAAGTTTCAGCTCTTGCCCCAGCTCCATCTCAGTAGTGGCAGAAGATGCAGTGACCAGTGCTGTGGTCAACTGGAATGTACCAACAGCTACTGACAACGTGGCCAGTGGTCTAACGGTATCTCGTAGTCAAGGACAAGCACCTAGGAGTCGTTTTAATCAAGGATCCCATACAATCCGATACAGGGCCACAGACAGCCAGGGCAATACTAGAGATTGTACCTTCTCAGTAACCGTCAGAGGTTTGTTCAGAAATTGATTGGTGATCCCCCATGCCGTCACTCACCGGACTAGATTTATTAAGTATTACTGACTTTTTTCAATTTTTCCAATAATCGGTCCAATGATTGGTACAATGATAAAAATGGAGTAAAAAGCACAGTATTGTGTGTTCTTGTTTATATTTACCACCGACAGAAGTGGACAATTGCGTACCCCTGACCGGCAAATATTTCCCCAAGCGAGATTGATAAAAGAGAAGTGTTCTTGTTATATACTAACGGAAAAAAGTAACTGTGCATTACATAAAATTTCATAAAGTAAAAGATGTTTGAAAAGTTAAAAACATAACCGTAAATAAACATTCAGCAAAGCATTTTGCATTAAATTTGATGTCACGTATCGCGCGTGGCACGTGCACTTTGTGCACAATGAACTTACTCACGTTTTGCATGATGTTGGACACATGAAGGTCACACACCTGATTTTGAAAATTGAACAATGGTTGATTATTCTCTAGCCTCTAAAGGTTTTGAAAAACACGTTCATTTGAACCTAAACTGTGCGTACGTCATGCCCCGGCTTACAGAAAATCAGCGTCTCCGCGCCGTGGGTATGTTGGAGGCATAATGGCCCAAAATGAAGTGGCAAGACATTTTGGTGTCCATCGAAACACAATATCATCGCTATGGAGACGTTTTCAACAGAATGCGAACACGCGAGATTTGCTTCGGACCGGCCGTCCACGCGTGACGTCACGTCAGCAAGACAACCATATTCGGCTGACCCATCTAAGGAATCGATTCCAGACTGCCAGTTTGACTGCTCGAACCATTCCTGGCTTACGTCGTATCAGTTCCAGGACTGTACGGAACCGACTGAGGGAGCACAACATCCGGCCCAGACGGCCTGCAATACGTCCAGTTTTGCTCCAACGTCACCGACAGGCACGTCTTGCCTGGTGCAGACAGCATCTACGGTACAGGAGACAAGATTGGGATGGTGTTCTTGTCACTGACGAGTCGAGATTTCATCTGGACGGCTCAGTGGCAGGGCAAGGGTGTACAGACGTCCAGGTGAACGGTATGCCGACGCGTGCGTTGTTCAACGTCGACCGTTTAGTGGCGGCAGCGTTATGGTATGGGGAGGCATCACATCTCATGGGCGGACACAACTTGTCATTGTCAATGGCAATCTGACAGGTCTGAGATACAGGGACGAGATCATTGGGCCTCATGTGCAAGCGTTCATTCAAAGACAAGGACGTAACATCACGCTTCAGCAAGATAATGCCCGTCCACATGTCGCTCGTGTTGTGACAGATTTCCTGAGACAGCAGAACATTCCGGTACTCCCTGGCCAGCTGTTTCTCCGGACCTGTCCCCTATCGAGCACGCTTGGGATGAAATGGAGCGACGTTTACGTCAAGCCCAGAATCAGCCATTGACGTTAGCTGAATTGGGACAAGCGTTGGTTCAGACATGGAACAACATTCCCCAAGCTTTCTTCAATCGCTTAGTGTCGTCTATGCGTCGTCGTTGTCAAGCCTGCATCAACGCCAATGGTGGACACACACGATACTGAGTTTGTGAACTGACTTTTGACACCACATCTCTTCAAGGGCGTGTCACGAAGCCTAGTGTCCAAGCATACAGATTTCGAGATTATCCTGTTAACAGTTAAACAGTGATTTAACAGAACACCACAAATCATTGTATTATCTTTTTTCATTAAAAAATAGCATAACTTCAAATGATGCAGTTACTTTATTCCAGTAGTATATGTTTGAAATCTCTAGACCCTGTTTAGTTTGTTAAAGGGACATAGTAAAAAAATACTTGGCTTAAAGTCATAATTATGACTTAACATCTCATAATTATAACTTAACATATAAGTCATAATTATAAGATATTAAGTCATAATTATGACATAGTAATGTTTTAAAATCATAATTATGACTT
>CM055824.1:35934066-35954346 GCA_029582265.1 Zoroaster sp. YZ-2022 | reverse complement strand
ATGGTTTAATTTTTTATCTCTTCATAACTTCGGTTGTACAGTAGCTGTGGAGATTGAGCAAGCATGGGTATGTAAAGGAGCCCTTTGACTTAATAAGGAAATCCGTTTTCTTGTCAATTACAATGTAATCGGGCGCGGAGACAGCTTCGAAGTGGATGCCCTCAGCAGAGCGCGGCAAATTTTACGGGCCGAATGCGCCCGATCTCGGAATACTTCGCGAAGGCTGGGCGGGACGAGAGTGGTTCATTCATAAAAACCTAGCCTTTCGCACGTACTTCCGATTGCTATTTTATATACATTATTGGATAGCTGAGACTATAAGCTTTCCAATGAGCTATTGCTAGCTTTCCAATGAGCTATTGCTCATTGGAAAGCTTATAGTCTCAGCTATCCAATAATGTATATAAAACCTTGTAGGCCGCGTCTATTACTAACAGGTTACACTCGCTTAAAGTTCTTTCTGTAATATTCATTCGATATTAAATTTGTAAAGTGCTTGGTACGTAAATAGTATTTGAAATAGTATTTTTGGATTTAAAATTTTGATGTTTTTTGTTGCGGGCGATGCGCTGTGAGTGTGGAGGGCTTCGGTCAAGCACGTACAAAGTGAAAACCCTGAAATATCAATAAAACCATTTAACAGGTATTCTTATATATGCAGTCTTGGTTAAAGGTAGACTTGATTTCAAGTCTGAGATCACGGTTATTTTTGTCTGCATCAGCCACGCAAAACGCCGTTTACCCCTACTGCATACAGCCCTACTCGTGATCTCAGACTTGTGACCCTGTTGTTGTTTGTGGGATATTCATGTATTCATAGCTAAAATTTACATAATAATACGGATGCTAGAGAGATGGTTAATCAGGGAGGCCACAAACCTTGTAGGCCGCGTCTATTACTAACAGGTTACACTCGCTTAAAGTTCTTTCTGTAATATTCATTCGATATTAAATTTGTAAAGTGCTTGGTACGTAAATAGTATTTGAAATGATTGGTAACTTTAATGAGATCTTAGAGTTGTAAAAAAGCACAAAATAAAATACATAATTCCTTTTCTACAAAAAACGTCTTACAAACAGTTTAAATGGAATCGTTGAGTATATCTCCTCGAACTAACTGCATGTACATGTACATGTACATATAATGTAGAAGGTTTAGTTTGAATATTCATGTTATGGAAGGCTTTCCGACCAATCAGATTGTTCCGTCCACTTTTGGACTAATTCGCAATAGGGTGTGTACAAACCGACGAACAACATTCCCAAGTCTGTGATCGAAGGATAATGTCGGAGGTTAATACACAAGAGGGCGCTATTTAATGCGATACTGCAGAGCCGTATTGGCTTTCAGACATAAAACCACGATCACAGACTTGGAACCAAGTCTAGGTTAAAGGGGGTATATCATCATGATCAAAGCTGGCTTATGGCATGACAATGAATCCCGAACTGATAGTTTTAGATGAACTCAGATGAACCCAGTGGCTGAAAATAATATCCCACGAGTACCAGTAACAGGGCGAGCCAGATCCCATTACAATGACTGCTGCATAAGTAATAAGCAAGTGGCTGCATATAGCCTAATGAGCCCATGAACCTGTAGTTATGATATTGTACACAGTACATGTACATAATACATAAGACTTGTAGCTTTGCATGGTGAGGAGGATAAGTAAGACTAATTGCGGTGACACCTTGTGAAATTCTCAATTGAGTAGTAATTGGTTCTGAAAAGAACTGGAGGTACAACTCGACTTATATAATACATGTACTTATTACTTATGCAGTAGTCATGTCAACTTCATATTTAAACATAATGCAAATTATAATGCAAATTTAGTTGGGAGATAATACTACTACTTATACTAGTTTTACTTTTTAAATGTGCCCACTCCTGTTTTCAACTTTTGAAAATGAAATCGATAGAGGGATTTATGAATGGTAACAAAAGTTTGTGGCTTAGTCTTTACTAAGCTCTTCAGCTCAGTCCTTATCGCCCATGACCACGCCCAAAATTGTCGTTAACCTGAGCATGGAGGTAAAAATATTTTTACCTCCATGACCTGAGGTAAAGACCAAACGTCAAACTGTTATTCCCATTCATAAATGCCCGTATCGATTTCATTTTCAAAATATTAAAAAATGTAATTTTTGTTGAATAAAGCCAAATAGAAATGGGAAATTCACATTTTGGGGACACACGAAACACTTCCAATGTACATGAGTCAGGCGCGTGATTGGTTGAAATCGGCGTCGCGCATCGCACAAAACAGCTGGTGAACAGGTGTCACATATGAGCTGTTCTGATTTTAATATTAATACATCCCCACGTTTTGTCCAATCAGATTGTTTAAACTGTCTTGGGGATTTATGAATACAGAATAATAACTGGTTCTGGGTGATGAAGGACATCACCTGCTTTTTTATAGGTAACTATCATAATTGGTTAATTTTTTAGACAAATTTTCACGTAGTATTTTTTATCAGTTGAATTTTTGCCATAGTGACTCTGAATATAGTGCCACTATTAACAATTGTGTAAATTTCATTCATTTTGACACTGGTGATAATTGCTGTGTATACTGCAGTTAATTAAATTGTCATTTTGTTATACTGACCAATGCATGAGGGAGTTGCTCCAGACCAAGTTTCCCCACATGTACGTGTTGAAGTAGCACCAGGAGGGAATCCATAACCACTGTTGCAATGGAATGTACACACGCTGTTGTACTGGTTGGAGTTCGAGCAAGTAACCCCTCCATTGGCGAGACTCGTCAGAGCTGGACTGCAAGTTTTCACTGAAGAGGATCAAGAAAATACTGCTGGAATTGACACCAGTTGAGCATCCGTGTAAAATAAATTTAATATTACACCCGGTCATCTAATATGCCTTTCTGATCAAATATTTAGGCATTATATTGTGACACAAACTCAACAAATTACCAAGACTAATTGACAAGCCGTCTGTCGCAGTAAGAAACTGCTTTTAATAATAACAAAATCTATAAAAGCTCCTGCATTTCTTCAGTCTCCTGATGACGGCTAGAGCAGACTAGTCGAAACATTGAGAACATACAAACCAACTGCCTCTTCTCAGAGATCACTTCTTCCAAGATAAGATCATTACATGGTGTCACCCAAAAGAAATCAATTATATCTATCTCCACCATGCAAAGCCTCAAATCCTACAACAAAATCTAAAACAATAAGGCTTAATTGACCAAGTCTCAGCTGAAAACTGCATACCTAATTATTTTTTTAACAGGAAGTAGGCATGTTTCCACAAGTATACAACAAACTGACCGAAAATTAAGTTGTTGGTGTCATTTCTTTATGATTCATACATTTTACTACCACGGAAACATTTTGTAGGTGCATCATATAACAAAAGCAAAAAATAGAATGTGCATAAGAACCAGCCGCCATGCTGCCATAAGAAAGTGAAGTGACACTTTGTCCATTCCATGCCCTGTCGAAAATTGTGCTCTGATCGTGACGATACTGTCCCATTAATTAAACATAACTAACACATAGACATACCTTGGCATGTTGGGAATGTTCTAGACCAGGTTCGGCTACTCCGACAAGATGATGTTGTTGATCCAATGCGATTGAATCCTGTCTGACAATGAAATGTACACACCGAACCAACTATACGAGTCTTAGTGCAGGAATGCCATCGGCCTCTGCTTGATGGAATATCTTGACAGCGTGGAACTAAAAGAAACAAACAAAATCAACGGTTTGAAAAAGTTTTGATAAAACCTAGTTTGATGTCACTAAAAAGTGTATCGAGTGCATTCACCTAATCATTGGCATAATTAATGTAGTGATATTGTAGTCTTTCGACTATTGACTTGACGCCAAATTAGGGAAGCTTGAGCCAGTCTTGTAAAAATTGGTAGTGTAGCTTTATTTATCCGTTGATTACTCACAATCACAAAAAAAAACTAGTACAAATAAAATATACATACAAATAACATTCCATATTTGGTTCATGTGTATTACTGATCATCATCTTCAAAAGATATACTGAAATTTAATTTAAATCATAATCATAAAAATACATGAGTACCCCGTATGTGCATACTCCCACTAACAGCAGTCTAAATGTGTGTGCATATCCTTGTCAGTCAGACACATGTACATTGTACATCCACATATATGCCTATGTTATCACTATGAACATCTCCTCCGTGAATACACCGTGAAAGCTCGGTGAATTGCACTTTTTCCGTGAAAATGCATTTTCACGGCGAGTTCACGGTGCTTACGCCCCAGTGGTTTCGTTCACGGTGTTTTTACCGAGTATTCACCGAGTGTATGTCTCCTATTGTTATACAGTGGCTTTAATCCTATTGTACTGACACAAAAGCAAGGCATGGTTTAGGCTTTTAGTAGTAATAACCTCTCCCATTGTGCGCTTATCTTGGATGAATGGATTAGTTTAGTCAAAACACACGTAACGGTTCCTATCAAGTAAACAAATCCAGGGACTGAAGATTCGTCGACCGACACACAATACAGACTAGATTCCGCGTTGATCCATGGAGGATCGTGCTCCCACCACGTGTACACGGCTGTCGATTATAATTCACCAGTCATCAGGCCTACCAACACGGCTGGTGTGGGGACGGGCGTTCGCGCTAATCCTATAGCCATTTCCTACGAATAATCAACCAGAATTAGAGCCAACGGCGTCACACAGTATAACAGAAAGTTATAGATAATTAGTGACACGAAAACGCACCTTAACTTCCGTAAATATGTCTATTTAATAATAATCGCCAGCAACATTTTTTACTGAGCTTTATTTTCCCGATGGGTGGTGTTATATTTGATTTTGACGATATATATATATATATATATTTTTGCTGAGTGTTATTAAAGTTTTAAATTATATTGGAACAGTACTTTGTCCTTAAAGTATTAGGCTCGTTACATTTCAAAAATGTATAGCTTTTTATAGGCCTACATTTTGCTCTGTTAAAGAGTAGGTGGCCTAGATCAATATTTAATTAGGGGCAAAATCGCCGGAGGAAATTCCTCGGGAAAACTACTTTTTTCAAAGACGTGACAGTGCTTTTTGCTCTTTGTTCGACAAATTGGCGATATTGGTTTATTACGTGTTCTACGATTAGTCCATGCCTACTTCTCTGTCGATAAGGCGCGTAACGATTATTTTCATTGGCTGAGTCACAGGTGATTTTGTTGCAGCTGTTGTAATGCAGCTAGCCTTAAACGTGGCCCGGATGGCACACGCACGAAAAAAAAACAGCAACGCGAGTGGCGACCTCCCGCCAGATTCGTGTTGGCCAGGTACATATTAAACTTGTCAATGCCCGTTTCGTTGGTCGTGGAGCAAATCATGGCGCATGTCTATCCCCCGATCAAACATTGAATAAATTTGTCTAATGGTCCAACAATTTTCTAAGATACTTGTAATGTCACTAAAGTGATTTCTCAGTTCCCTTTCAATTTTTTTGTCGCGGCATTTTGGAAATCAAGGTACCAACGAAATCTTGTTATGCGCACGCAGGCATAGGGAATTCGCCGGCCTATATAACACGGATTATAGAGCTTGTAACGCTTTGTGTATCACTTCAGTGAGTTTGTATAGTTTACAGCTTAACAGAGTTTTACTTTGTAAACAACTTCCAAATCAGTAGGCCCGTGATTTTTTCAATTTGATACATGTATATAATAATATACATGTATATACAGTAAAAAATTGGAAAATATCACACGACTGCAGCTGATTTGCAAGCTTTTAAGTACATGAGACAATTTTGGTGACGTTTAATAAAAGCGTTGTGATTTTTTGGCAAGGATTTCTAAGAAAGAAATCTTCAACGAAGAGGCACCAGAGACACAAGGAATGAATCTGGTACACGCTGCACGCGGTCGACCCCATGCCGACGTCCGACGCGTTCGGCCGGGCAATCTCTGTTTATGGAAGTTCACTGGTCAATATTGGGCACCTCGTACTTGAGCAAAGAGTCTCAAATTTGTCAACAAATTTGCTCATTATTTCTTAGCGGCTTCATGTATGTTATTGAAAATTCAAGACATGATTCGAACTTATGGTCCGATATCATGAGACAATTTTGGTGACGTTTAATAAAAGCATTGTGATTTTTTGGCAAGGATTTCTTAAAAATCTCTACAGTGGAAGTCAGTCGTACTTGTGCAAAGTGAAGTCTTAAATTTGTCAACAAATTTGCTCATTATTTTTTAGCGGCTTCATGTAGGTCATTGAAAATTCAAGACATGATTCGAACTTATGGTCCGATATCATGAGACAATTTTGGTGACGTTTAATAAAAGCGTTGTGATTTTTTGGCAAGGATTTCTAAGAAAGAAATCTTCAACGAAGAGGCACCAGAGACACAAGGAATGAATCTGGTACACGCTGCACGCGGTCGACCCCATGCCGACGTCCGACGCGTTCGGCCGGGCAATCTCTGTTTATGGAAGTTCACTGGTCAATATTGGGCACCTCATCGTACTTGAGTAAAGAGTCTCAAATTTGTCAACAAATTTGCTCATTATTTCTTAGCGGCTTCATGTATGTTATTGAAAATTCAAGACATGATTCGATTTTGAACTCAGCTATCATAACACAATTTTGTGACGTTTAATCGTTGTGAATTGTTGGGAATGAAAACAGTTTTTTTTAAAGAAAACAATTCTTGAACGAAGAGGGCGCACTTCAGCCTGGCTCCTTCCAAGTGTACTACCCACGTAATTGTATCAGCACGTCAGGGGACATGACCTGCGGAAGCAGCTAGCTGCTGTGTGTGAAACCAATTTATTATGGACTATCATCTTCTTACGGTTTTGATAATTTAACTTCATGATTAGTATTTTATTGATATAATCAACAATCAATGAGCATCGTCATTCGTCCGAGGTTTGATGTCCTTTTCTCATCTCATGTAACGAAAAACTCTAATTTTGATGGCACTATGTTTTGAGTAAGGAGGAAAAATAACGAAAGACAGATTAGACAGAAAATTAGTTTTATTATTGTAAGATGTTGTAGAGCGACAGTTCCATGGAGAAGAACAAATTAAAGCCGTTTGTAATGATTCGATCTGTTATCAATGACAAGTGTAGGCACAACCGTCAAGGTATTAAAACTTCGTACATATAAATCATCAATATAAACTTTAAACACTATTTAGCGCATCGTTTTGATACGTGTGCATGACTGAGCCCTAAAAAGCTTTATAAACACCTCAAAAGAAAGTCCCCACCTGTATGTTTTAAAATATGTTTAAATTTTGAGAGACTTATGAGCATAAACATGATATGACGATTTAGCCTGATCATCGACACACATGTTGCAAGCGAGATTGTGCGGATAACGTTGCGCATCAGTGCACACAACTCGGTTGATTGTGTGGGTACCTGTCCATTTCTCACAACTTTGCATTGTGGCTCAAAATAAACCCCCTGAAATAAAGCAAAAAGGGTTATCCAATTTGTAATAAGCATTATTTAGCAATACTTAAGACATAAGCAGCATGTTGGGTTTGTTCAGTAAGGGGTATAACCGCCACGATTGTCCATTGCTGCCCGACACCTTCGGTGCATACTGTTTATGAGGCGACGGATGCGGACCTGGGCAATACCTTCCCATGCAAATGAACATTCCAATAATGAGGTCTTTAGTTTAAAAGTGCTCCAAGACATTATGTAACAGACAAATAAAGCTGATGACAAAGGGATAACCCATTTTGCTTGAGTTCAGGGCGTTATTTTGAGCCACAATGCAAAGTTGTGAGAAATGAACAGGTACCCCACACAATCAACCGAGTTGTGTGCATTGATGCGCAACGTTATCCGCACAAATCTTGCTTGCAACATGTGTGTCGATGATCAGGCTAAATCGTCATATCATGTTTATGCTCATAAGTCTCTAAAATTTAAAAATATTTTTAAAACATACAGGTGGGGACTTTCTTTTTTTGAGGTGTTTATTTAGGGTAACTTGTTGATGTTCAGTTTCCTGTTTATATTAATGGTTATGGGTTAACTTTCAGTTCTAAAAATCCCAGGTTGACCATCGCCCATTGCACACATTATTGCATTACTATTCCTGCACACGTGCTGGATTAAACAAATACATAGGCCTATTGCCAAATAAATTATTTCAAGTGACAAGCCAAGTATCATTATTAATCCATTTGCTTTGAATAAAAACAATTCGATTCCTTGTAAAGCATAAAGTACATCATAGCACGGAAAAAGTAGAAACACATGAATAATGGAGGAAGGAACCCAGATAATGACACTTCGACGTTGGTAATGTTTACACGATCCTGGAAATGAGGACTGCGTGTGGTAAGCAAGTGTGTTGTTACGGGGTTCCCCGGCTGCGATCGCGAGCACATGGTCGCAGCTGGTAATGGGCGGCGTGCATGCATTTTGAACGTGCACTAGAGGTCACTGTGAATGATTGCAACAACGGTTTCGCGGACGCTCACACTATACAAGTCACGGGTACGATACGTGAATAAAACGACGTTCGTTAATCGAGTCATATCGCAAAACTATAAACCTCACCGGGTTCATAAACAATAACATAAATAAATTTGCAAACATACAAAACACGAGACCGCCCTTCGGCCAAAGTCCTGCCGGGGTTAAAGAGGATTGTTGTAGCTGCCAGAATTGTGTTTTCTATGAGCCTTGGCAGCGAATTTAATCATTTCACAGTTACATTTATTGTTAACGGACATCGAAGGCCTACTGTATTTTCCTCTACTGCTAAAGAAAGCCAAACAAAAAGCAATGGGGCCCCTGTACCGTTGCAAACGATCAGTGCACGCAAATTGCAATGCCGAAAATGTAACCTGCCCGTCAAGTCGTAGCAGAATTTTTCAAGCAACCTATAACTCAACCAAATACAGAACCCATCCTTGCCAAAATACCAACAGTACCGTTATGTTTAGTGTGTTTACTTTCCATCCAAGAGGGATTATCACATGCACAAAAGCGTCAACAATGGTCAAGAGGATAACTTCCTCAACTGAGCTTTCGAGGTTCACCGCGTTTTCACCCAGCTTTCACCGAGGACCAAACAAAAGATTTGTTTAACGGTGGTTTCACCGTGCATTCACGGTGCTCTCACACCGTGACCACACGGTGAAATGGGAACGAGCGCCGTGAAATTCACGGAAAAAGTGCAATTCACCGAGCTTTGACGGTGCATTCACGGAGGAGATGTTCATACATGAAAACCATGCTTTTCCAACATCAATAGTTTAGAAACATTAAATACCAAAATATGACCCAACTTTTAAGTAACTCACCAACCAAGCCGATCCTCAACTTTCTCTACATAATTGTGATGACCGTAGCAATGTCCCGTATGGTGTTCTACAGGGCGACTCAAAAAAAAGGTAATCCACAAATAATGGGTTAATATGACCAGGTTATGAGGTTTATGATTATAAACATGATTGCATCATGAGGTAGGGGCTATTACCTTTCCATTGATACCATCCTTGCATTCATGCGATCACACATCACTGAGCACCATTGTCTTGAAAATGGAACATCAAATTCCAAAATGTGCAGGTTGGTGAATAATGGGCCGAATGGGCAAACATCCAGAGGAATTGCGCTCATATCCAAACAGAGACAAGATACGTAGGTTACAGGACAACATTTAAATGATTGAAAGAAAACATATCTTATTCATGATAATGATTTTATTTGATAAGATCATTAACCCTTTAGGCACCAACACCTTCCACATGTCTACCTCCTCTGTCCACACAAAGTCCACAGCGACGATGCATGCATATCGCCTGCACCATGCCGTGGAATGGCCACCTAGGTCACCAGATTTGACCCCGTGTGATTTCTTTCTTTGGGGATATTTGAAAAACAGAGTTTATTCCACTCCTCCTCGAGATATTGGTGAGTTACAGGATCGTATCACCCACGAAGTCAACATTCTCCGCAATGACCCAGCTATGGTGAGAAGAGCTGTGCAAGACAGGAGGTGGTGGACATGTGGAAGGTGTTGGTGCCTAAAGGGTTAATGATCTTATCAAATAAAATCATTATCATGAATAAGATATGTTTTCTTTCAATCATTTAAATGTGTGTCCTGTAACCTACGTATCTTGTCTCTGTTTGGATATGAGCCCAATTCCTCTGGATATTTGCCCATTGGGCCCATTATTCACCAACCTGCACATTTTGGAATTTGATGTTCCATTTTCAAGACAATGGTGCTCAGTGATGTGTGATCGCATGAATGCAAGGATGGTATCAATGGAAAGGTAATAGCCCCTACCTCATGATGCAATCATGTTTATAATCACAAACCTCATAACCTGGTCATATTAACCCATTATTTGTGGATTACCTTTTTTTTGAGTCGCCCTGTATATAATGGACACCTACGCGGCGCCTTTTTTTTCTACGCGGCGACTTTTTGTTTTTGGGCGGCGACTTTTTGTTTTTGGGCGGCGACTTTTTTTTTTACGCGGCGACTTTTTATTTTTGGACGGCGACTTTTTGTTTTTGGACGGCGACGTTTTTTTTCACTATCGAAAAAAAATTTTCACTAATTTTTTTTTTTCTCTTTCGATTTTTTTTTTCTCTCGAAATTTTTTTTTCCCTCTCGAAATTATTTTTTTCTCTCGATTTTTTTTTTCTCTCGAAATTTTTTTTTTCTCTCTCAAATCTTTTTTTTCTCTCAAATCTTTTTTTCTCTCTCGAAATGTTTTTTTTCTCTCGAATTTTTGTTTTCTCTCGAAATTTTTGTTTTCTCTCAAATCTTTTTTTTCTCGAAATTTTTTTTTCTCTCTCGAAATTTTTTTTTTCTCTCAAATCTTTTTTTTCTCTCGAAATTTTTTTTTTCTCTCTCGAAATTTTTTTTTTCTCTCGAATCTTTTTTTTCTCTCGAAATTTTTTTTTTCTCTCGAAATTTTTTTTTTCCCGCTCGAAATTTTTTTTCACTCTAAATTTTTTTTTTCTCTCGAATTTTTTTCTGTCCCAAAAAAAAAAGTCGCCGTCCAAAAAAAAAAAGTCGCCGTCCAAAAAAAAAAAGTCGCCGCGTAAAAAAAAAAGTCGCCGTCCAAAAAAAAAAGTCGCCGTCCAAAAAAAAAAAGTCGCCGCGTAAAAAAAAAAGTCGCCGTCCAAAAAAAAAAGTCGCCGTCCAAAAACAAAAAGTCGCCGCGTAAAAAAAAAAAGGCGCCGCGTAGAAAAAAAAGGCGCCGCGTAGGTGTCCATTATAGAACACCATAGTCCCGACCCTGCTCACCCATATAAAAGGTGAAAATCTACTCCATCTAATAAACAGCAGTTCGGCAAAATCAGTGTAGCTTCTCAAAAAGGTCCAGAAAGTTCGAGAGAATTTTAGCCAAGTATATTATTAGTACGCACCAGAGTTGTAAACATGTTTTTATAACCCACATATAAATGGCTCACAAAGTATCACTAATAAACTAAAACATATTGACAATGAATACTAATTGGAAGCAATAAGTAGTTTCATTTTACGGAAAAGATTACACAATTAACCCTCCGACCTTAAATAGAGAAATATTCCATGTATGAGCAGATGAACTTCTTCGATGTACCTTGATTAAAGCACTTGATCGAAAATGATCGAAACTTGAAGTTAGGTGCTATACATGTTTAAGTGAAGGGTTCTCTTGTAAAGTGTTGAATCTCAATGCATGATCATACCAATGGACGTCTGGGTGACATTTGTTTGAGACACACACAATCACGGCCATCAAAAACTGGTCTTGGTATAGGGGATGAGTTTGGGATGAGTCATTAGACTCATCCCAAACTGTAAAAGTGTATGGGGCTAAGAAAATATACCAACCCTTCTAGATCTCCACCCAAAAAAAAATCAAAAATCAAAATGAATCATGTTTCATATAATTACAGATGGTTCTATTATTGTTTATAGTTATTGTTAAATCATTGGTATCATTAGAAGCTCTAAAAAAAAATTAAAACAAATTATAAGAAGTTCTCATTCACTTCATCTATAAGAAAAATTTCCATTTTGAAGATTCGTAACTCCGTCTTCAAAGCATTTATATATTTTGGGTTCCGCAGAAAACAGCCAGCAGACAGCATAGACCAATAAAATCATAGATGTACATTTAAAAAATGACGTCAGGCTCATCCCTGAATATTTGTTTCTTGTAAAATCGATGGTTAGACAACTTTTTCCACTTCTCACAATTTCTTGCAACTAGTTATACGTCATTTCAAGAGTGCGGCAATTACGTACACTGACGATACTCTTCGCATACATGTACGAAAAAACACAAATAAAATATACCATTTTACACTTCCAAAAAAAGGCCAAAAAAGTCTCCAGTTTCTGGTCTTCGTCTCAGACCCGCGCATCGGCATACCGTAGGTTTCTTTTCTTTTTCTTATTTGGTTTTTGCAATGAAACTGTCAAACGCCAAGCCTAATGGTAGATTTAAATGATTTTGCTTCTATATTGTTCAAGTGAAATATTTCAAAACATGTTATATATCTTGTACGGCCAAAAACGTCTCTGGTTTCTGGTCTCTGTGTGTGTCGCCTCATCAGACTCCTGTGTCGGCATTTTTAGTTTTCTTTATTTTTGCTATGAAACTATGTCCACAAAAGTTATTTGAATGTTTGATTTTATTGTAGAGTAAGTGACGGCTGGCGTCGCTGCCCCCGGATTTGTCACAGCGCCACTGTACACCTCGTGACGGTGGGCAAAACATCGTTCTGCTCGCCTCACGTTGTCGGTGCTGGCCAATCCACCTAAACAGCCAACCTCGACCCACTGCGGTGATTTAATTAATCCAAATATTTAATTAATATCACACCCCGAGGGGGTCCTCCACATTATGATGTTGGCTTGCCTAGTTATTGGTGATCCACTTGGTGATATGTTCTAGTGATGCTCACAGTAAACAACATTGAAAGAAAACGTCCACGGGGGAAACAATTATGGCCCTTTTACGTTATACAATGCAGCCAAAATTGCTGGATCGATTGGATTTTTGCCGTGCTGTGTTTTAAACGACTTTTTCAAATAGGGATATGAACCTTTTTCCGATTTGTGAGGCCACTCTTAACTACCACTTTGTATATGTATTTGTAGATCACCAAAAGAACAAAAACAAAAACGATTTTGAAGCCGATTGGATACTTTTTTGGGCCTAAGCACAATTAGAATACATACCAGTTAAGATGATCGTAAGCTTACAGTAAGCTTTTTGTCCTTTGCTATCCCTGGCTTCGAAGTTCACAATGTGAGTTCCTTCAGAGAAACGACTTCCTGATGGTGACCCAGATGTTTTGCTGCAAAAAAAACATGAACATAATTATCATTTTAGACTTCCCCCTTCGACCTTCAGGGTTCCACCTGTATCAAGTACATGAAAGGAATACCGGGCCATAAAAATGCCATACTAATAGTAATAATTTTATTTGAAACTCATGTCTTGTAAGTATCCATCAAGCATATATGCATATATTATTACATCATTATGTGGAAAGTATATTGGGCCTATGCTGTAAAATGTAAAATGTAAAAAAATATATAATATATAAAAATAAATTTGTTGGTTGCAGTATTACAGCAGAGGTTTACAACAGGGCGAGGTTGAAAGAGTCAGGGATTTGTTACCCACACGCGTCGTCGTCATGACCATAGGCATAATTATGGGTAAAACTAAGCCACAAGAACACAAGTCTGATAGGCCATTAACTTTTCCGCTCTGCTTGGCACACAGTATTCGATATAACACATGTTTTGGGACCCTGGCGTGAATTGCATTTGTGATCGAAGTGTAAATTTAATCTGGTATAAAAAAAAACATATAGGGTCCCTATCACGAAAGAAATACACCAGACATAATAATACACGTAACCATTTTGTTTTTTTGGGGGGGGAGGGGGATTTGCAGTGCTGTACATATTCTCGAGATAGATCATATTCAGAACACGCAGAAAATAGGAACAAAACCAAAACTAAATCCTGTACCTGATCATCAGGCCACCTTTGTCATCATGCGCCGGTGGTGTTTGGTAGTGGATTACTTTGTGTGCATCAGACTCTGTCGTAGTCTCTTGTTGTGTTATGCCACCATTGCAATTCGTAAAATAAGGAGGTTTATCTGGCAATAGATAATATTGAATCACTGTTAACTTGTTAATACACAAAGGACATTGACCCCAAATCTTATTTCACTTTTTTGGTACAATTTTGTAGTATGGCAATAAAATAAATGTTGTTTAATTAAAGTGGCATGTAATATTTGTTGCACGAAATTGGGCGAAAAACGCCCCTTTATATTTCATTGTTTTTTATACATAGTCCTTTCATATAATAGATCTTTCAAAAGTGGAATATCATAATGAATATCCCTTTACCATAATGAATACCCATGTGTCGTAAAAATAGCAATGTCATGGGACTTTTCGTTACAAACTTTTTGTAAAGATATTCACGAGTGATAGTCGCACTTTCAGACATATAAACTGTTTATTTTGGTAATGAACCAAAGTCATTATTATGTTTTAATAATCCATAAATTGTTGATCATTAATTGTTGAAAAAAGTGACTTGATTATGAAAGACTGATGGATGAACATTTAAAAAGGGCGAGAGTTACTGGTGCTTTGCAAAGAGCACGGGAACAGAACCGACGGTACAGTACAGCACAGCGTGTGCGCTATATAGCAAGCAAGGCAAACGAGCAACCGATAAAAAAGTTGTAACCGAGTACGAAGAACTATACGTACATTACATATTCGCGAACATTTCTGGTTCTGTATTACTCAGCAGGACTTCTTTGAGGAGGAGTATTAACGCTGGGGTTGGAAATAATGACTTAATGAGTCGGTAAAAAAATTATTTGAATGTTTGATTTTATTGTAGCGTAAGTGACGGGTGGCGTCGCTGCCCCCGGATTAGTTATGCGCCACCGTACACCTCGTGACGGTGGGCAAAACATCGTTCTGCTCGCCTCACGTTGTTGGTGCTGGCCAATCCAATCACCAAAACAGCCAACCTCGAACCCACTGTGGTGATTTAATTATTCCAAATATCCAATTAATATCACAACCCAAGGGGTCCTCCACATTATGATGTTGGCTTGCCTGGATATTGGTGATCCACTTGGTGATATGTTCTAGTGATGCTCACTAAAAAATAACATTGAAAGAAAAAGTCCACAGGGGGAAACAATTATGGCCCTTTTACGTTATAAAATTGCCTTCAGCTTACATCGCCAATGCACATCCCTCAGTATTGTGGACAAAATCACCTGAGTATTGGCTAACATTTATATTGTGTAAATAAACACCGATAGTATTGATACTGCTGCAATCTGTGGTATTTAGAGAGGCCATTTTGTTTTTTTATACCCCAGTGGACCTTAGGCTTTTCTGAATTTGAGACAAAAGGGGTTTAGACAAAAATTACTTCTTAGCCCATATATAATATTTTACCTTGGGTTTGAGATAATAAAACGTATGTTGTTTTGTTTCCTTGTGGGCGTCGATTGCTACTTTGCAGTGGGTAAGGGGTAGTAAACTTGCAAGTATAGTGGCGGATCCATGATTTTGCCAACATATGGCGCGTCCCAGGTCGCACAGCCACGCTTTTAGACTTCATATTTTAGGCAAAACAATTGCGATTTGGTGATAAGTTATTTTCCTTGTAAAGAAAAATGGAATAAATAAGTTTTGAAAATCCAGGAGTCATAAGCTGTGCGTTCTCAGAAATTATAGGGGAAAATGCTGGATCGGGCTATTCATGGCGGGGGATGGAGCCCGCTTAAGGGCCCCGAAAAGGTTTGTTTTTATTCTAGGCGCTCTCTGATGTAACATGAGCGTTTTCAGGATACTTTGTGAAGTATATTCTGGCTAATGATGCACTTGTAAGTAGGCCCTCACATTTTCATTTTCAAACCCAATCCAAGATGAATTTTAGGGGGCAGCTTTGGTTTTGGGATCATAACCCCCTCCCTCCAGGCCCCCTGAATCCATCCTAATTGTCTGCCACTCTGCAGTGTGTGAGCTTCAGTGTAAAGTATCGCCTTAAAGACACTGAACATGTTTTATTTGATTAAAAATGCTCAGTATTATAGTTCGGCATTCTGATCGCTTTATGACGACTTATTTTATGTTTTATGGGGGTTGCAAGAAAACCTCTAACATACTACAAATTGCAGATTCACATCTGTGCAGAGGGTGGTTTCCATTGGGATGAGAATAACTCGACGGGCGTCTGGACTATCCACATTAAATTATAAATTGAGAAGAAAATAAAAGGTTCGACATTAATATTTATTCCTTTGGTTTTAAAAATTCTAAGTATTTTTTTTAATGATTTTTTAATATTTTGTCTTGAGCATTGGTTGCTCTGGGTATTTATTTAGTGGGGAGCACCATTCACAAGTCCATTATGTACCTGGTGGATTAGGCACAGGCGAGCGTCTTCGTCTTCGTCTTCTCCACCAACTCTCTAGGATATAAAATAAACAACAGAAATAGAATAAAAATTAATGATAATCATATATAAAACTAGCTTAAAAGATTATCTCTTGAAGTTGAAAGAGTCATTGCCTGCTGGACTATATTGATCTAAAGGTGCACACAAGGTACATACATCTTTTATATTCCCAGTTAGCTAGGTTTTTTCCAGGGGGAAAAGATAAAGGCAAAATTTCCGACTTTACGCAAATAAAGTTAGAACCAACATAAAAAGGTAAACAATTAATGTTGAATATTTTTGTCACGTTAATGCTGCAGTGTTGTTTGTTTATTTTGGCATGATTTGTTATGCTTTATGTTCATTTTCACATTCTCTTTTTCTGTTAAACGGAAGGAATGACATGTTAATTTAAATTCTATGGTTTTAAATAAATATCATAAAACTTAACTGTGAATTTTTCATCAATTATTGGTCTTTATAGACTTTTGATCTTTACAATGTACACACAAGGTACACCCATCTTTTATATTCCTTTCCTCTTTCATGTTCGTCCATGCATAGGCTCTGAAAAGATTGTTTGCAGTTCAGCAACCATGCGAATCAAATCTATAGGTTCACGAGGAGATCACGTCTACACTCAACAAAGAAACTGAGACTTCATGAAAGAATCAAGTTTTCTAGTTCTGAAGGTTTTAATTAGGGAAATTCCCTGAAATTTCGCGCTCCATTGTCGTTTTACATATGAAACCATTATATGGAACCATTTTAGTCTGTTTGTTCAAAATGATGTTTTTTTCCTTTATAGGGCCCTTTATAAATCTGAAGGTTTGGTCACGCGAGTCACGTAACACTAGTCCAAAACACTGCAATGGTGTTAGATACAAATTTTCAAGGAAGTAGAGACAGTACCCCGGGGGTGGGGGAGGAAAGGACTTGCCAGTCTTGCACGTCGTTAACAAATATTATATCTGCAGTTCAGAACGCTGAACAAAAGTTGAAAAGTACCAATTTTAGGGAGGGGGTCTGGAAAAGCAGTATTCTCTGTCATACTCTATATTGCTAATTTTGGACGGCTTCTGAAAAAATGACAATGAAACAAGTTAAAAAAACCTTACCCACAGGAGTTGCAAGGAGGAACACAACAGACAAAACAACAAGAATCCTGAAAAGCATCTCCGATGCTGTTTCTTTTTACAACAGTAGCCGCGCTTTCTTGGAGATGTAAGAGTCCGGGCAGCCAACGGTTAGACGCTTCTTCAGCTGTTTGAAAATTTCTTAATCTGTTTTTCCTTTAGTCGTAGAACAATTGAGTTTTGGTAGGTACGTGCTTACAGCACGGACTCTGAATACGATCTGATGATAAATCTGAAGTACAATCACGGAAGGTCGAAGAAAGCAGTGGGTCGAGGTATACAGAAACTGCTTGAAAGCCCTGGGGACGAGATTACCAAACTTTGTCAACACTGATTGGTTGAAAGATATGATTGGCCTCCTACCCAATAACATCTCGTATTTACCACGTCAATGCATTGTCATCCCTTGCAACCATGGGTAACACATTTGTTTGTTTGGATTGTTCTCGCCCAATGCAAAGCGACGGGAACTGTTACGAAATCCCAACTTGAACGTGACCAGTCATACATTACAGTCAGTAGACTATTCAGGAACGAACTTGAAGTTTTGTTGCATTTGGTTTTAAAACCACATAAGGCCATATGGTTAGGCCCAAATAATGAGCTAGAGGGAGGCTGGTTATGGTGATGTGAAAAATAAGGAAACTCGACCACATAATTTTAACCAGTGTATCATCTAAGCTGGCCCAATCTCACTGGCAACACTTAATTGGCGTGACCAGCCTGATCAGGTCTCTAAAGCTGCATGTGTACTTTGCTAAATAATAATGTGGGTATAGCCGTACCACCCTAAAGAGACGATACAATTGCTCATGATATAAAACATAATTGACTAAAATAACACGCTATTAGGAGAATACAAAGATTCTTATTTGCCTAAAATCAAGACCATTATCAAGGACCAAAGCAAATTACCATTAGGCCTAACATACGTTTATATCCGCATTCTAAAGTAGCGAAAACGGAAGTTGTATATCAGAGCATCCCGCAGTACTGCAAGTACGGAGCTCTGGATGTGCCATCCGGCTTGTCGAGTCAGATATTTATTGTAGGGAAGACGGCATCTTGGGGTCGAATGACGTCATGCAGACCAGAGATAATACATCACAGGATAGTGATTTCATCTTTTAGAGATGTTAATATTTTTTATTGTACATTTCTGGTAATGCAATCAAGGATTCCACAAACGCACAGTAACTGTAGCTTGAAAGACTGAAGAAACCTGTAGGTGCTGGAAAAACTGGGGTACTCTTCATGATAAGTATTATTGGTTCTTTTATGTGCATTATTTAAATAATCTAGTCTAATATAACAGTCTAGTATGCGGGACCTATGGCACCTTCTAATAGATTTAGTCCCTCCAAATAGTACCGTTCATTGGGCCGGATAAATAAAAGTTAGCAATTGCTTATCTAGTAAAAGCTCAAGCAATAGCAATTGCTTAACAAGTAAAAGCTCAAGGTTAAGCAATTGCTTAAAAATGTATAAATAACCTTCTTCTTTGACTAGCACCTGTTGCTTGGGTGGGTTAGCAATTGCTTATGGGTATAACAATGATGGGAGGTCAGTTCCGATTAGCCAAGTGGTTGTATATGAGGCATGTGTTAGCAACATGGATGCTGCCGAAGAATTGGGGAGTGGTACAAATAGTGAGCAATCTTTGAACGAACTGTTCGTTAGTATAATCAAAAGAGTACCCTGTTCTAATCGAGAAAAGTCAGTTGCCGGGGTAAAAGACATGAAGAGCAAATGCACTTAAAATAGCACAAATGTCAATTGCTACCAACACAGGTAAAGCCATGGATGAGAAGCAAATTTGAAAAGATAGCAAACATGAAAAGTCAAGTGAAGAAGAAAACAGATGGAATGCAAACAGGAAATAGGAAGATTGTTTTTGGTTCCATGGGAACAAAGATCTGTACAACATCTTCAAAGGGGATGAAAACCCGACTATTACGAAGATGCCATGCGCCATTTCAGCTGGTTTCAAAACCAAGTACTTCGACTGCTGCTAGCCACTCCAAATTTTCAAAATTGAACCGAAATAATTTCCGGTATCTGGTAGGGATTGACTTCATCACGATTTATTCTTTCATTGTACACCTTTTCATGTTCCCTTACATGCATAAACTCGGCCATGATGGCAGGAGTAATGCAACATGCAAGTGTTAGCAAATGCGTAAGCTCCTCATTTAGTATCTTGTAAAAATATTAGCAAGTGCTACAAATCATTAGTAAAGGTCTGGTTTATTTATATGCTTCCAAGCAAGTGCTAATCTCTCTAGTAATTGCTTAAAAATCATAGCAATTGCTTTTGCTAACTACTGGAAGCAATTACTTGCAAGTAATTGCTCACTTTTATTAATGAAGATTTAAAAAAATGACTAGTAAAAGCAATTGCTACTTTTTATTTATCCGGCCCATTGTTCTTCTTCTTCTTCTTCTTCTTCTTCTTCTTCTTCTTCTTCTTCTTCTTCTCCCCAATAACTGTCCGGTAACTGACCTTACTTCCTGTCCAAACCGGAAGTCAAAGTTTAATATTTAAAAAAATCATATCTCAACAACCACAACAGGTAAATGGACATTTTTTGCACTATTGTATAGATTGTTAATTGTCGAAAAATATTTACAAAAACATGACCCCAATTTGACCTTACTTCCTGTCCAAAC
>CM055824.1:35838468-35933566 GCA_029582265.1 Zoroaster sp. YZ-2022 | reverse complement strand
TGATTTTGACCAAAAATAGCTTATTTTGTTGGGGTTTAACTGTTTTTAAACAATTATTATTTTTTTGTTATTCTTTTAAGACAGATGCATTATATCATATGTCATTGTAAATAGACATGAAAAAAGAAAAAAATAAACAGTTTGCATAAAATAAACAATATTTTGATACTTTGGTGAGTTTAATTAACATGACAACGTACTGTGTTAGCCATCGCGTAAGCCACAGTAGTTGAACTCCACCTATTTTGACAGTTTCTTAACTTGGCCAAATAGATATGTTTGCAGTTTTCTATTCAAAGTCTCAAACGAGGTGGAAATTGTATAACTGGTTAAAGACCGACAAGCTGGATTTGCCGGGTTCTTTCTACGGCGTTGTTAGAGCTGTAAAAAGATCAGCTGCAGATGAGTTGAACTGAGCAGTTCTGGTAAACCAGTCGTGAAGTTTAATTAATTTGTTTTGATGCAATGACAAGCTCATTAATTATGCACTACGCTATTTTCCTTGAAACAAGATTTACACCCAGAAATGGTACTTTTCAGATAATTATTAGCTAATATTATTCTTTCTGCTTGTTACTTTGCCAAGGCAAGACAATGTCAAGGATCTGACTTTAAGAAAATTCAAGACGTCCAATGCAAGACTAAGGTGTTAATTGTAAAATAAAAATTACTTGCATACATTTATAAAACCAACAAACCGCTACATGTAAAAGTTGTATCTAATTATTTTGTTGTCATCTTTGCCTGAAAATCACTGGACTTAATAATTCATGAATATAGGCTATGCAGATTGTCATTATACATTTAAGATCCCAAATTGCATCGAAAGCCCATTGACTTTGGGAAATTGATGTACCAAATTCACACCAAGTAGGTTTTATGAACCCTTGGGGTCATTACAATTATTGTACTTCTCAATAGTGGAGAATGATGAAAGTGTGAAACACTGCGTACTAAAATTCTTAATGGAGGCGATTGAGGGCCCACAGAATCAGACTATTGAAAAAAAAAAGTCTTCAGTATATATTTATACTATATTATATATTTATAATATATATTTAAACATGGAATTGTTTCTTATATTAAACAAAATGTGTATGTTTGTACAGAACTTATGAGGATGCACGATCAAACTGAAAAGGTCCGAGGACACATCAGACTCCAGACAGAGGATGACGAGACAGCCAAGACAAGTAGAAAGTAAGTATAAATTATCAGCAATTTTTTTTATGTCTCATGGAAATCACAGATATAAAATTATCATGAATATGTAGAGTCCTTCAGGGCCACCATACATTGGGGATGATTTCAACCTTTTCAACTCAGTCCTTGTAAAATCGACTGCCAAGATCTATATATTTGAAGCACTTTTTGTTTGCTGCCCAAAACTCACTCAAAACAATAAAATTACCCAACATTTGGTATTTAATTGGTAATATAATATTCCTCAATCCTTCATGATTAGAGCATAATTATTTGGTAAAGTTCTTTAAATGTTGGCATTAAAGATATATGGCCGTTTTGACGTAAAAATGATTTAAATGTTGAATCGCTATTTTTGCGGTTATGTAGTAGTTTAAATGTTTCACCATTGAATGAATAAAAACCTTTCATGGATTAGTACCAATACAATTAATAAAAATGCTGCCCACTTTTAAAATCTTGTTTAATGTATTGTATGTAACAGGCCAAGGGCGTACATGGCAGTCTGGTGGATTAGCTAGTGGCTGTCAATCAGATTTCATAATTTTCATGTTTTTGGTTTAACAACGATATTATATTTCAAAATTCGTTCGTTTTAGAAATATTATTTTGTAGGTCGTACTTAGCAGCAGAAGATATATCTGTAATGAACAGATTTCCATAAATGTAAACGGCACATTCAGGTTGTTTACAAGTTCAGTGTTGATTTACTGGGTAAGACTTAGGTCCTGACTGCCAGAAACTTTTAAACAACGAGTAATCTTTACAGTCTTTTATAGGTTGATGAAATTCCACAGACACTGGAAAGCACTGAGTAAAGTGCTAACACTCGTGTAGGGCAAATTAAATCATTTGTTTCTTAAGTCTGCTCCCAGAAACACCAAAACGTAAACAAAATAATTATATAGAATTATTTTTGTTGTAGGCGCTGAAAAGGTTGAGTTTCTCATCTTCGTCAAATGAAGAAGAAAGATGATGAGACTCTCCCATGGGAAGAGGTCCAGCCAAGAACATCAACACCAATCGGCAGAGCACCCACCCTCTCCTCTGCCGATGTTTCCTATCAGCCACTCAGACAATGATCTAAAGGGCACTGATGTTGCAGCTGCAGCTTCAGCTGGGGAACCGATATCGGTAATTTGTTTTCATTGAATGTGGAGGGAAAGGGAAATTGTTACACTTAGTGATCAACAACCCATGATGTTTATGCACAAGAATATTTTTGCTACTTGTGTAATTTAATTTATTGTTTTACTGATGTTTGGACAAAAAATTTGATCAAACGGAAAACAAAATCTCAAATAGTATCCTCCCGCCGATAATTTCACTGAAAGCACAAGGAAATAAAAATCTAACTTATTTTGAGTTGATCATACTCACAAACACTTTAAACTTTTCGGAAGCACCTGTCTTAAGGGTGGGCAAAGTACCAACAGATTATTGAATTTAACAACGACCTGCCCAACCCCCAATTGGTTTTAGACGATATCACTACCAAATAAAGGTTTCCCAACACGCAATATATCAAGTAACGCAAAATGTATAATTATATGTTGTTAAATCAGTAAATGAATAATAGAAACATGACAACTTCCTCACTGGTATTCTCCTCAAGAAATTTAGAACTAAAGTGTTTATTGTTTGTATATGAATGACCAATTGTCAGTAACAGATAACAATATTTACTCTGCAGCAACTGACCGCAGCATGATACCCAGCATGAGCGAACTGCAAGTGACAATGGCCGAAATTTCAACGAATTGAAAGCCAAAGAAAACTGTAATCAGGTTCTTCAAAGACTAGCGGTGAGGGGAGACCTCCATTGAGTTGCTCATGCATCGGCTTTCCACTGGCTTCCTATGAAGAAGTGAAAACCTTGAGCAACAGCTTTGACAAATCACTTAGAAATCGTGGTAAGATTTTGAAATAATGATGGTAGATAGAGCATTGATAACTAATTGAAATAATAACAATCCGGTTTTAATGTTTAAAATAGCTAGAGGTAAAGCTCATAATATACTAGTCTTCCCTATAATGGCTGGTCACATAATGCAGCATGACGCAGCTTTGGTCAAGTGTTTTGATTGTGACAACTTATAAAAAACACTTATCCGAGTTTTTTTGTATTGATCAGTAACCGCAAACTAATTAATTTGTTAAAAACGATTAACAACGTGGACAGGGTACTAAAGTTTCAGTACGAATGATAGTTATGAGTACCGGTACTTAAGCATTGTGGATATAGTATAAAGTATAATAAAGTATAAATACTTTACTAGTAGTTTTTTATAATGCTACACCTTGCCTAACCTTATCAGCCTGGGGAGGGGTGCAGTGCCCTATAATGATTTTATCACCAGAACGCTTTGTCCGATCACGCTGATCTTTGGGCCCTCTACGCAAACATCTACGTTAATTGGTGTTCATAGTTCCACGTAACCGCTTTTTTTAAACTAACGAATTTAATGAATGTACTCTTCAAAACAGCAAACTAGTGAAATATGTATGACATATTTACACATAATATTGCTAAATTCAAACAAATTTCCAGAATTGTCTTAAATTTAGTCCATGCTTTTGTGGCATTGACAAACGGTTCTTAGGTTTTATGAATCATCAATAAAAAATTCATGTGTACTGTACCTGTATGGCCAACTAGGATTGGTCACAATACCATAATGCAATTATCATAAATAAAAATCATTCAAACAATATAACCGCCACTTCCTGATTTTCGTGGACTGTAATTTCAGTATTTTCTGTAAAATGCAGCCTTATACGTTTGTGTGGATTTATAAGATTTTGCAATATTTCATTTGGTCCTAGATATACATATAATCTCAATATGTAATCTTAACTGTGAAAATAATTTTCTATATTTCTTCAGGTAAACAATTTAACACTGGCTGGTGGCAACTCAATGAAAGATACAGTGAAGCGTGTCATGACCAACGTCATGACACACGACCTCACTTCGTTTTAATTGGCAGGGAAGTGGGAAGTGGCAACACCAGTAACCAAGAGGGCATTCAGCAGTCTGATGATATGTGCAGTAATACAAGTAGGTTACAATTATGTATAGACATTATAGAGCTTTTTGGATTATCAGGGAAAATTAACAATGTTTAAAGGAATGATACAACATGTATTCCTGACCAGTCAAAGATGACCTATCGTCCTGAGAAATATTCCGAAATGTATTTAAAAATTTCCCGGGGAAGATATGTCTGTTGAGAACTTGAGAATTGAATAAATATACGGTCCAAAATGCTGAAATTTCCTTGAACATTATTGTTTTGCGGCCTACTAAATGGAAAATTTCCGGGCAGTCTTGGTTTCTAGCTCCGCGCACTATACATGATAACGCTGCCCAATTGCAGCCAAACTTGCTGACGATTGAATTCTGCCTGCTGTGTTTAAAACCCTTTTCCCACATAGGGTATGACTTTGAACTTTTGCCTGATTTGTAGGCCCTATTTTGTATATAGGAAAGTGGTCCCAACAGTAAACCCTTTTGGGAAAAATATTTTTAATGTGCACCGCACCGATTTTAAGGATCGATGACCAGAAACCGGAACTTTTGCTAAGAAAATGTCAATGGTTGGAGGAAATAGTATATTTGCTGTCGATCATTTTCCCAAATTACTAGCAATTAAATGTTTGCGCATTAATTGACCTATATTATAACAACTGAAAAGCATGCGTGGAAATTAATGGAATCTGGGTATAGAATAATGTAAAAAAAACCCTAATACAGCTATATAGTTTTTTCCATGTAACAAATAACTGGTTTTAAATTTGAAATGGATCAATGGCTGTGATCTATTTCAACTTTAAAGGAAACAAACATTTGAATATAAATATTTAGATTGGGTGAAATTCTGCGTCGGAGATAACACGATTTATTTCCCCGTTTAAGCACGATGCTCAGTGCTTCCGAGTCTGCTATGCGACTCGCGATCTGAACCACGACCTCACCCATTGCAGACGTTCTTAAATTTCGACCCCGAATGATCAGGGGGATAAACATTGATTAATTTCCCGACCAGTTATAAGATTAGTGAAATTCTGCGTCGGGAGATAAACATTATTTCCCTCACACCGACGTGTATAGCACTGTATGCCAGAATTCACCAATCTATAAAATCGCAAAACCCCGCTGCTATATAGGATTCTAGCCGGCCAATCGCATCGGGGCTCGGGGGTCGAGAGGTTAAGACGCCCAACTAGTAAGCAGGAGGTCGTGGTTCGAACTCCCAGTCGTTGTGTAGTTTTTTTCACACGGGAAAGCACTGGGGTTTAAATACAAAACGTCGGTGTAGGGAAAAATTAAATCAATATAAATATTATCGAGTCTATTAGTACATATAATAACCTCTTATATTATCGGGTTTCCCTCTAAACGGTTCACAAAATAAGCTTTAAGGTCAGTAAAACATTTACTCACAATCTTATCGAGTATGGAAGCATTACAGACATGGTGTTTATCTATTAAGCCCTTGGTCATGCCAAGCAGTTGCAACATCCATTTTGCTTTAATTATGCTGAAATTTATTAATTTTTTGTTTCAGAGTGTTTTAGGAACCCCTGGTAAAGGTTTCGGGAGGCCGAAGCCAAAGCTTTTGCTGGAACGCCCGACCGAAAAGAGGAAAAAAGGGGATAGGAACAGGAAAGAGTAGGGTAGATTAGATTAGTAAATAACATACGGGTAGGCCTGCGCATAGTGCAATTATTCAAATATTTTGAATAGTTGTTGCTAATCATACCGTATTCGCGGTTTTTGAACTATTCGATTAATCGCGCAGGCGCAAATACCTGAAACCCATTCACATACCGACCATTCACGAGTAAAGTATTGCCTTGCCCGCATTACTTGCAGTGGTTCTCTAACTATTCGCAATTGCACTGTTTTGTCTGGGCACCGCTGGTAGTGGACACAGTAGTATTTCCGAATAGCACTAGCAAGAAATCCCTTTTGAGGAAGCGACTTAGCTGTGCTGGCAGCTGGCTGTTTGGCTTTTGCATGCAGCCATTGTTCAGTTCATGGTTGACCAATGTCCAAACACTTAATAAATGTAACAGTGTAATACATTTGTATGTAGAATAAATCACTTTTTCACCGCAGCAACTGGACAATGGGGCATTCTAGATTTGGTTTAAATAAATGTTAGTACCTACTGGTTATTTAAAGCAGGTATCGAAAACGATCAGAGCAGACTCAAAGAATGAATAAAGTCCTAGTTAAAGATGAACACAGTGACTGAAAATTACAGGCTCATTTATGAAGCAGCAACAGTAATATGACCTTATCATGTGGGTATTATGAGTCAATGATTTCAACCAAAACCAGTATCTGACCCATGCCCTGTTGATCTGACGATCTTCCCTTTAATGACAAAAGGGAGTTATAAATTATAAGGTATAAAACAAATGCTAGCAAAATGACTTCTAGGTGATGTGTTAGTGAATTCCCCAAATAAATGCCTTGGAAAAATTTTAATTTAAAATTTAATTTTAAAATAATTTGGGGATTTATAAAACATAAAACGGTAGTACTTTTATTATTGAAAACCGTGAATGGGTTTTTGGACTATGTTTATTTAAATGTTTAGTTTTGTGAGGATAAATTATAGAAAGATGAGTGACAATGAATTATGGGTAATACATTTCCCACTGCATACCCTATTTCCTCCATGATAACATGTGTTGAACCAAATTTAAACACTATTTAAATTGTTTTATGTTGTAAACCCTCTGCCGGGCGCGACAAATGCAAATATGATCTCCTCGATGCATATTATAATTTTGTTTGTAATGTATCATTATAACAGGATGCAACTTTTTATGGATCAGTTTATTTTATCTTTTAAAGTATCCTAGTGCCATTGAAAACTGTAAAACACTACAATGTTTTTTTTGTGCCAGATTTCTCTTTTTTTCACCAAGTTGCATGCCTGTATAAATTATCTGCTAGTGGTAATATTTTTAAACCCTATTCAACGCACTTTGCAACGGGTCTGTGCCCTGTATCGAAATTTTGTAATCTTTTTCCCTTCCTTTTTCTTTTTAAACTCTAAACAGTTTTTCTTACATGATCTGCTGTGTGCTGAACATACTTCGCATCGTTTTTTTTAGCAAAAGTGTGCTAAAAAGTAATTAAAATGAACAATACAAAATCATGTAACATTTTAATTTTAATAAACAACTGCGATTAATTTACACTAAACAAGTGTTCAAAACCCTGCTTATTTATTTTATGATTTGTTTGAAAATGTAAATTTGTTTTCATAAAAATAACCATGAAAGATTTACCATTGGTCACTGCCTTTAATTGCCTTTTGCCCACGCGTGCAGTAGTGTTTATGCACGATGAGTAGTCATGAATCATCACTACCATCAGTAGACATCACCTCAATTTCTCCCCTACCGCGCACACGTGGGCAAAGGCAAACACACGGCAATGCCAAAGGCAGTGAAATCCCACCGACCCACTTATAGCATGGTTATTGCCACGCCATTTAGTAAGGGAAAATTTCCAATAAAATGATAGGAATTATGGTGAGTATAAGTCAATCACAATGGCATTAATTCCCCCCCGTAAATGATAGGCCCCAATTAGTTCAGGTGTTATATTTAATGTCATAGTTACATTTGTATTTTATAAAATTTTCTGAAGAACTTTCATTGAGGATTAAATCATCACTAAGGGTGTTTTCTAAAACCAGTGTAATTTTTCTGTTTTAGTAAGTTTTTCCATTGGCCTGTACTGGGCCAGTACTGGTACGATGTTTCTTACGGGGAATGGTTCGTACTGTTTTAGTAGGCCCCTTGGCACGGGGAGTACTGGTACGGGAGTGTTTATCTACTGGGGCCCGTACTTGGGTTTTGTACTGGTATAAGGGTATCCCATTGGCCCGGGACTGCCAGTACTGGTACGGTAGTTTCATTACTGGCCAGTACTGGTTCTGTACTGTTTTATAAGGGTATTCCCATTGGCCGTACTGGACCATACTGGTACGGTAAGTTTTGTACGGGCCAGATTTTGTACTGTTTTGTAAGGGTATTCCCATTGGCCCTGACTGGGCCGTACGGTACGGAGTGTTTATCTAGCCAGTACTGGTTCTGTACGTTTTATAAGGTATTCTCATTGGCCTCGGTACCGGGTCAGTACTGGTACGGTAATGTTTCTGACTGGCCAGTACGGTTCTGACTGTTTAGTAAGGGATTCCCATGGCCCGGTACTGGCCAGTCTGGCGGTAGTGTTTATCTACCGGGGCCCGTACTGGTTCTAATGTTTTAGTAAGGGGATTCCCATTGGCCCGTACTGGGCCAGTACCGGTACGGTAGTGTTATATACCCCAGACTGGTTTCGTACCGTTTGGTAGGGATTTGTGTCGGCACAACATGGCCAGTACCCAATAATGCCCAATTGAATTGCATTGGCCCAGTACTGGGCCATTACCGGCTCGACTGTTTTGGTTAGGGCATTTTGTGTCGGCACGTTACTGGGCCAGTTCTGGTTTTGACCGGATGAGGCGGGGTACATGAACTGGGCCAGTTCCAAGCCTCGGAAGCCAGAACGGGGCCCGTTCCATTTGCCGGCACCGGGCCCCGTGCCAATTTACCGGCGCTGGGCGAGTAAAGGTACAAAGCCCCTGATTTGGGCCAGTAATGGCCATAATCTGTATTGGCCCGACGGCCATTACCGGTTTCGTACTGTTTTGGAGGCATTTTGTGTCGGCACGTTTCTGGGCCAGTTCTGGTTTTGTACCGGGTGAGTAAGGCTACATGAACCGGGCCAGTTCCAGCTCGTGCAGCCTGAACTGGGCCAGTTCCTTTGCCGGCACCGCCCATGCCAATTTACGGCCCGGGCCAGTAAAGACAGTTCCATTGTTTCTGGCCGCCCAGTAATGGCCAAGTTTAATGAATTGCCTCAGTACCGACCAACCGGTTTCGCATGTTTTGCTAGGATTTGTGTCGGAACGGTACTGGCCCGTTCTGGTTTGTACCGGATGAGTAAGGCTATGAATCCGGGGCCGTCCAACTCTGTTCGAACTGGGGCCGTTCCGTTTGCCCCGCCCATTGCCTTTTTTTTCGGATGGGCCAGTTTCCTTTATTTTTTTCCTTTTAATTTTTTTTTTATTTTAAAAACCCCCCCCAAACCCCCCTTGGAACCCCCCTTTTTTAAAATTTATTTTAAAAAAGGTTAAATTTTTATTTTTTAACAAAAAATTTTAAAAATGTTAACCCTTTTCAAAATTTGTTGTTTTTTTTCCCCAAATTTCCAAAGGGTTTTTTTAAATTGGAAAATTTTTTAAACCTTTTAAAAAATAACCTCGTGTCCGCTGGCACATTTGTTTGGATGTTCTGCTCATCGTAAAAGCGACGGAATCAGCGGAGTCCACCAACGTGACCGTCATACAGTCAGTAGACCAGAACGACCTTGAAGTTTTAGCCAGTATTTGGTTTAAACACATGGCGTCACAGCCAGCCCGAATAATGTTGAGGGAGCAGCGTTGTTGCGTGACAGAACGATACGGCTCAGCGTAGTCATTTGCCGACCATTGCTGGCAACACCACCAGTGGTGACCAGCCGATCAGGCCTTGTCAGCATGCAGTATTTTGCCGTCAACGACGTATAGCCGCACACCGCACGACAACGCCCGCGACACCAGCCAACACGTTATTAGAGTAATGCCAAAGACTTATTTGCCCAACCACATCATTATCAGTGACCGCAACATTAGCCCAACATACGCAGCATCTCGCGATTTCAGTAAACGGAAAGCTGGTCAGAGTATCCGCAGCTGCAGCATGCGCTTGATGTTATTCGGTTGTCGAGTCAGATACGTTGAAGATGGCATTTGAATGACGTCGCGCAGACCAGACATATCGTTGTGATGGCGATCTTCATCTTAACAGTTTTTATTGCACTTTCTAACGGCGACAACGCACAGTAATCGGCGAGTTATCGAAGAAACCGGCGCCGGAAAAATAAGTACTTCTCCGCAGTTTCCGGTTCTTATGCATTATTTAAATTCAGTTCAATGTTCGAGGCGGACGGTTACCATTTAGTCCCTCCAACAGTCGTTCATTGGGCCGGACAACAGCAGCACCGCTTATCTAGTAGCTCGTTAATACACCGTTTATCATAAAGTCGCGTTGCTACCACATATTGCCAAAACGTACAAACAACCCCTGACCAGCACCCGCCGCTTCGCAAGAAATCGCTTGGCGGCATAACAATGATGGGAGGAAAGTCCTGATTAGCTGGTTGTTAGAGCATGAGGCATGTGTTAACATGGATGCCGTCAGCCACTGAGTGGCAATATGAGCGTCCATCCGCTCGTTACAATCAAAGAGTACCCCGTTTCAACGAGAAACAGCGTCGGGAAGACACGAAGGCAACGCATCTGCGTCACACAATGTCGACCGTTGTCAACGGCAGTTACGGATGATAGTTACCTGAAACATAGCAACATGAAAGTCGGGCGAAACAGCAGTGTCACGAATGCAACAAACAGCGGTTCCATGAACAACATTCAGCGATGAAATCGATTATCATGAAGATGTTACGCGCCATTTCGCCGGTTCAGTCCGCAGCCGACGTTAATTCAAATTTCGCCTCAATCGAATTTCGGTATTCGGCAGCCATCACGATTTATTCTTCGTTGCACACCACGCCCTCACCGGTTACGCCGCGTCACGCAGCAACAGCGGTCGCAGTTCATTTAGTATCTGTAACATACAGCGCTGCTCACAGTAGCCGTTCGGTTTATAGCCCAGCCAGCGTTGGCCTTCAGCACCGCTGAAAATCATAGCACCGTTTCTTTGTTAATTACCGAGCAATACTGCAGCACCGCTCACCATTAACGATTTGTACCCACCTGCAGCACCACTTTATTATCCGGCCTGTTAACCGTCCGGTAACGAACATACTGCAACCACGAACTGAATACATGCATTAGAACCAACAGCAGATGCCGAGTGATCTCGATTTGATTCAGCCTCGTTCAAATGGAAGCCCAAAGTTTCATTTACAGTTCCGACCAACCGCCAAACAGGCAATGGAATTTTTTGTATTCATTGTATAGACAGCACTGTCGAGGAATAAAAATATACGACCACCCTGACCTTATTTCATCCAAACCGGAAGTCGTTTATTTAAACAAATTACATTCAACACCACAAGAGGACCATATTTTTGCATCACGTTGCGATCGTACATCATCGCAACAGCCACAAAGGTGACCCCACCCCTGATCCGAAGTCACCATGAAAACAACTCGAAGAATTACCTGGTAATTATTGTACAGATCGTGTGTCATTGCTGTGCAGACCTCACCTGACTTTCAACTAAACCGAAAGTCAAAGTTTCATTTGTAAAAAATAGTCCACAAGAATTCATTTTTGCAACAGATTGAACATCGTCGAAACATTATTGGTGACCACTCTGACCCGCTTCCGTTCAAACCGGAAGTCGTTTACTTGGTCATATTCGGTCAGTCCGATGGTGTTATCTTCGCGCCGGTCGTTAATCAAATATTTACAAAAACATGAACTCAATTCTGACCTTTTTCCAACCGGAAGTCAGTGTTTAATAATACGAGACCACTGAACATTAAAGATCATCACCAGGTCGTTACCGTCGGGAAACATTTGACAGTATCTCACCCTGACCATTTCCCGTTCAAAACGGTCGCGTTTATCATTGTGAACATTTTCGAACGGTCATGTACTTGTAACATTGCAGACAAACACCGACAAAACATTTCAATACCGTGGTAACTCACCTGACCTGGCTTCCTCCCGACCACCCAGAGTTTGTGTAAACGAACCGACCCCCAGCGCCCTCTTTTCGCTCACGCTGCAGCCGTATGTTTATCGAAACAAATCAATTACGAGGAAGATCGCCCAACAATGAAGCTGAACTGAACCGTCAGCCGGATCCGGTCAATACGTGCCCACCGGTCATCGTGCCCCTGAGCACAGCCCACAGGTCTTGTCAATGAGCCACAGCCCACTGGCACATGATCAGTCAAGGTCGGCTCACAGTGAGATTCATCTCTGACACCCTGCTAGACCTCAATTTCGAACAACAGAAAACGTTACGATATTACCGTCACGAGTCACAACATATTTTTGAAGATACGAATCGAATTTATTGTTCAATGTCCAGTTCCAAAGCGAACTTTGCGCCCAGATCTTTCTTTCAGGCAAATTGAACTTCGAGCCAGACGACGTTCACGGGACAATATTTGCGCGCGCAGCGATTAGCGACAGGCGGCAGGTGTGCGCCCGCTTCATACACGCAGCGGAAGTTTCAACCGTGAAAGCCAGAAATGTTCAGAGTTTTAACTTCCTGTTGCTGTACCGGCATAGCACACAAAGAAGCCCGAGATTTCAGGAAACAGCTGAGCCCCGTCATCTCATTCGCATGTTATATAAACACCCAATCACAGGACTCCGTTCACCCCGGATTCCCCGATTCAAAGCCACCGACATGGCTTAACGACTTGCTGGGCCGCATCTGTTATTGAACACCATTATCTGGTATTCATTGAGTCAATTTAAAACACTCATTTATTTTAGGTACCGTGGTTTTTTAATTTGCCGATGCATGTTCTCACAGAAACACAAAATACTGGAGCTACCGCACCAGCTGACCACCAAATCACTGGTCTGCATGGCCCGACCAACCGCTCATTACGGCTGCAGAACAACATTCTGCTCATTTTGCCTTTTTGAATTTTAAAATTCATGCATTGCTGAGATTCTGTGGGAACACATGGGGAATCCAGGTTGGTGATGCGTGGTCAGTACCCCGCACGTGCACCCCGATCAGAGCAGTGTTACCACCCCACCTTGCTTTCACCATTTCAGCCGAGGTGAAACGTTTGTAACATATGGCAGTATTCACCGATACCAGCGCGTGCCACCCAGGCCTCAACGCACGAAAGACGGTGCGCGTGAGCATCAGAAAACCGGCTGGGCCTTATTGACAGTTCAACCAGTAATTCATGATGACAGTACGCAATGGCTTTTATGAAAGTTAGTGTTTTCTGCCTTCTGAAATTGTACCGGTTTAGCTCATTGCCGCTGGAGGGTGAACAGATGCTGAGTCACGCAGTCAGCGCCACCAACGCAGAAGAAGACTCCAAATTCTTCAAAACGTGACAGTTCTCACTGTTAACATCAGCCTGAAATTACCACTGAAATTACAACAGTTTCTTTGGGAATTTGGTGACATGATGATCTGAACAGAACGTCACACCAGGCTTGGACACATGCTGAAGAACGCCCTTGAGCGATTCCAATTAATAGTACATGGAAGCACATACCAGGTCGCCGAAATGTCGATATTTCAGCTTCAGCATTGACAAACAGCGTCTCCGGATCGATCTTCCAAACAATGTTGAACATATCTACGGCTTGTTGTTAATGCAGATACTGACACATTCTTCAACCTTAGTCTGAGCACCACAGGTAACTTTGTCTCAGTTCAGTAATGTTGCCACCGCTGCAATGTTTGTCACAGCAGTGAATCATCGACCATCGTGCGTTCAGGAACATGAATGGCCATCGAACGGTTAATGCTGATTTCGTCACGAAGGTTTGGCGTCGCGCAGCGACCTGTTAACAGCATACCATTTCGTCGCAGAAGACACCAGTTCAGCAACACGCGCCTGATTCTGAGCGGCATCAGCATCTGGTCACTTCGCGTCACCGAACGCCATCAATTAACGAACAACGCGATACGCGCCAGTGACCTCAGACCAGACGTCACGCGAGTCATTTTCACCGATGGGGTTCGAGTGAACACTGTTTTCACCGGGGCCCGAGCCCGCGACATGGCCCATCTTCCGCGATGGCTCTGAGAAGAGCCGGTTGCTGGCCACCCCTCAACGCCCGGATCAGTTCACTCAGTCTGTCGCACGGCAGGCACGCGCGAACCATCGCCCGCCACACACACGCAGATGGTGCGCGGTCACGCGGCACGGCCAACGCTTCCCGAGTCTATTGTGATGGCTAACCGAATATGCGGCGAGGCACATGGTTTGTCGAAATGGTTCGGGTGATGCCCGACCGACGCATCTCAGCCGACCAGTCTCTGTGCCGCATGTAATTGCTAACACGATGTGTATAATGGCAATCAAAGACACCGTCATGATATGTAACACCGATCAAACACCACACCACCCAGCCCCGCTGTTCAATCAGCAACATTAGCCCAATGATACGTTTACATAGCGAAATGGCTGCCATCAGCATGAAGACTGGCCGAGCCATCGGAAGATCCGGTCGACGACGTCGTCTGAATCAGATACATCACAGTGACAGATTCATTTTAGAGATGTTACCGCTTTATTGTGCATTAATGCATCGCGACGACCAGCACTAACCAGGCTTCGAAAGATCGGAAGAACCGGCGTTATCTGGGTATCGATGACAGTTTGCTTCCACGCATTACTAACACCCAGTCTGGTTATAACGTTCAGGACGGCGGCGGCCTTTCGATAGATATTTGTCCCTCCAACAGTGTCGTTCATCTGTTAGCCCTCAGGTTGGTTTGTCCGCAGGCCGACATCTTTTGCGCCCTTTACTACGCCTGTCCATGCATAGGTTGCCGTTTACCGTTCAGCAACCGACCCTGGTTCACGACGTCCGTCAACAGTATGACCGAAGAACAGCCCGAACACCGAAATTCCCCGATCCACTGTCGTTTTTATCTGACACACAAAGCCCACCTCCACACAAAACTCACACCTCATTGCGTCCACTCATAACGAGCTCACAGACGACCGCGTTAACATGTGATCACGCACCATATGAATTATCCACCTGACACCTGTTTTGACCTCATTCCTGAAAATAATGTAGGGCCCACTATATTAACACAGTGAGTTTGCGTTAAATATTTTTAGATATAATGCATTCAGTATTTTTGTTCGTAACACGAGAATTACGATCCTTCATGAACGTTCTTAAAGATTGTCCTTTGTAGCTTAGATCTTTCAGGTTCATCCAGCTGGGTAAAGACGTTAGGAATTTGTTAGAAGGATGATTTTCGAAACATGTATCACATTTGTACAGCGGCATGATTAGAAGCGACTAGAACAGAAAGCGAAATGAGTAGGCAAGTAAGGCGTGTGAGCTCATATTGATATTGCAGCCGCGCGTCGGCCGAAGCTGAAGATTTCTTCCACCGCGAGTTTTATTTGCGAGCCGTTCAGAAAGTTTTAACTTCGTTGTTGTACATACGCGTTAGAGTTCGAAGACTTCAGCTGGCTGAAGTTTGAGAATCGGCACAGTTTTGCCACTCACCGGCGTTTGAAATCAATATTACCCGCGATGTCACCGTTGCGGCACGCTGGACCCGCCGCAGGTTGCCGGGAAAGAGCAATCTGACCGCGGCTGTTCGTGAGTTCACCAGCATAGTGGTGGCATAACAGATGTTCTCCAAAGTTTACCGCCCACCATGGTGCTGCATACAGCCAGCGGGTTATCGTATTTCAACATGGTGCACTGAAAGAAGCGATTTTACCTTACCCTTTCGTTTACTCATTTTCTTCTGTTGAGGTCAAAGGCCTCGTCGCCGAGGTTATCAGGTCGGTTTTTAGAATTTGTACCCCGGATCAATCCTTCATTGCCTGTACACACGGTCCAGATCGGGTTTCACGTACTTCGACACCGTTGCCACCGCCTGAGTACGAGCTCGCCCGGAATGACCGCCGCTTTACGTCCGTTAACGAAAAGCCAACATAAAATTCGACAGATTATCGAAATCAAAGCCCGCACGAGCATGGCAAACACCATCAAATCAAAACTATATGAAATTGTTCTTCACTGAGTATGGAAGCAACCCCGTTTGAGCCCGAATCATGTCGGATGACAGAGTCCACCAGGAAACATTTATCATGTGTTACAGGTTCGAGCTGACGGCTGCCGCGCCAGCGGGGTCGCCATGCCTCGACGTCGATTTTCCTCAAAGACATTCCGTTGACGTTGGCGGGTGCCATCATCGTAAATATTCATTAACAACAGTATTTGAGCGAAGCCGGTTGCAAAGACAGATCGCCGTTGAGGCGGTTACTTGCGGTTACCGTTATTACCTTCAGACTTTACATCGTGATGCTGAAAATAAACCATTCACCGAAAACCGAGTGCAGCCGAGGCCAGTGTTATTTCACAGCGGACCAGACGGCACGTGCGGTCTGTAATCATTGTCTCAACGGCCCGCGCCCAGATCACATCACAGCGTTAAATCGCTTTATAACGATCATAAATTAACCACACCGCCTGATTGCTGGCGTCGCAGGCCCGCCGGATAACCCCAGAAAAGCAAACATGGCAGAGCCCTTGAGTTCGACATCGCCATAGCAAACAACCTGCGCGGCAAAAGTAACATTGTTCAACCAACCATGATTGCCCGCACGCAACGGCCTATGGAAGCACAGAGCCTGCTCTGTGTCGTACTGGCCTGTTCACGTCGCTCGAGTGAACACGCGAGTCACGCACACCACACTCAACGCAGTACATTTCAAATTTTTCGTGCATATTTCACAACGAGATCATGAAACTACAGATACCGTTTTCGAAAAGAAATACCAACCGGAAATTACAACAAGATGCCTGGCGATGCCGCATGAATCAGTGTCGAAGATTGTCAGAACATATTTGATTACTGGTTCAAACGTCTCCTGGTTTTGTTCAACGTTCAGCAGCGTACAGCATATTCTACACTGTTAACGATATTTCATTTGGCACGAACACACCCACCGATCCCGAACAAAGTCAAATGCGTTGAACACATCTGGCTTGCTCGGCTGGTTACAATGCAGATTTCTGACGCGTCATTCTTCGTATTTTTAAAGAACACTTAGATCTGTTGCCCAGATCTGGCGGCCTTTGTTTCAGGTCTGGGTACGAATAGCCATCAGGGGCCAGCGTCACAGGCAACCAACGAACCAACGTGCTCAGAATATATCACCACAGAAGAATGGCCACCAGTAGGCTCAACAGTTATTTGAACTCGACCCGTCGTTTTGCGCCATATGTCGTTACCATAAAGCTGCCTGACCGCCCCTGTTACATCCCTGCCGTACAGCATGGCAGCTTCATTTCAGTAAGAAGATTGTTTCGTCATAAACAGAGTCAATATCAGTATTTAGATTTGCAAAACCTGAAATCATTTCTTTGTATTTGAGCGGTACATCCGTTGCCCCGTCGAATGCCAGTCATCGAACGCGATATTACAGTGACCAGACTATCAGACGTCACCACCGAGCGAGGTTGGCGTCAGTCCCCGTCAAAATCGCCGCGCACTGGCCCATCCTTCGAGTAGCGACGGCCTGACAGCAGCCTGCCGGCTCACCACCGCCCAGTTCATTTGCCCGCACGCCAGCATGCCCGCCGCCGTCGGTTTGTGATGGCACGCACACCGCGTTCGTTCTCATTATTGCGATGGCAACGCGCATGAGGCAGCAAACATAACGGCTTCATTTCAGGTGACAGCGATGCGGACAGTCGATTCTGACCGACGCGCATTCAGCCCGATCAGGTCCGCCGCACGTAATCGTTGGCCAATGATGTACAATGGCAAAGACGATTGGTCGTCACGATTACAAAACACCGACGAATAACACGTTACACACGTCTTATCTGCCCAACATCAGATCAGCAACACATTAGTTAATGATAGCGGTGCCGTAGCAGTGAAACGGAAGCCAGTCATTCGTAGCACTGCGGAGTTTCGATGCTGTTGTCGAGTCAGACAGCGGTTGGTCGAAAGATCGCACGGCCTCGCCGGTCGTCGCGCCCGGCATCTCGCAGATAATACCGCCAGTGACTCATCTTTGCAGACGTTAATATTTATTGCGCACCGCGACCAGCACCACCGTAAGCTGAAGACCGGAAGAAACCTGCGCTGAAATGACTGCACCCGCCCGCATTCTGCTGCACGCTTGGGCCCAGTTCAATATGTACTGAAACCATTGACATGGGCCTATGGCACCTCTGACAGATGATTCCCTCCAACAGTAACACCACCACATTGCCAGTCTGGCTGGCCAGTCCGTGGCACACACATATTCTTTTCATTCACGCCTGTCCGCAGCCGCAGTTGCTCATCGCCCGCAAACACCAGTTCGTTTGCCACCGTTAGGCGACCTGCTCGAAGCTGCACCGAGGCTCCTCCGATTCATCACCGCTTGTCTGACACACACCACAGGCATCGGTTCCAGACGATTTCGCGTTAATATGCGATCACGTACACGTAGCCCATAGTGAATTATTCACCTGACACTTCCAGCTTGACCTCACCCCGAATAACAGAAAAATTCATCATGATATCGTCGTTTGTCACAAAAACAGGTTTTCAGACATGAACGAATTAGTACTTTTGTCAAAATAATGGCATTACGTCTCCTTCATGAACGAAATCTGTTTATCAAACTTTGGTGCTTATTTCTTCAGTGGCCCGAACCAGGTGAAGATCGTTGTATCTGTTAGAGCGATGATTTGCAACATGGGACACTGGCTTGCATGACAGAAGCGATTAGAATATATAACAGCCGAAGATTTTCCTTCAACCGTGAGTTTATTTGCGAGCCGTTCAGAGTTTTACCGCCGCTGCATATAACACAGCTGAGTCCACGAAGATTTCAGTTGGTTGAGTTGAGATCCGCACAGGCGCCCATTCATCAGAGCGTTTGAAATCATATCGTCGATCTGCTCCACCGCCAGTGGCGGGATCCGCCCATGTTAAAGAAGTGAAAGACAGGCCCCGACCAGCTGCACACCACAGGAGTCGAGTACCAGAGACGTCCGTTTGATGAGCCCATCATTTTTGAAACAGGCAGAGCGTAAGAGCCGAAAGAGATTTTGAGGGAGCAGCTTATTTCACCCCACTCGTTTTCGCGCCCATTTCGTTGAGCAAACCCGCGCCCAATTTTTCATTGCTTGTACATGGTTCAGGATCGCTTCACCACGTGATACTGGCCAGTTCATCGACTGGCCAGACGGTTTCGCCGCCTCGTGTTTCGAGCCCGCCCGGGAATGATCACCACGTTCGCAATGAAAGATGCTTAACATAATGGCCCGACAGATGAACTCGCTCCAGAGGTCAATCAATCAAACCAGCAGCGTAGCAGCCCGCCCACCTCACCAGCGGAGCAATTGGATGAAAGCCCCGACAAACAACGTCTTCTTTTATGACTAAATCATTGCGAGCTTAACATAAACATAGAAACACGACAAACACGATAACCGGGGATGAGCGAGCAGCGTCAGCGGCAGCGAGTTTAGGCCGCCATGTCTTCTCCCCGATGTCAGATTTCAAATATTCGGTTCTGAAACATCAACACGAATATTCATTGTGTCAGAGTTTCAGAAGAGCCGAGCGCATCAAATTGCCGGGTTGCCGCGTGTCACTTCAGCAGTGCCACTCAACCCCACACACCTTCCAGGAATTTACGCCGAAAATATCTCACGAGACCGAGCAAGCAGCACGGCCACCAGCGGTACAAGATTTGCGGTTAATCCAGACGCAGCAAGAACCCAGCGCCGACACCCCGTCATCTGTAACAATCATCGTCCGAAACGGCCCAATCAGCAATCACATCACATCACGCTGCGCCAGGCCAAATCAAGCCCATAACGATCATAACCGATATCCGTCAAAGCTCGACGGTTGAGTTTGAAATCAGCAAACGTCGAATTTACGTGAAAAGTCGTTTGAAACAGCGCTACCTGAGGAACCGGGACACCGTGCTCACAGCAGCGTGGTCAACCCAAACATTCATCGGGCGACACGTGAGCATCAGAAACCGCATTTGGGGTTTTCATTGTACAACGTTATCCATGATATATTCTGTACGCAACGCAACGTAGCCATGAGCTGCCCCCAAACGGCCGGCCTGTTCATCATGCCGCGGCGAACGCGATGCCCATCGCGATCACGCCACACCGTCATCAACGTGGCCTGAATTTCAAAACGTTATTTCAACAACGCGAACCAGATACCCTGTTCGAAAATATCAACCGAATTGCTCATGGGAATCTTTGGAATTTTAGTATTACGCATGAATCCGTCAAGATCGTCGAATCATTTGACAGCCGGTCAGCCCATCTTCAACGTCTTCACAGCACAGGCCTTCATATTCAGTTAAACCCACGACATTTCATTTTACCGACAGCTCATAACCTGACCGATCTCTTTATCGTCAGGCCGCGCGCTGAACATACATTTTACGGCCCGGCCGGTTACCTGATGCTCATCCTTCGCAGCTGAAAGAACGATTCTCAGAGCGTCCATAATATTTGCACCTTTGTTCGTCTGCAACAACCGTCAGCCGTCACGTAAACAGTTTTAACACAAAACCGTGCTCAATCATACGTCTATGACAACGAAGCCACGGCTTAATAAGCAGATTATCCGACTCGTCGTTTTGGTGTTGCCACTTGCGTCAGCCATTTATAGCTGTTTGACCTCAGTTCCGTTATCATCCCGTTGTCAGTGATACCACCAACGGTTGACGGTCTTCTGTCGTCACGGCGAGTCACATTGCACACCAGATTTAAATCCTGAAATTGTCTTGAATTGAGGCATATCTGCCGACCTTCAGATGAGCCAGCAGAAATGCCAGGCCACCACAGCGACACAGCGACGGACTTACGATCGTCACGGCGATCACGCCTGACCGCGCCAAACACGTTCTCACTGATAACCGTGTTCTTTGCGCATCACGTAACGATATCTTCTGAAATAGTGATGGCCCCGACAGCCGGTTTGTTCAACGCCTCGACCACTGATTGAGCGAAACATCAAGACCAGACACCCTGTTCCCTGCCTCAATAGACCCCGCCTTTTTAACCCTGAGTTCACTGAGCAGTCCAGCAGCAGGCTTGGCAGCGGGTCACGCGAGTCACCATGGAACGGCCGCCTGTGGCACCGTACCACAAACATGAACGTCTTCAGGTAACCTAACCGAAATTTCACCTGAATCAATGTTCAGCTGAACGATAGGGTTCAGGTCTCGATCGCGATCAACATTTACATCGAGTCACGACTTTGCGTAAACGTGCACAGCCTTAGTTTGCAGCCACGATAAGAGCCGTTCAGGATTAACGGATTGGTTCCTTCTTAACCTTGACATCAACTCAAGTCATAGCTGGACACACTTTGCAGTTTGTAATTTGAACATATAAATCATCATCCTTTGCGGTTTCTGATCATCAGAACAATTGGTCGCAACACGACAATACTATGGTTATGTGGCGCCACATAATTGCCCCACAAAACAGCGCAGTCAACTGCCTCACGAACCCAGCCCAGGCTTTACGACGAGCCGAGGTTCCAGATGCAGCACACCACCGACTGAGCCCCGTTTCGCACCGGCGCAGTCAGCGATGAAATTTCTTTATTTTATTCACTGCGCCCAACTGGCCCACAAAATATTCCTTCATCAGCGAGTCATTTGACATCGGCCTTTAACCCGAGGGACTGCGACCAATCAGTCTTATCCGGGAGATACCTTGAAACGATATCGCCCTTCCTCGATCACCGGTCATTGGTGCTCGGAAGTCCATCCGCGTCGTCCAGCACGATCAGCCCGCAGCAGAACTGTCAGCCACCGTTATTCGAGTGGTCATGCCGATCGCCAGAAACCAGAACGTCGAACAGCAGAAACATGTCGAACAGTACTTTTAGAGGAGATAATAACGTTAATTACGGATTGAATACCGGATATCGAAATTTCACTCGTGCAGGAACACAACAGACCAGCCCGGAAGATCGCCGACAAACAGCCTTTGTCAAACAGCCTGGATGATTTGGCGTCATCGACAGACATCTCGTTGCCTGACACCGAGTTGCTCAGTCGCACTGCTGTTTGCAGCGCCCGCCCGCAGTGCAGCAGTTACGCAGCGTATAACATGGGGCCCAGTTTGTTGTTCTCAGCCTGCCCGGGTATGCCACTCTGCCGAGCCCGCACAGCCTGAGCCACCACGCCTGAGACCGGCGTCCCAAATCACATCCGTTTGCGCCTGATTACTCATCGCAAAGCGACCGTTACGGGGAAATCCCCGAAAGCGACCAGCCCACGACAGAGAGCAACAGTGGTCACAAAAACTCACCTCAGACTTCATCGCTGAGGCTCCAGCCCAGCACTTGGCCAGGTCCAAGACTGGCCAGGCCCAACAACGAGCCAGGAGCACTGCGCCCGGCTCCCAGCACATCCGGGGCGCCCGCCTGTTCAGGCCATCAATGCCGACGGTAAACATGGAGTCCCACTGACCGCGACCTCGTCACGATTGGAGAGCAGTCAGTTCGACCCTGTAGACCTCACAGCCGAGATTCAATTGTGAGCCCAGCCAGCATTTGGTTTTCAGGTCCGATGACAGCGCTGCGGTGGTTAGCCCGTTAGAGGCAAAGATAAACACGCAGGATTTCAGGACGGGCGGTCACTCGCGGTCGAAACATCCGAGTTAAATTACCGAATTCCCTGCTCGCCATCTCCATTTGAACGTTTCGGTTCATCATCACCCCAAACCAACATTAATTTGCCGGATATTCGTTTCAGCGAACAGAAAACGACCGATAACGCGGTTTGTGTCATTAACGGCCATCCTCCGCACAGCAAAGCGTTGTTGACCGTTCATGATACCTACATTCAACACACATCACGGATGCCATCAATCAAACGTTTTTCAGGCCAACACATGTAGTGCGAGCATGTCATGTTTCAGAACGTGTTTGATTTCAAACACCATTTTTAGCGGTCCGTTAACAACGGACAAGTACAACCACGACTGGTTCAAAGACGGTTCGCCGATACACACCGATCGAAAACAACGTTATATGAGAACACAAAAGACTGGTATTTGATCAGGTCAAGATGGGCTTAGTCGAGGATCATCGCAACCGGTCAATACCTGCCGCATCCGGCATTCCCAGCACCGGCCGGAGTTCCTGGTTTCGACGCCCCATCACGTAATATGTTTTTTTATTTGCTTTCACTAAAACGATATACTTCAGGCTTGTACTTTGTATTTTATAACGTAATTTGAGAGGCATTTGTGTTATTGTTCATTTTTGCTCCCCATATTATTCAATCAGTTCCATTGCTTAATGTCGATCCACCATTCGTCTATCATCCATCCAGCCCATCAGCGTGCATCCTCGCAGCGCGTGAGCCCGCAGGCGTTGCTCAGCTCAACGTCACCGCGACACCATCGGTCGCAGCCAACGAGCCCGTCGAACGTCCGGCACCGCGATAATATTGCCCACAGACGGTGATCATCTCAGATGCTGGCCTTTATCACACATTTCGCAACGAACATGACTCACGTTCAATCGCAGCGTGAAAGTCTGTAGACGTTGTTGCCCAAGAAACCGCATCCCCTCACCTCCGATGATCACATTCTTTATCAATACGGTCAATCAATAATCCCAGGTTCAGGAACATTACCACCAGTCCACAACGGTCACCACTATCGAAGAGACCAGCACCGCGACCAACCAGATCCAGCCCAGCACCGCACAGCACCACGGGCACGACCACCAGAAAACATGTCGCACTGAGTGGCTGCACCAGGAAGGCCAGGCCAGGTTTGGCCAGGCAAATGCCGCACTGTCAGCCACCACACACAGAAGAGTTGTGGAGACTGGCCCCTCGACCACTAATATATACGACGAACAGTCAACCATATATTTGTTAGAAAAACAATTATATAGTGGCAATAGACTGGTTGAGCAGCGATACGAAGCAACATTGACTTTGATATTCCAAACCACAGCCCACCATTGTTTACAGAAGAGTTTTGTCGCCCGCGCCATCAAATCAAACAGCAATCCCGTTACAACATTACACCCACCGCCTGCCGGAAGAAAGATCACACATTACGCCGACCGGCGGTGACCGCGTCAGAAGAACCTCGTAAAATCGTATTTATAAATGTCATAATGTTCCAATACGCAGGTCACACGTCTGCGCCGCGAAGGCGACAATCCGTCATCACCAGTCGCAATCAGCGGCCGAGTTGGTCCAAAATACCAGTCTCGCACCAGGCTGCGCCCATACGACGCTTCGTCAACAAACCGTTTAAAGCAGCATCCACACCACATGGTCAACGACAGATGACAGATATTGCGCAGCGATCACGGAACAGACGACTATTTGGCTCATCGTCATCTCAGCGAACGTTGCGTATTGACCGTCCTCATAAACCATTGCCGGAGATATCACTTGTTAATAACCAACTGCGGCCATCCAGCAGCACATTTCATGTTAGGATTATTCATCAACAAAGTTGCCTTGTTATACCATTAAAATGATAGTTCATGAGACAAACACACACAACACCGGAACAGCCACTATTGCCAGTTTTGGTTACATCAACAAAATAATATTGTTCCAGAAAAAGAACAGGCTACATTATTAAAAATCTTTGGCGGGCAGACACTGACATGACCACCCTGTGCCCGTCACAACGACAGACCAAGGTTTGACGGTCTCATGAAAGTTCACATGTTGCCGAACCCGCCTTGATTTTGACAACACAGCACCCCTCCACCTCTCCACCACGGACGACGGGCCTCGTTAGCCCAGTCCTCGGCGACCGGATCCGCCATACGCGTGTCCAGCGACGCTATTTTGCTCACGCATATTCATGCCACAGTACCAGCGAGTTTTCCGTACCCGTCACGTGAGCTGGGAGTCTCTGACTTGTTCATCGAATACTTCGGATCTTCGCACCGAACGTCTGTGGCATCATTGCCGCCAGCCCACCCGTGATCGAATGCCGAAGAGAAGCGTCTGCGGAAGTTTCACATAAAGTTGTTAACTTTACGGTAATAGCTAGACCACAGACAATATTTCATTCACGCCGCCCATCGAAAACACCACTCGTCACCATATGAACACTTGCACACGCGCCTACCCTTGACGGAAGCTTCAGCCGGCTGCTGACGCTGAACCAGGCTTGGCGGTTTACCATTCGTGGCCCCAGATTTCATATATCCCCGAAGATCGATCTCGCGAGCGTGGTTCCGAAGAATTACATCGGTCCGATCTACGACAGCGGTGACAAGCGCCCGACCACGCGGTCCGCAGCCGTTCGCTGGTCCACGGTGGCGGGATACCATTGTCCGCCTGCGGCATGGCAGCTGCCTGGCCCCGTCCAGCCGACCAGCGGTCGGTGGAAACCACCGCACGGACCGCTCAGTGCTCGTACTGTATGCCGAGTGACGTCGCACATGAACGGTCCATAATCCTCCGCTGTGCCCAATAAGTCACAGTATTCACACCCCTGCCTCGGAACTTCAGCACAAGCATATGTTTAATCCAGCTGATGTACTCATACACACCCCGTCACAGCATATTAGTGTCACAGCTATCAGTGATGTTAATAATAACCGGGTTCATTGATTGGAGACGTTTGTGTCCGATCGCGCCAGCGATTCACGATAATGCATCAATACAGAGCGCGAGCCCTGATACTGGTCGATACGAATACAGGCATACAACGCATGGGCAGCGCAGCGATTTGTAACAACGTTAAATGCACCTGTTTTTCCACATTTTCAATAAATTAAATACTATTTGATCGCCGCTAATTATATTCACCAGTCAACAGAGAGTTTGCCGATCACGAAGTGTATTGCCTGACGCAGCATCGGTTGCCGATTTCAGTCGAATCGATACCGGTACGCTTTAATATTTGTCGGTCATTCAATAAAATTGCTTCGAATTGTTGATATGATGTTAGTCGCGCAGAATAATCATTGAACAGCATTTTGCCGATGATGACGTCATCGCCCAGAGCGTACTTATACCGATACACAGACACGTGACAAAGCCAGGTGTTGACAGATTAGATCTGGCAGGTAACGAAATGTGCATTGAACATTGCAGCAGTCCTCTGTTGACGAACAGTCTGTGTCGATTATTGAATATTTCATTTAAAGAGGTTACCCTCTTTAGGTCACGTAACCAGTTGACCGGTCAATACCGTATTCCTTTCAACCCGGAAACATTGCCCATAGCATGCAATCGCGCGACCGTAACGAACATGCATCACCGAAGATTGTGCATAAAACAGTTCATTAACGCCACAAAGAGCTATAAAATTATAAACCACGATAAACCTTCAACAGCAGGTTAATCACGGTTGCCACTAGTACAGATGAGTGCACTGTTCAACGGAGAATCACAGACAATCTCATCACGGCAATATTTCACGAATAGTTTATCAACAGCCGATCGACCTGGTGGGTAACCAGTTGACCGACGGAATACCAGAAACCAGCATAAACAGCCGACAGCACAGCCCCAACACGGTCAGGAGCGATTACTTTATATCTGACGGAATGAATCATCACAGCCTGCCCTCCGAATAATCGGCTGCATTGCACGAGTTGCTGGAGGCAATCCTACTTCCAGTCAACATTGCACTGAATTTTGCCATTGCCGCCACGTCACTGTTCTGAGGCCCAGGTCGAGTTGACGACATCAGGAACGGTCACCAGGACAACGTTACCGATCAGTCTCATAACGTGCCACCAGCACCGAGCGACCAGGGAGCGACAGGAACGACTTTATGACCCTGCGAACGTCTGAGCACCATCAGCCGAGGTCCATCACGTCAATCAATACCGTCACCGTCACACCGTCATTACCGTCACCGTCATTGCCGGTCAATACCGTCACACACACACACACACTGTCACACATTACTTATTATTATTATTATTATTATTACATATTACATATTACCGTGCCACAGGTATCTACAGGCGAAACATTAGCCTGGGGTCGTATTGTTGAATCATACCACATACCAACGCAGCTGCTGCCCGGGAGCTGGAGCAATTAGAGCACAGAGAAAGGACACTGGTGGAGAGCCATCACCCTTCCTTAGCCAGCATAGGAACTTATCAGAGCGTTAATTGTCTTCACAACGAGGGTCTCCATAAGCTTCTGCAGTACCACTCATACATATTCATGATATCCTGGTATTGGTTTTTCAGTGTAGTCTGATTGGACAATGCGTTATCGCCTCAGTGCTTCATTCAGCACTGTTTCCACAGGGCAGACGTATGGAAACTGTGCACAATACTCAATGACACTTTTTACCCAGCCGAATCCGACTTTAATGTAAAGTTACCTCCACCCCGTGTCCTTTCTATGTCGAATTAACTCCAACCCAGTATTGTAGCTACGTTGGTATAGTAATTGTAATCCAACTAAATACATTTGAGTTTCTTTGTGGTTTTTATGTAGATATTTACTAGCAACATTAATAATAATAATAATAATAAATAATAATAATAATAATAATAATAATAATAATAATAATAATAATAATAATAATAATAATAATAAATTAATAATAACAATAACAATAATAATAATTAATAATAATAATAATAATAATAATAATAATAATAATAATAACAACAATAATAATAATAATAATAATAATAATAATAATAATAATAATAATTAATAATAATAATAATAATAATAATAATAATAATAATAATAATAATAATAATAATAATAATAATAATAATAATAATAATAATAATAATAATAATAATAATAATAATATTAATAATAATAATAATAATAATAATAATAATAATAATAATAATAATAATAATAATAATAATAATAATAATAATAATAATAATAATAATAATAATAATAATAATAATAATAATAATAATAATAATAATAATAATAATAATAATAAATAATAATAATAATAATAATAATAATAATGTGAGTGTGGACTTATATAGCACACGTATCCACCAACTGTGAGTGGTGCCTAAGGCGCATTATATTATTACCCCTGCTCATAAGGCTCATAAGGTTCATAAATCATTCCTGAAACCATCTCAAGCCCCTGGGGGAGTATACAGCTCAATTGCTGCCATTACAAGGCATTATAGGGCCTAATCAACCAACCTGCCTCACAGGTACCCATTTAACTCCTGGTGGAGAGAAGCAATTATGGTTTAAGTGTCTTGCTCATGACACAAGTGTCACGTCTGGATTTGAACCCATATTCTGCTAACACCCAGAAGCTTGAGTCCGGTAAGTTAGACTGCCCGGCCACGACACTCCAAATTTGTGTGTGTTCCTAGTCTTGTGTCTTAAAATTCAATGCAAATGTTATTTTGGCTACAATAAAAAGTTACCCAAACTCCAACTCGATTACAGCCATTAGCCCGATTGTTGTTGTTCAAGGAGGGTAAGATTATTTTGCTCATACAGGTATAATTGATTCATTCCGTCCAGATATATAAAAGCCCAATCTAAACTCTGCTGTTTTTTGTTGGAAACAGCCTTATCAGTAATTGTTGTCAGGATTATTTTGTATATACTTTTGGATTTTCTTGATTAATTCCGTCCAGATTCAACACCTACCCCTCCAACCCAGTCCAACTATTACAGTCATGTTGGAAAGCAGTTTATTCGGTAGCTGCTTGCCGTGAGGGTAAGAGATTGTGCTCTATCTCTTGATTCCTTTGATTCATTCCGTCCAGATACCACACTCATCTATTTACCCCTATTGCAGTTTATGTTGGTATTGAAACTTATAACACATTTTGAGTTTTGTGTATTTTATAGTTTTACTAGTAACATTGTGTTAATGAACGACATACTAATCGTTATGTGTTTTATAATAAAATGTTTTTTGATTTGATGCATATGTTTCTGTTACAGTGTGCGTTTCTTTGTCATGCTTTTATGTAATTTAACAGTGACTTTTCTTGCTCATTATATTGTCGGGTTGAAGGTGCAGTGTTCAAGTATGTTGTTGCATCCAACTGGATTGCATAATGTTTCATCTAAGGGGGATTACTATGTAATTTGGGAGTTTAAAATATCCAATAAATGTTTACTTTTGGTTTTGTTCATGTGAGGATATACAGCACCAATTACTTTTTTATTTCACTTACACACACACACCAGATCCTTAATCCTTATCAATAACACGCAAACTTTGTCACGTATCTAGTAACGCATAATTATAAGTACGCTCTAAGAATATAGAACCCCGATGACGTCATCGGCAAAATTGTAGGTTTGACTTTCCGTAATGAGGGCTACAAACCCCTTTTATCTAGTAATTATTTCTATACACATTTAACATCATATCAATAGTCACTGTGTCGTTTTTGTTATTGCAGATTGTTGGACAACATTTAAAGCGTACGGAGGCATGACTGTCTGCCTCTAGTAGCTTGGCTGGTCTCTTGCAATCTCCATCCAAGGCAGACTTCTCAGCGGTAAGCTAGAGACTATTTTACCTATTTAAGCTTAAATATTGATCAACAAATACTCTGTTGTTTTTTAATAGTTATAATAATTAGCAGCGGTCATGCTTAGGTGGGTCATTGTGAGTATTTGGTTTGTGGAAAATGTAAGGAAAACAGAGTTTATTCACTTGACATTTTGTGTTCTATTTTTAGATTGAAATATTTTAGTACCATATGGCTTGTGTACAGCGTATACCAAATCGCGTTGTTATGCCTCGCTAGTCGTATGTGTATTAGTGTAGTCTCGCGTGTGTTTGTATTGTTGCATTCCCTCACTCATCGTGGGTCAACAACAATAGTTTCGGACACAAACTTTGTTGTGACAATCTCTCTCAATCAATAGGAGTTGGTTTATTATTACCATCACTATTTAACAAATGACACTAGTAACATGTGCATGAGCAAGGAGTGGTAGCGTATAGGTACATACGCTTCAATAGTTAAACTTATATACTTGTGCTAAGTTCCGAATAGGGTGCACATACAATAACCAACTGTGGAATTGCCAGCCAATAGGGACCATCACGTTCGTTCATGCGGCTTGTCACTCGGCATACGCTGGTACGAACTGCCTATACCGAGAGACGGGCGGCTGGTCGGTCTCTATGACGAGGGACCACAGGGGCTTCTGACTACACTGGGTGTCTGGACGGGGCCAGAGTGTGTACCATACCGCATTAGCCAAGGCAGAACCAATGGTCATATCGACGCCCTCCTGCACCATTGGTTCAACGAACGAGGGCTCTGGACCGTAATAGTTCCGGTATATCGCACTGTCATGCGGATCGGATCGAGTCGCATAGATTTCATTCGGAACCGCACTTCCTGCTGAGATCAGAAATCTTGGGGATTATCATAGAAATCTGGGAGCCTAGGGAATGAATAAAAGCCATGTTTAGTTTAGCGTCTTAGCCAATGAGAAGCTTGAGAAAGCGCTTCCCGCGTCTAAGGGTAGAAACGTGTGCAAAATTGGGAATTATACAACAGGTCCTTGTTCCATATAAAGAAAGGTATTTGACGAAAGTAGAAGTGATCGACAACTTAGGAAAGGTGGAAGGCGTGTTCAAGGAAAAATGTTTACTGCATGTTAACCATTTTGCTTGGATAGCTGTTATTACTGCACACGAGGGAAACAGCGGGCTGTGCTTGGGCTAGGGAGCACTACACGCGGGCCACGTATACATTAACTGAGCAGGTCCAGTCACGGTGACTGTTTAATAGCAATTCACCCAATGAACTGGTGTTCGGTGTGAAGGGGTGGACTCCGAGGAAAGTATTCGGAAAATAGACTAAGTCCAAAGGACGGCTCAAGCCACGTGGCGGAGAGGGTGTGGCACGCACGCAAGGCTCTCATACGCTGGTGTTGCATTATGCATTGCGTTAGCGCTGGATATGCATGAGGCAAAAGTAGCGTCGCTTGTATGGATTGCATATTCATAGCGGACAATCGAGGGTCCGGGGAACAACCCTGGGACTTAGACTGCTTGAAATTGCATCGTCAGCAAAATATTGGAAGTGGAAGAAGTGAACTATAAGGGGTGCCAATATTTAACTCAAAATCAAAGGGTAAGATTCGTAACAGTATGTATTAAACTTTTCATAGCAGACGTATGTCCTCAAACCTTGAGTCTGTGTCATTTTATGGGTGACACAAGTCAAAGTTACACTGAAAAATTGGAACTTGGTCAGACTTACCCCAGTTGACCTGTGAGATGTCTACCCACTTAAGAAAAGTTTTTTTGTAGTAAAATATATTTCTTTCTGTAAGGATAATGAATATTTTTGTTGATGCATAACTCCAGCCCATATGCAAAAAGCTTCAGCAATAGAAAGGAAAATACATTCAGGTTGTTTTATTATGTGAAAATGTTTGTCTTCCATGAACTTTAAAAGAATCATTTTGAAAAAATAGTTATACTGAAATTATAAGACAAAAAGGCTTGAAAAAGAAAACATTTGATGAATGGTGTATTCCATAACGCCATAAATGTGTTCACACTGCCTATAGTTAATACAGTTAGTTGTGTAACAAATTTGATTATCTCAAGAAAATGCAACTAGTGGGACATAATTATTTGGGGATAGAGTGTTGTACATGTACACAACATTCCTTTAAATTAACAGTAGGCCTAAAATAAAATCATCTTGTTTGTGTCCTTTTTTTGCTTTTAATTATCTGTCATCTATTCCCTATAATTACATTATTGTGTGACCATGAATTTAGGGTAGTGGTTCTGCTTTAAAATAGTTTGTTGTGAAAAGAGGCATCAGTATATAAAACATACAAATGTTGCCAGACTGAAAATTTATTTTTGGACCAACTCTTGCTCTAGTACCTTTTGATTTGCCGACTGGAGAACAATTATTATTGGGGGGTGTCACACCCCATACCCCCTACCCCTGCTCGCTACGGCTGGGCTGGGCAGTGGGGACGAAGTGTGAACCCCTGGTAGGCTCTTGCGCCAATATTTTTCTGAACAATTTATATTATTTTTATAAATACAATTTTACAAAGGTTCTTCTTACTTAATTCACCGCCAAATTCGAGTGGCATGGTAGGTCTTGTGGTTTAGGAATGCTCACCTTCCATGGTAAGTGAGTAGTTGGGATCGAGACTAGGTTTAGATTGTAAATATTTGTAACAGGGATTAGCAACATTTTTGTTAACTACTAACACTAATTCCAGAAACAAAACCTTTCTGTAAAACAATAATGCATATGGGCTGTGGAGGACTTTTAAAGGAATATAAATCCCAAAATTCATGTGTTTTAGTACCAGTACAGTATCCTAGCTGCCAACCAGTCTGGCTGCTGCTTTTGTATATATTGGTTTTTCTAGTAAATATATGGATTTACATTTATTTTAGTCGTATATATTAACTAGGTCGAGAAATTTAGTCACATACGGCTCTTCATACGAGAAAAACTGCAATGGTGGAAATAATTCTCAGTGCGACGCGACAACGATACTACACTTAGTGCGACGCGACACACTTCTGGTGCGACGCGACTACACTTTCAGTGCGACGCGACACACTTCAGTGCGACGCGACTACACTTCTAGTGCGACGCGACTACACCCCTAGTGCGACGCGACACACTTTAGTGCGACGCGACTACACTCCAGTGCGACACGACACACTTCTGGTGCGACGCGACACACTTCTGGTGCGACGCGACTACACTTCAGTGCGACGCGACTACACTTCTAATGCGACGCGACAACACTTCTGAAAGTGCGACGCGTGAATCCTAATGCGACGCCACACACTCTTCTTGCAATGTGCATGTGTTCTTTTTAGAACACCATACATACAGACGTGATCTCCTCGTGAACCTATAGGTTGGATCCGCATGGTTGCTGAACTGTAAACAACCTTTTCAGAGCCTATGCACGGCCGAAAATGAAATAGAAAAAGAATATAAAAGACGTGTGTGCCTTGATATTCCAAGCCCATGAGCCTGGGACTGAAAATTAATTAAATGGTACCATTTGTCATGTCATATTTTCTACTTTAATGTTAAGCCATAGACCCCGTGTATACTAGATTATTTGATTAGACTAGATTATTTAAGTAATGCACGTAAAAGAACTAAGAATGCTAATCATGGAAGAGTAGGGGATACCCCAGTTTTTTCTTGTTCGTAGCAAGCATCTACAAGTTTCCTCAGGCTTTCACGCTACAGTTAGTGTGCTTTTGTGGAATCCTTGATTTCATTACCAGAAATGTATAATAAAAAATATTAACATCTCTAAGAGATGAAATCACCATCCTGTGATGTATTATCTCTGGTCTGGACGACGTCATTCGACCCCAAGATGTCGTCTTCCCGGTGATAAATTATCTTGGTAACTCGACAAGCTGGATGGCACCTGCAGAGCTCCGTACTTGCAGGACTGCAGGATGCTTACACTGAGTAAGATAAGATAAGATAAGATAAGATAAGATAAGATAAGATCAACTTTATTAAACCCAATAGGGTAATTGAATGCTCGCATAAATTTAAAAAAATAGACAATAAAGCACAAGTACACTCTATAAAATTACATTATATAAAAATACAAAAGTACAAAAATAGAAGTATATAGACAAATATAAGAAAACAAATAAAAGACATATTGCACAGTGACATAAGGTCGAAACAGGTCCAATGAAAGGTACTTTAGAATGCGGATATAAACGTATGATATTAGTAGTAGTTTGGTCCGTGATCAATACATCTTGATTTTAGTCAAATACGAATCTTTGTATTCTCCTTATAACGCGTGTTATTTCAGTCAATAATATTATATCATGAAATAATTATTGTATCGTCTCTTTAGGTTGGTATGGTTATACCCATACCATTATTTGAAGAAGATCCACACTGTAAAAATGGTGTTTAGAATTCAAACACATTTCTAAACACTTAGCTTGTACCTCACTTTTTCACATATATTTAGCCTAAAACATGTTTTAGATTGTGCTTTTCCGTGATGTGTGTTTGAATGCTAAATATCATATGAACAGGCGTCAAAAGCTAAAGCACGTTTAGCTTTGCTGTACAGAGGATAGCCGTTTAATATTTTAAATACGATATGGTCGGTTTTCCTTATTTAATAAAAACAATTTATCCATGCAAATCTAACTCTTGGATTTTTAGAATTTATTAATGGGTGCCAAGAGCACGTTCAAAAAATGGGGGGGGGGATGAAACTTGAAAACTTTAAGAATTATTAATTTTACTAACTCGGATGTTTCATTGCAAAAAGTGATATTACATCCTAAGTACCATAATGATTTACGTGTTTTTATGTTTTGCCTCCCTAGCTCATTATTTGGGCCTAACCACATAGCCTTATCATGGACCTAAAAACCAAATGCAACAAAACCACAATTTGGATCCTCAACAGTAGGGGTCTACAGGGAATCGGACTGACTGCTCCCTGTAATGCATGACGGGTCACGTTCAAGTTGGGACTTCCCATAACAGTTCCCGTCGCTTTGCATTGAGAATAATACAAACAAACGACTGCCCCCTGAATTAATGTCTCTAGAACCGGCCTGTTTTGTCTCTCCTGAGCTCATTATTTGGGCCTAACCACAGTCTTATAATGGACCTAATAACCAAATGCTACAAAACCACAATTTGGAGCCTCAACAGTGGGGGTCTACTGGGAATTGGGTTTTTTTTTAGCCACTGACTGCTCTCTGTCATGCATGACAGGTCACTTTCAAGTTAGATTTCCAACAGTTCGTCGGTACATTGAGAACAATCCAAACAAACGGATGTGTTACCCATGGTTGCAAGGGATGACAATGCATCGGTGTGGGTAAATACGTGGGTAAATAATTATGCGATGTTATTGGGTAAGAGTCTAATAATACCTGTCCAGACAGGTATAAGAACCAACCAACCTCGTGCTTTTAAACAGTTTATGTATACCTTGTACATGTATATACCCACTGCTCTCTCTCCGACCTTCCGTGATTGAAGTAGGCCTGTACCTACCAAAACCCTAATAGATTTGTTCTGCGACTGAACGGAAAACAGCTCAATTAATCTGGAAACAGCTGAGAAGTGTCTAACCATTGGCTGCCCAGACTCTTACATCTCCAGAAAGCCGTATGTACTGTTGGACTTTGTGTAAAAAGAAACAACATCGGCGATGCTTTTCAGGATTCTGGTTGTTATGTCTGTTGTGTTTCTCCTCGCAACTCCTGCGGGTAAGGATGTTTCATTGTCAGTTATTTTCAGTCCATAATTAGCAGTATTATATGAAATACTTTTCAAGACCCTCTCCTCTAAAAAATACTATTCAACCTGTTTTCACTGTGGCTAGATCAGCATTCTGAACTACATAAAATCAACACTATTTTTCAAAGACATGCTGGAATGGCAACCCCCTCCCCCAGTAGTTCTGTCTGCACTACCTTGAAAATGTTGTCAATGCTGGACGGCCCCTTAGTTAAGACTTCAGAACTTTGTGGCCAGAAATTTGTCAAGGGAAGGGCGGCGACATATGTTTTTAAAAATTATCTCCCGGATAAGGCTGATTAAGGTCACAGAACAATTCCCCCTCTCTTTGGGTTAAAACATTGATGTCAAATATTTCGCTGTGGGGGAATATATTTTTGTAAACAGTTGTTTTTAAACAAATAAATAAAAAAGAAAATTTCTCCCTTTGGCTACGCCAGTGCACACAAGTGAAATCCAATCCAGTGGCTGTTATATGCACATCTAGATTTTCAACTCATCAGCCAAAATACCCAAAATACGCGATTTTTCGTGAGGCACTCTCATTAATTGATGACTACTTCTGCCATGTTTTTTTGTAGAATAATTATATGGCATACATAGCCACTAAGAAAATTATTGTTGTATTTTATTTTTTTGACCAAGGCCCGTACGATTTAATTAAGAAAGGTACAAAAGTTAGTAATTTATATGATTACAAAATTACAAACTTGCAAAATTATTATCCGAAAGCTTTATAACTTGAAGTTGGTATAAAAAGGTTAAAAGGAACCATCCGTTGTCTGAACGGCTCTTATGTCAACGAAAACACAAACAAAATGTGCACATTTTACACAAAAAATCATGGCTCGTGTAAATATTTGTCCGTCACTGATCAGACCTAGGCCCTATATATGTTCAACTAGGCCTATTGGTAATTCAAAATCAAATTTCAGTTCAGTTTTACCTGAAGGCTTATTCAGCAATGTTTATTAGTACATAATTATACAAAGCAGCCATTCCATAGTGACTCGCGTGACAAACCCACTCATAAGCCCTGCTCTCTACTGGAATATACCTTGCTTTCAGTGAACTCAAATTTAAAAAAAATATAACAAGGGGTCTGTAATTATTGAAAACAGAACAGAACAATGCGAATCTCCTGATGACAGCTCGAGTAGACTAGTCGAAACGTTGAGAACAAACTAACCAACCGGCTCTTCTCGGAGCCATCACTTCTTCCAAGAAGAGATCATTACATGATGTCACCTAAAAGAACACAATTATATTGAAAACATGTTTGAAAAGAAACACTCACCTTACTCAATTCAAAACGTGACTCGCGTGACGGTCATAAATGAAAAATCCTGCGTCACTTTATAATATCACTTATGTTTGTCCAATGAGTGAAAGCCTAACATTTTCTGTAACTTCATCTGAAAGATCAACAGATGCGCTATATGACACCACTCAAATTCTAAAGACAATAATTTCAAGGTTTACAAAATCTAAATTATTGCAATGTGACTCGCGTGACACTGACAGAACAATGTGACTCTTGCGACAAGTGGAAAATACATACTGTTACAGCAGGATATTGGTATAACAAGAACTTGAAATTCAAACCTTTTTATAAATAACTGACACCAAAATAGCCTTTTAAAACGGCAAATCAGGTTCAAATACACTTATTAAGCCTACATTGTTAAGCCTACATTCTTCATAGGCAGTATAATTACAAACACACGTTAGTTTCATTGGTTCACTTACTGTGACAAAAACTATTTTACATGGTAACTGGCCAATTTGTTTTAGACAGAACAAAAAGGTTACCTAGAATATTATGAACCTTGCTCAAATTCTAAAGTGTTCTTTAAAATACGAAGAATGAAAACATCCAAATATCTGCATTATAGCCAACCAGGCCGTAAGATATATATTTCAACACATTTTGACTTTGTGCAGGATCAGTTAGGTTGTAATTTTGTCAATACTTAAAATAGAAATATCGATGATTTTAACTGAATATAAGAATATGCACTGTACATATACTGTGAACGTTGGAATAAAACCAAAGAGGTGTTTAATTTTGTATGTGTCAAATATAATTCTGACAGTCTTTGACTAGTTCATGCATGTCACTAAAATTCCCAAAGACATCTTGAACATGAATTTCAGTTAGTATTTTTTTTTCGAAAGGCAAGAGGTTCATCTGTAAGTTTTCATACAGTGTGTTTGTAAGAATATGCGTTTTGGAAAATTTGAAAATAATACCACGTTAGTGGTAGTGTGGCATGACTCGCGTGACATCATATTTCACCACTCAAGCAACAATGAACAAACCAGTACATTTTAGAAGGCAAAGCCTCTGTAGCTTTCCATAAAATACATTGCATTTGCATGCAAGAATGTATCATAAGATTGCTGAATTTGAACTAATAAGGCCCCAAAAATCTCTGGTTTCTGGTCTCCACGCGCGTCGCCTCATACCCTTGCGTGGGAATGTTTAGGTTATTTTTTTTGCTATATGAAACGATGTCCAATTCACTCAAAATTCTGCCGCGCTGTTTTTTAAAACGACTTTTCACATAGGGTTATCAACGTTTGCCTGATTTGTGCGGCCTCTTAGCCATCAAACTTTGAATATGGATAATTTATGATCATTATATAAAGCTTGATTTAACCTCTTTAATAATGATGTAATCTTGATTACTTTGTGTTAATTAAACCATTTTGAACAATAATTGTTATTGTTACAAATGACGAGTGTAACTTTCTTTAAGTTCTTTGCTGCATCTAGAAATATCGGGAGTGCTCGCAAATCGCAAATTATACCGCTGTGGGAATAACACTGGCCGTAACACTTTTACTCAATTTTCAGTGTGAGATGAACATTTTCAGCATCACGTTATAGTAGAAATTCCTAGAAGATTATGCTTTAAATTTAAGTGGCTTACACCTTAAAGTGGCTTACGCCTTCCAACGGCAGTCCTGTCTTTTCTGGCCAGCAATTTTGATGCACTCAGAGGCTGTCTTCTCTTAAACTGCTAACATTTTAATGAATGACTACATTGACAGTGGCGCACCCAGGCAGTGGCGCACCCAGGTTCAATTCTTTTTTGAAATCTGACATCAGGGAGAGACATGGCGGCCCCCAAACCATACCCGCTGGCGCGGCTGTAGCCATGTCCCTAATCGTGCTCGTCAGTGAACCTATGGCACATGTTAAATGTTTCCTGGTGGTTTCTAGTCATAAAAAGAAGACATTACGACATGATTCGAACTCGTAGGGTTTTACCTTCCATATAATTTCAAGTGGGAACTTGGGCCTATACATATAGTTTTTGATTTGATTAATTGACTGCCCATTGCTCCTCTAGATGTAAAGAACTTGAGTTTGTTTCGTCTGTCAGATTGTTATATTTAAATACTTTCATTGCGGACGTAAAGTTTGTGATCATTCCCGGGCGGAGCTAAATTTTCTCAAACACGAATTTGGCGAAAAACCAAATCCCAATATTATCCAATCAGTGTTTGGTAACAGAGTGTCACATAATCTTTGTAAATTAAAACCCGATCCTGGACCATTGTGTACAAACTGTGGAAAGGAGTTGATTATAATGCGGGAGTTTTTAAATTCTAAAAGCCATTTACGAGTAACCTCAACGACAGTCAACGACCTCAACAAGAGAAATGGAGAACAGAAACAGAAATTAAAATTAAGTAAAGCTGCTCCCTGATCAGGGTGCACCATGGCGGAAATGCTTGTTGTGGCCCTTCAAGCTTACATACACATGCACACGCAACACCGTAAAAGTGAGTGGAATAAATGGTAAACTTTTGGAGGGGAGCTTGAGTCTCCTGAGCCCCCATACCTTGCACCACTGCCCTACTCCTTGTTGAACTCCTCTGTAGACAGTACCTTTGGTCAGATTTTACTCTCTTTCCCAGCCACTTCTTTTCTTACTTAAAAATCAGCAGGTCCGAGCCCCCCCCCCCCGGGTGCGCCACTGTAGCTTGGTGACTTGAATCGGCGATAAATATTGTGATTTCCAAACATACGGTGGAATTAATAAAACTGTGCAGTTCTCAAACTTCAATAACAAGAGTCTCTTCGTGGACTTCTAACTGTATTATATACAACTTAACTTGAAGTTAAAACTCCTGAACGACTCGCAAATAAAACTCACGGTTGGAAGGAAAATCTTCAACTATTTGACGCGCGGCGACACATCATCAAATGTCGCGGAAGAACCACACACACCTTACCCACCCACTACTCACTCCTTTCTATTCTAATCCCTTCTAATCATACCGCTATACCAAATGTGTCCCATGTTTATACGAAAATCATCCTTCTAACAAATTCTAACGTCTTCACGTAAGTTTAATTTACTGAAAGAAAGTCCTAGAAACTTAAAGGGACTGTCGCTTTAAAGGTTTGTTCATGAAGGATCATGAGGAAACACCATTATTTTGAACAAAAATACTGAATTCGTTTCATATCTAAAAAAAAACCTATTTTGTGACTCGCGTGACAGTAAAAATATAGTAAGATTTTTTCTATTTATTTCAAAAATTGAGAGTCAAAAACAAAATTGTCAAATTGGATAATTCTCACTATAGGCCTACGTGTACGTGATAATCACATATTAGCACTTAGTCGTCTGTGAGAAAACCATTATAATTAAGACCTGTGGGGCAATTTGTAAAAAGTTTTGTGTAGAATTGGAAGCACATATTATTGTCAGATAAAAACGACAGTGGATCGGGAAATTTCAGGGAATTTCCCTAATTAATACCTTCAGAAAACTTTATTCTTTAGCCAGGTCACTTCTTTGTTGAGCCCAGACGTGATCTTCTCGTGAACCTATAGATTGGTTGCTGAACGGTAAACAACCTTTTCACAGCCTATGCATGGACGAACATGAAATAGAAAAAGAATATAAAAGATGTGTGTACCTTGGTTTTAAATAGCCTGAGGCTAACAATTAACAATTGAACGGTACTATTTGGAGGGAATAAATCTATCAGAAGGTGCCATAGGTCCCGTATATTAGACTGTTATATTAGACTAGATTATTTAAGTAATGCACGTAAAAGAACCAAGAATACTTATCATGGAAGAGTAGGAGTACCCCAGTTGTTTCAAGCACCTACAGGTTTCTTCAGTCTTTCAAGCTACAGTTAGTGTGCTTTTTGTGGAACTTGATTGCATTACCAGAAATGCACAATAAAAAATATTAACATCTCTAAAAGATGAAATCACTATCCTGTGATGTATTATCTCTGGTCTGGATGACGTCATTCGACCCCGAGGTGCCGTCTGATCTTCCCGATAATAAATATCTGACTCGACAAGCCGGATGGCACATCCAGAGCTCCGTACTTGCAGTGCTGCGGGATGCTCTGATATACAACTTCCGTTTTCGCTACTTTAGAATGCGGATATAAACGTATGTTAGGCCTAATGGTAGTTTGCTTTGGTCCTTGATAATGGTCTTGATTTTTAGGCAAATAAGAATTTGTGTATTCTCCTAATAGCGTGTTATTTTAGTCAATTATTTTTATATCATGAGCAATTGTATCGTCTTTTTGGTTACCGGTATACCTACATCATTATTTAGCAATTACACATGCAGCTTTAGAGACCTGATCAGGCTGGTCACGTCAATTAAGTCGACTGTCCACCTGAATATCGACTGTCCACCTGAAATAAACCATGTTATATTTGTTTTACTATACCTCATACATATTCAGTTGCCATCACAATAATAAGGAGCTCGGGAAAACGCGAATTGGCATTTACGTGTGCCGCCATCTTTTCATGTGTATGTAGCTTGGGCGATGTTCGCGCGTGCGTACTACAACCGTGCGACTGTTTAGAGTAGACTAGTCGAAACGTTGAGAACAAACCAACCAACCGGCTCTTCTCAGAGCCATCGCTTCTTCCAAGAAGAGATCATTACATAGTGTCACCCGAAAGAACTCAATTTTATTGAAAACAAGTTTGAAAAGAAACACTAACCTCACTCAATTTTATCAATTAAGAAAATGTGACTCGCGTGACGGTCACAAATGAAAAATCCTGAGTCACTGTATAATATCACTGATGTTTGTTCAATGAGTGAAAGCCTAACATTTTCGGTAACTTCATCTGAAAGAACAACAGATGCGCTATTTGACACCACTCAAATTCTAAAGAAAATAATTTCAAGTTTTACCAAATCTAAATGCAATGTGACTCGCGTGACACTGACAGAACAATGTGACTCTTGCGACAAGTGGAAAATACATACTGTTACAGCAGGATATTGGTATAACAAGAACTTGAAATTCAAACCTTTTTATAAATAACTGACACCAAAATAGCCTTTTAAAACGGCAAATCAGGTTCAAATACACTTATTAAGCCTACATTGTTAAGCCTACATTCTTCATAGGCAGTATAATTACAAACACACGTTAGTTTCATTGGTTCACTTACTGTGACAAAAACTATTTTACATGGTAACTGGCCAATTTGTTTTAGACAGAACAAAAAGGTTACCTAGAATATTATGAACCTTGCTCAAATTCTAAAGTGTTCTTTAAAATACGAAGAATGAAAAACATCCAAATATCTGCATTATAGCCAACCAGGCCGTAAGATATATATTTCAACACATTTTGACTTTGTGCAGGATCAGTTAGGTTGTAATTTTGTCAATACTTAAAATAGAAATATCGATGATTTTAACTGAATATAAGAATATGCACTGTACATATACTGTGAACGTTGGAATAAAACCAAAGAGGTGTTTAATTTTGTATGTGTCAAATATAATTCTGACAGTCTTTGACTAGTTCATGCATGTCACTAAAATTCCCAAAGACATCTTGAACATGAATTTCAGTTGAGTATTTTTTTTTTTCGAAAGGCAAGAGGTTCATCTGTAAGTTTTCATACAGTGTGTTTGTAAGAATATGCACGTTTTGGAAAATTTGGAAAATAATACCACGTTAGTGGTAGTGTGGCATGACTCGCGTGACATCATATTTCACCACTCAAGCAACAATGAACAAACCAGTACATTTTTAGAAGGCAAGAAGCCTCTGTAGCTTTCCATAAAATACATTGCATTTGCATGCAAGAATGTATCATAAGATTGCTGAATTTGAACCTAATAAGGCCCCAAAAAATCTCTGGTTTCTGGTCTCCACGCGCGTCGCCTCATACCCTTGCGTGGGAATGTTTAGGTTATTTTTTTTTGCTATATGAAACGATGTCCAATTTCACTCAAAATTCTGCCGCGCTGTTTTTTAAACGACTTTTTCACATAGGGTTATCAACGTTTGCCTGATTTGTGCGGCCTCTCTTAGCCATCAAACTTTGAATATGGATAATTTATGATCATTATATAAAGCTTGATTTAACCTCTTTAATAATGATGTAATCTTGATTACTTTGTGTTAATTAAACCATTTGAACAATAATTGTTATTGTTACAAATGACGAGTGTAACTTTCTTTAAGTTCTTTGCTGCATCTAGAAATATCGGGAGTGCTCGCAAATCGCAAATTATACCGCTGTGGGAATAACACTGGCCGTAACACTTTTACTCAATTTTCAGTGTGAGATGAACATTTTCAGCATCACGTTATAGTAGAAATTCCTAGAAGATTATGCTTTAGATTTAAGTGGCTTACACCTTAAAGTGGCTTACGCCTTCCAACGGCAGTCCTGTCTTTTCTGGCCAGCAATTTTGATGCACTCAGAGGCTGTCTTCTCTTAAACTGCTAACATTTTAATGAATGACTACATTGACAGTGGCGCACCCAGGCAGTGGCGCACCCAGGTTCAATTCTTTTTTGAAATCTGACATCAGGGAGAGACATGGCGGCCCCCAAACCATACCCGCTGGCGCGGCTGTAGCCATGTCCCTAATCGTGCTCGTCAGTGAACCTATGGCACATGTTAAATGTTTCCTGGTGGTTTCTAGTCATAAAAAGAAGACATTACGACATGATTCGAACTCGTAGGGTTTTACCTTCCATATAATTTCAAGTGGGAACTTGGGCCTATACATATAGTTTTTGATTTGATTAATTGACTGCCCATTGCTCCTCTAGATGTAAAGAACTTGAGTTTGTTTCGTCTGTCAGATTTTTATATTTAAATACTTTCATTGCGGACGTAAAGTTTGTGATCATTCCCGGGCGGAGCTAAATTTTCTCAAACACGAATTTGGCGGAAAAACCAAATCCCAATATTATCCAATCAGTGTTTGGTAACAGAGTGTCACATTGTAAATTAAAACCCGATCCTGGACCATTGTGTACAAACTGTGGAAAGGAGTTGATTATAATCCGGGAGTTTTTAAATTCTAAAAACCATTTACGAGTAACCTCAACGACAGTCAACGACCTCAACAAGAGAAATGGAGAACAGAAACAGAAATTAAAATTAAGTAAAGCTGCTCCCTGATCAGGGTGCACCATGGCGGAAATGCTTGTTGTGGCCCTTCAAGCTTACATACACATGCACACGCAACACCGTAAAAGTGAGTGGAATAAATGGTAAACTTTTGGAGGGGAGCTTGAGTCTCCTGAGCCCCCATACCTTGCACCACTGCCCTACTCCTTGTTGAACTCCTCTGTAGACAGTACTTTTGGTCAGATTTTACTCTCTTTCCCAGCCACTTCTTTTCTTACTTAAAAATCAGCAGGTCCGAGCCCCCCCCCCCCGGGTGCGCCACTGTAGCTTGGTGACTTGAATCGGCGATAAATATTGTGATTTCCAAACATACGGTGGAATTAATAAAACTGTGCAGTTCTCAAACTTCAATAACAAGAGTCTCTTCGTGGACTTCTAACTGTATTATATACAACTTAACTTGAAGTTAAAACTCCTGAACGACTCGCAAATAAAACTCACGGTTGGAAGGAAAATCTTCAACTATTTGACGCGCGGCGACACATCATCAAATGTCGCGGAAGAACCACACACACCTTACCCACCCACTACTCATTCCTTTCTATTCTAATCCCTTCTAATCATACCGCTATACCAAATGTGTCCCATGTTTATACGAAAATCATCCTTCTAACAAATTCTAACGTCTTCACGTAAGTTTAATTTACTGAAAGAAAGTCCTAGAAACTTAAAGGGACTGTCGCTTTAAAGGTTTGTTCATGAAGGATCATGAGGAAACACCATTATTTTGAACAAAAATACTGAATTCGTTTCATATCTAAAAAAAAACCTATTTTGTGACTCGCGTGACAGTAAAAATATAGTAAGATTTTTTCTATTTATTTCAAAAATTGAGAGTCAAAAACAAAATTGTCAAATTGGATAATTCTCACTATAGGCCTACGTGTACGTGATAATCACATATTAGCACTTAGTCGTCTGTGAGAAAACCATTATAATTAAGACCTGTGGGGCAATTTGTAAAAAGTTTTGTGTAGAATTGGAAGCACATATTATTGTCAGATAAAAACGACAGTGGATCGGAAATTTCAGGAATTTCCTAATTAATACCCTTCAGAAAACTTTATTCTTTAGCCAGGTCACTTCTTTGTTGAGCCCAGACGTGATCTTCTCGTGAACCTATAGATTGGTTGCTGAACGGTAAACAACCTTTTCACAGCCTATGCATGGACGAACATGAAATAGAAAAAGAATATAAAAGATGTGTGTACCTTGGTTTTAAATAGCCTGAGGCTAACAATTAACAATTGAACGGTACTATTTGGAGGGAATAAATCTATCAGAAGGTGCCATAGGTCCCGTATATTAGACTGTTATATTAGACTAGATTATTTAAGTAATGCACGTAAAAGAACCAAGAATACTTATCATGGAAGAGTAGGAGTACCCCAGTTGTTTCAAGCACCTACAGGTTTCTTCAGTCTTTCAAGCTACAGTTAGTGTGCTTTTGTGGAATCCTTGATTGCATTACCAGAAATGCACAATAAAAAATATTAACATCTCTAAAAGATGAAATCACTATCCTGTGATGTATTATCTCTGGTCTGGATGACGTCATTCGACCCCGAGGTGCCGTCTGATCTTCCCGATAATAAATATCTGACTCGACAAGCCGGATGGCACATCCAGAGCTCCGTACTTGCAGTGCTGCGGGATGCTCTGATATACAACTTCCGTTTTCGCTACTTTAGAATGCGGATATAAACGTATGTTAGGCCTAATGGTAGTTTGCTTTGGTCCTTGATAATGGTCTTGATTTTTAGGCAAATAAGAATTTGTGTATTCTCCTAATAGCGTGTTATTTTAGTCAATTATTTTTATATCATGAGCAATTGTATCGTCTTTTTGGTTACCGGTATACCTACATCATTATTTAGCAATTACACATGCAGCTTTAGAGACCTGATCAGGCTGGTCACGTCAATTAAGTCGACTGTCCACCTGAATATCGACTGTCCACCTGAAATAAACCATGTTATATTTGTTTTACTATACCTCATACATATTCAGTTGCCATCACAATAATAAGGAGCTCGGGAAAACGCGAATTGGCATTTACGTGTGCCGCCATCTTTTCATGTGTATGTAGCTTGGGCGATGTTCGCGCGTGCGTACTACAACCGTGCGACTGTTTAGAGTAGACTAGTCGAAACGTTGAGAACAAACCAACCAACCGGCTCTTCTCAGAGCCATCGCTTCTTCCAAGAAGAGATCATTACATAGTGTCACCCGAAAGAACTCAATTTTATTGAAAACAAGTTTGAAAAGAAACACTAACCTCACTCAATTTTATCAATTAAGAAAATGTGACTCGCGTGACGGTCACAAATGAAAAATCCTGAGTCACTGTATAATATCACTGATGTTTGTTCAATGAGTGAAAGCCTAACATTTTCGGTAACTTCATCTGAAAGAACAACAGATGCGCTATTTGACACCACTCAAATTCTAAAGAAAATAATTTCAAGTTTTACCAAATCTAAATGCAATGTGACTCGCGTGACACTGACAGAACAATGTGACTCTCGCGACAAGTGGAAAATACATACTGTTACAGCAGGATATTGGCATAACAAGAACTTGAAATTCAAACCTTTTTATAAATAACTGACACCAAAATAGCCTTTTAAAACGGCAAATCAGGTTCAAATACACTTATTAAGCCTACATTGTTAAGCCTACATTCTTCATAGGCAGTATAATTACAAACACACGTTAGTTTCATTGGTTCACTTACTGTGACAAAAACTATTTTACATGTTAACTGGCCAATTTGTTTTAGACAGAACAAAAAGGTTACCTAGAATATTATGAACCTTGCTCAAATTCTAAAGGGTTCTTTAAAATACGAAGAATGAAAATCATCCAAATATCTGCATTATAGCCAACAAGGCCGTAAGATATATATTTCAACACATTTTGACTTTGTGGAGGATCAGTCAGGTTGTAATTTTGTCAATACTTAAAATACAAATATCGATGATTTTAACTGAATATAAGAATATGTACTTTACATGTACTGTTAACGTTGGAATAAAACCAAAGAGGCGTTTAATTTTGTATGTGTCAAATATAATTGTGACATTCTTTGACTCAGTTCATGCATGTCACTAAAATTCCCAAAGACATCTTGAACATGAATTTCAGTTGAGTAATTTTTTTTCGAAAGGCAAGAGGTTCCTCTGTAACTTTCCATACAGTGTGTAATTTGTAAGAATATGCACGTTTTGGAAAATTTGGAATATAATACCACGTTAGTGGTAGTGTGGCATGACTCGCGTGACAACATCATATTTCACCACTCAAGCAACAATGAACAAACCAGTACAATTTCAGAAGGCAAGAAGCCTCTGTAACTTTCCATAAAATACATTGCATTTGCATGCAAGAATGTATCATAAGATTACTGAATTTGAACCTAATATTAATAAGGCCCAAAAAATCTCCGGTTTCTGGTCTCCGCGCGCGTCGCCTCATACCCGTGCGTGGGAATTTTTAGGTTATTTTTTTTTGCTATGAAACGATGTCCAATTTCATCAAAAATTCTGCCGCGCTGTTTTTTAAACGACTTTTTCACCTCAACAAGAGAAATGGAGAACAGAAACAGAAATTAAAGTTAAGTAAAGCTGCCTCCTGATCAGGGTGCACGATGGCGGGGGGTGCTTGTTATACACGCATCACAACTTCTAAGTTCCCGCTAATATTTTTTAGAATATCTCAACAAGTATTGCATGAATTTTAAAATTCAAAAAGCAAATGACAGAATGACATGTTCTACACAGCTCGTAATGAAATGGTTGAAATTCAGTCATGCATGCACAATTGACAGTGATTTGAATGAAAATTCAGCTGAAAAAAGTTGCAGTACAAAGCATTGCTTCAATGGCATGTTACACATGTAGTTTTCTGTAAGAACTCATGCATCAATAAATTTAAAAATACACAGTGCCTAAAATAAATGAGTGTTGAGAGATGTTTTAAATTGACTCAATGAAGAAGCATGACGGATACCAGATAGTAGTTCATTCCAAATGCTGGGTGCAGCAGTATAGAAACCCTTGTTAGCCGTCGTTAAATGTGTAGTTGGCTTTTTGAAGATCAGGGAATCAGAATTTGAACGGAGTCCACTGTGGTTAGGTTGGTATGGTATAATAAGCTCACAGAGATAGGATGGCGCAGAATCAGTAACACAAGAGTCTCTTCGTGGACTTCTAACTGTATTATATACCGGTACAACTTAACTTGAAGTTAAAACTCCTGAACGACTCGCAAATAAAACTCACGGTTGGAAGGAAAATCTTCCACTATTTGACGCGTGGCAACACGTTATCTTATAATGTCGCGGAAGAACCACACACACCTTACCCACCCACTACTCATTCCTTTCTATTCTAATCCCTTCTAATCATACCGCTATACCAAATGTGTCCCATGTTTATACGAAAATCATCCTCTGACAAATTCTAACGTCTTCACGTAAGTTTAATTTACTGAAAGAAAGTCCTAGAAACTTAAAGGGACTGTCGCTTTAGAGGTTTGTTCATAAAGGATCATGAGGAAACACCATTATTTTGAACAAAAATACTAAATTCGATTCGTATCTTTAAAAAAAATACTATTTTGTGACTCTCGTGACAGTAAAAATATAATAACATTTTTTCTATTTATTTCAAAAATTGAGAGTCAAAAACAAATTGTCAAATTGGATAATCCTCACTGTAGGCCTACGTGTACTTGATAATCACATATTAGCACTTAGTCGTCTGTGAGAAAACCATTATAATTAAGACCTGTGGGGCAATTTGTAAAAAGTTTTGTGTAGAATTGGAAGCACATATTATTGTCAGATAAAAACGACAGTGGATTGGGACATTTCAGGGAATTTCCCTAATTAATACCTTCAGAAAACTTTATTCTTTAGCCAGGTCACTTCTTTGTTGAGCCCAGACGTGATCTCCTCGTGAACCTATAGATTGGTTGCTGAACGGTAAACAACCTTTTCACAGCCTATGCATGGACGAACATGAAATAGAAAAAGAATACACTAGAAATTCGAGTTTGTTTACACAAACTCTAGGTGTTCGGGAGGAAGTAAAGGTCAAATTGGGGTCACCTTTTTGTGTAAAATTGTTTTGTCAATTAACGATCTGTACAATGGTACAAAAATTGTGAATTTACCTCTTATGGTTGTTCAGAAATGATTTTTTTTTAATATTAAACTTTGACTTCCGGTTTGGACAGGAAGTAAGGTCAAATTGGGGTCACCTTTGTGTAAATATTTTTTGACAATTAACGACCTGTACAATGGTACAAAAATTGTGAAATTACCTCTTGTGGTTGTTGAGATATGATATTTTTATATATTAAACTTTGACTTCCGGTTTGGACAGGAAGTAAAGGTCAAATTGGGTTCATGTTTTTGTAAATATTTTTGACAATTAACAATCTGTACAATGGTGCACAAAATGTTAATTTACCTCTTGTGGTTGTTGAGATATGATTTTTTTAAATATTAAACTTTGACTTCCGGTTTGGACAGGAAGTAAGGTCAAATTGGGGTCACCTTTGTGTAAATATTTTTCGACAATTAACAATCTGTATAATGGTACAAAAATTGTGAATTTACCTCTTGTGGTTGTTGAGATATGATTTTTTTTAAATATTAAACTTTGACTTCCGGTTTGGACAGGAAGTAAGGTCAAATTGGGGTCACCTTTTTGTAAATATTTTTTTACAATTAACGATCTGTACAATGGTACAAAAATTGTGAATTTACCTCTTGTGGTTGTTGAGATATGATTTGTTTAAATATTAAAATTTGACTTCCGGTTTGGACAGGAAGTAAGGTCAAATTGGGGTCACCTTTTTGTAAATATTTTTTGACAATTAACGATCTGTACAATGGTACAAAAATTGTGAATTTACCTCTTGTGGTTGTTGAGATATGATTTGTTTAAATGTTAAACTTTGACTTCCGGTTTGGACAGGAAGTAAGGTCAAATTGGGGTCATGTTTTTGTAAATATTTTTCGACAATTAACAATCTATACAATAGTGCAAAAAATTTCCATTTACCTGTTGTGGTTGTTGAGATATGATTTTTTTAAATATTAAACTTTGACTTCCGGTTTGGACAGGAAGTAAGGTCAAATCGGGGTCACTCACAACTGGAGTTTCATCTACTTGTTAAGTTCTAAGTACATGCCAAGTTTCAAGTTCATGTGAAGTTTGCAAGTATGTGTTTGTTACCGGACAGTTATTGGGCCGGATAAATAAAAAGTAGCAATTGCTTTTACTAGTCATTTTCTTAAATCTTCATTAATAAAAGTGAGCAATTACTTGCAAGTAATTGCTTCCAGTAGTTAGCAAAAGCAATTGCTATGATTTTTAAGCAATTACTAGAGAGATTAGCACTTGCTTGGAAGCATATAAATAAACCAGACCTTTTACTAATGACTTGTAGCACTTGCTAATATTTTTACAAGATACTAAATGAGGAGCTTACGCATTTGCTAACACTTGCATGTTGCATTACTCCTGCCATCATGGCCGAGTTTATGCATGTAAGGGAACATGAAAAGGTGTACAATGAAAGAATAAATCGTGATGAAGTCAATCCTACCAGATACCGGAAATTATTTCGGTTAAATTTTGAAAATTTGGAGTGGCTAGCAGCAGTCGAAGTACTTGGTTTGAAACCAGCAGAAATGGCGCATGGCATCTTCGTAATAGTCGGGTTTTCATCCCCTTTGAAGATGTTGTACAGATCTTGTTCCCATGGAACCAAAACAATCTTCCTATTTCCTGTTTGCATTCCATCTGTTTTCTTCTTCACTTGACTTTTCATGTTTGCTATCTTTTTCAAAATTTGCTTCTCATCCATGGCTTTACCTGTGTTGGTAGCAATTGACATTTGTGCTATTTTAAGTGCATTTGCCTTCATGTCTTTTACCCCCGGCAACTGACTTTTCTCGATTAGAACAGGGTACTCTTTGATTATACTAACGAACAGTTCGTTCAAAGATTGCTCACTATTTGTACCACTCCCCAATTCTTCGGCAGCATCCATGTTGCTAACACATGCCTCATATACAACCACTTGGCTAATCGGAACTGACCTCCCATCATTGTTATACCCATAAGCAATTGCTAACCCACCCAAGCAACAGGTGCTAGTCAAAGAAGAAGGTTATTTATACATTTTTAAGCAATATAATAATTGCTTAACCTTGAGCTTTTACTTGTTAAGCAATTGCTATTGCTTGAGCTTTTACTAGATAAGCAATTGCTAACTTTTATTTATCCGGCCCAATGAACGGTACTATTTGGAGGGACTAAATCTATTAGAAGGTGCCATAGGTCCCGCATACTAGACTGTTATATTAGACTAGATTATTTAAATAATGCACATAAAAGAACCAAGAATACTTATCATGGAAGAGTACCCCAGTTTTTTCCAGCACCTACAGGTTTCTTCAGTCTTTCAAGCTACAGTTACTGTGCGTTTGTGGAATCCTTGATTGCATTACCAGAAATGTACAATAAAAAATATTAACATCTCTAAAAGATGAAATCACTATCCTGTGATGTATTATCTCTGGTCTGCATGACGTCATTCGACCCCAAGATGCCGTCTTCCCTACAATAAATATCTGACTCGACAAGCCGGATGGCACATCCAGAGCTCCGTACTTGCAGTACTGCGGGATGCTCTGATATACAACTTCCGTTTTCGCTACTTTAGAATGCGGATATAAACGTATGTTAGGCCTAATGGTAATTTGCTTTGGTCCTTGATAATGGTCTTGATTTTAGGCAAATAAGAATCTTTGTATTCTCCTAATAGCGTGTTATTTTAGTCAATTATGTTTTATATCATGAGCAATTGTATCGTCTCTTTAGGGTGGTACGGCTATACCCACATCATTATTTAGCAAAGTACACATGCAGCTTTAGAGACCTGATCAGGCTGGTCACGCCAATTAAGTGTTGCCAGTGAGATTGGGCCAGCTTAGATGATACACTAGTTAAAATTATGTGGTCGAGTTTCCTTATTTTTCACATCACCATAACCAGCCTCCCTCTAGCTCATTATTTGGGCCTAACCATATGGCCTTATGTGGTTTTAAAACCAAATGCAACAAAACTTCAAGTTCGTTCCTGAATAGTCTACTGACTGTAATGTATGACTGGTCACGTTCAAGTTGGGACTTCGTAACAGTTCCCGTCGCTTTGCATTGGGCGAGAACAATCCAAACAAACAAATGTGTTACCCATGGTTGCAAGGGATGACAATGCATTGACGTGGTAAATACGAGATGTTATTGGGTAGGAGGCCAATCATATCTTTCAACCAATCAGTGTTGACAAAGTTTGGTAATCTCGTCCCCAGGGCTTTCAAGCAGTTTCTGTATACCTCGACCCACTGCTTTCTTCGACCTTCCGTGATTGTACTTCAGATTTATCATCAGATCGTATTCAGAGTCCGTGCTGTAAGCACGTACCTACCAAAACTCAATTGTTCTACGACTAAAGGAAAAACAGATTAAGAAATTTTCAAACAGCTGAAGAAGCGTCTAACCGTTGGCTGCCCGGACTCTTACATCTCCAAGAAAGCGCGGCTACTGTTGTAAAAAGAAACAGCATCGGAGATGCTTTTCAGGATTCTTGTTGTTTTGTCTGTTGTGTTCCTCCTTGCAACTCCTGTGGGTAAGGTTTTTTGAACTTGTTTCATTGTCATTTTTTCAGAAGCCGTCCAAAATTAGCAATATAAAGTATGACAGAGAATACTGCTTTTCCAGACCCCCTCCCTAAAATTGGTACTTTTCAACTTTTGTTCAGCGTTCTGAACTGCAGATATAATATTTGTTAACGACGTGCAAGACTGGCAAGTCCTTTCCTCCCCCACCCCCGGGGTACTGTCTCTACTTCCTTGAAAATTTGTATCTAACACCATTGCAGTGTTTTGGACTAGTGTTACGTGACTCGCGTGACCAAACCTTCAGATTTATAAAGGGCCCTATAAAGGAAAAAAACATCATTTTGAACAAACAGACTAAAATGGTTCCATATAATGGTTTCATATGTAAAACGACAATGGAGCGCGAAATTTCAGGGAATTTCCCTAATTAAAACCTTCAGAACTAGAAAACTTGATTCTTTCATGAAGTCTCAGTTTCTTTGTTGAGTGTAGACGTGATCTCCTCGTGAACCTATAGATTTGATTCGCATGGTTGCTGAACTGCAAACAATCTTTTCAGAGCCTATGCATGGACGAACATGAAAGAGTAAGGAATATAAAAGATGTGTGTACCTTGTGTGTACATTGTAAAGATCAAAAGTCTATAAAGACCAATAATTGATGAAAAATTCACAGTTAAGTGTTATGATATTTATTTAAAACCATAGAATTTAAATTAACATGTCATTCCTTCCGTTTAACAGAAAAAGAGAATGTGAAAATGAACATAAAGCATAACAAATCATGCCAAAATAAACAAACAACACTGCAGCATTAACGTGACAAAAATATTCAACATTAATTGTTTACCTTTTTATGTTGGTTCTAACTTTATTTGCGTAAAGTCGGAAATTTTGCCTTTATCTTTTCCCCCTGGAAGAACCTAGCTAACTGGGAATATAAAAGATGTATGTACCTTGTGTGCACCTTTAGATCAATATAGTCCAGCAGGCAATGACTCTTTCAACTTCAAGAGATAATCTTTTAAGCTAGTTTTATATATGATTATCATTAATTTTTATTCTATTTCTGTTGTTTATTTTATATCCTAGAGAGTTGGTGGAGAAGACGAAGACGAAGACGCTCGCCTGTGCCTAATCCACCAGGTACATAATGGACTTGTGAATGGTGCTCCCCACTAAATAAATACCCAGAGCAACCAATACTCAAGACAAAATATTAAAAAATCATTAAAAAAAATACTTAGAATTTTTAAAACCAAAGGAATAAATATTAATGTCGAACCTTTTATTTTCTTCTCAATTTATAATTTAATGTGGATAGTCCAGACGCCCGTCGAGTTATTCTCATCCCAATGGAAACCACCCTCTGCACAGATGTGAATCTACAATTTGTAGTATGCTAGAGGTTTTCTTGCAACCCCCATAAAACATAAAATAAGTCGTCATAAAGCGATCAGAATGCCGAACTATAATACTGAGCATTTTTAATCAAATAAAACATGTTCAGTGTCTTTAAGGCGATACTTTACACTGAAGCTCACACACTGCAGAGTGGCAGACAATTAGGATGGATTCAGGGGGCCTGGAGGGAGGGGGTTATGATCCCAAAACCAAAGCTGCCCCCTAAAATTCATCTTGGATTGGGTTTGAAAATGAAAATGTGAGGGCCTACTTACAAGTGCATCATTAGCCAGAATATACTTCACAAAGTATCCTGAAAACGCTCATGTTACATCAGAGAGCGCCTAGAATTAAAAACAAACTTTTCGGGGCCCTTAAGCGGGCTCCACCTCCCCGCCATGAAGAGCCCCATCCAGCATTTTCCCCCATAATTTCTGAGAGCGCACAGCTCATGACTCCTGGATTTTCAAAACTTATTTATTTCATTTTTCTTTACAAGGAAAATAACTTATCACCAAATCGCAATTGTTTTGCCTAAAATATGAAGTCTAAAAGCGTGGCTGTGCGACCTGGGACGCGCCATATGTTGGCAAAATCATGGATCCGCCACTATACTTGCAAGTTTACTACCCCTTACCCACTGCAAAGTAGCAATCGACGCCCACAAGGAAACAAAACAACATACGTTTTATTATCTCAAACCCAAGGTAAAATATTATATATGGGCTAAGAAGTAATTTTTGTCTAAACCCCTTTTGTCTCAAATTCAGAAAAGCCTAAGGTCCACTGGGGTATAAAAAACAAAATGGCCTCTCTAAATACCACAGATTGCAGCAGTATCAATACTATCGGTGTTTATTTACACAATATAAATGTTAGCCAATACTCAGGTGATTTTGTCCACAATACTGAGGGATGTGCATTGGCGATGTAAGCTGAAGGCAATTTTATAACGTAAAAGGGCCATAATTGTTTCCCCCTGTGGACTTTTTCTTTCAATGTTATTTTTTAGTGAGCATCACTAGAACATATCACCAAGTGGATCACCAATATCCAGGCAAGCCAACATCATAATGTGGAGGACCCCTTGGGGTGTGATATTAATTGGATATTTGGAATAATTAAATCACCACAGTGGGTTCGAGGTTGGCTGTTTTGGTGATTGGATTGGCCAGCACCAACAACGTGAGGCGAGCAGAACGATGTTTTGCCCACCGTCACGAGGTGTACGGTGGCGCATAACTAATCCGGGGGCAGCGACGCCACCCGTCACTTACGCTACAATAAAATCAAACATTCAAATAATTTTTTTACCGACTCATTAAGTCATTATTTCCAACCCCAGCGTTAATACTCCTCCTCAAAGAAGTCCTGCTGAGTAATACAGAACCAGAAATGTTCGCGAATATGTAATGTACGTATAGTTCTTCGTACTCGGTTACAACTTTTTTATCGGTTGCTCGTTTGCCTTGCTTGCTATAATAGCGCACACGCTGTGCTGTACTGTACCGTCGGTTCTGTTCCCGTGCTCTTTGCAAAGCACCAGTAACTCTCGCCTTTTTTAAATGTTCATCCATCAGTCTTTCATAATCAAGTCACTTTTTTCAACAATTAATGATCAACAATTTATGGATTATTAAAACATAATAATGACTTTGGTTCATTACCAAAATAAACAGTTTATATGTCTGAAAGTGCGACTATCACTCGTGAATATCTTTACAAAAAGTTTGTAACGAAAAGTCCCATGACATTGCTATTTTTACGACACATGGGTATTCATTATGGTAAAGGGATATTCATTATGATATTCCACTTTTGAAAGATCTATTATATGAAAGGACTATGTATAAAAAACAATGAAATATAAAGGGGCGTTTTTGCGCCCAATTTCGTGCAACAAATATTACATGCCACTTTAATTAAACAACATTTATTTTATTGCCATACTACAAAATTGTACCAAAAAAGTGAAATAAGATTTGGGGTCAATGTCCTTTGTGTATTAACAAGTTATCAAAGATTCAATTATCTATTGCCAGATAACCCTCCTTCTTTCACGGATTGCAATGGTGGTACCATAACACAACAAGAGACTACGACAGAGTCTGATGCACACAAAGTAATCCACTACCAAACACCACCGGCGCATGATGACAAAGATGGCCTGATGATCAGGTACAGGATTTAGTTTTGGTTTTGTTCCTATTTTCTGCGTGTTCTGAATATGATCTATCTCGAGAATATGTACAGCACTGCAAATTTCCCCCCCCCCCAAAAAAAATTGGTTACGTGTATTATTATGTCTGGTGTATTTCTTTCGTGATAGGGACCCTATATGTTTTTTTTTATACCAGATTAAATTTACACTTCGATCACAAATGCAATTCACGCCAGGGTCCCTAAACATGTGTTATATCGAATACTGTGTGCCAAGCAGGGCGGAAAAGTTAATGGCCTATCAGACTTGTGTTCTTGTGGCTTAGTTTTACCCATATGCCTATGGTCATGACGACGACGCGTGTGGGTAACAAATCCCTGACTCTTTCAACCTCGCCCTGTTGTAAACCTCTGCTGTAATACTGCAACCAACAAATTTATTTTTATATATATATTTTTTTACATTTTACATTTTACAGCATAGGCCCAATATACTTTCCACATAATGATGTAATAATATATGCATATATGCTTGATGGATACTTACAAGACATGAGTTTCAAATAAAATTATTACTATTAGTATGGCATTTTTATGGCCCGGTATTCCTTTCATGTACTTGATACAGGTGGGACCCTGAAGGTGGAAGGGGGAAGTCTAAAATGATATGTTCATGTTTTTTTGCAGCCGAACATCTGAGTTATCATCAGGAAGCCGTTTCTCTGAAGGAATTCACATTGTGAACTTCGAAGCCAGGGATAGCAAAGGACAAAAAGCTTACTGTAAGCTTACGATCATCTTAACTGGTATGTATTCTAATTGTGCTTAGGCCCAAAAAAGTATCCAGTCGGCTTCAAAATCGTTTTTGTTTTGGTTCTTTTGGTGATCTACAAATACATATACAAAGTGGTAGTTAAGAGTGGCCTCACAAATCGGAAAAAGGTTCATCAAAAATCCAATCGATCCAGCAATTTTGGCTGCATTTTATAACGTAAAAGGGCCATAATTGTTTCCCCCGTGGACGTTTTCTTTCAATGTTGTTTACTGTGAGCATCACTAGAACATATCACCAAGTGGATCACCAATAACTAGGCAAGCCAACATCATAATGTGGAGGACCCCCTCGGGGTGTGATATTAATTAAATATTTGGATTAATTAAATCACCGCAGTGGGTCGAGGTTGGCTGTTTAGGTGGATTGGCCAGCACCGACAACGTGAGGCGAGCAGAACGATGTTTTGCCCACCGTCACGAGGTGTACAGTGGCGCTGTGACAAATCCGGGGGCAGCGACGCCAGCCGTCACTTACTCTACAATAAAATCAAACATTCAAATAACTTTTTTGGACATCGTTTCATAGCAAAAATAAAGAAAACTAAAAATGCCGACACAGGAGTCTGATGAGGCGACACACGCAGAGACCAGAAACCAGAGACGTTTTTGGCCATACAAGATATATAACATGTTTTGAAATATTTCACTTGAACAATATAGAAGCAAAATCATTTAAATCTACCATTAGCCTTGGCGTTTGACAATTTCATTGCAAAAACCAAATAAGAAAAAGATAAGAAACCTACGGTATGCCGATGCGCGGGTCTGAGACGAAGACCAGAAACTGGATACTTTTTTGGCCTTTTTTTGGAAGTGTAAAATGGTATATTTTATTTGTGTTTTTTCGTACATGTATGCGAACAGTATCGTCAGTGTACGTAATTGCCGCACTCTTGAAATGACGTATAACTAGTTGCAAGAAATTGTGAGAAGTGGAAAAAGTTGTTTAACCATCGATTTTACAAGAAACAAATATTCAGGGATGAGCCTGACGTCATTTTTTAAATGTACATCTATGATTTTATTGGTCTATGCTGTCTGCTGGCTGTTTTCTGCAGAACCCAAAATATATAAATGCTTTGAAGACGGAGTTACGAATCTTCAAAATGGACATTTTTCTTATAGATAAAGTGAATGAGAACTTCTTATAATTTTTTTTAATTTTTTTTTTAGAGCTTCTAATGATACCAATGATTTAACAATAACTATAAACAATAATAGAACCATCTGTAATTATATGAAGCATGATTCATTTTGATTTTTGATTTTTTTTTGGGTGGAGATCTAGAAGGGTTGGTATATTTTCTTAGCCCCATACACTTTTACAGTTTGGGATGAGTCATTAGCCCTATACCAAGACCAGTTTTTGATGGCCGTGATTGTGTGTGTCTCAAACAAATGTCACCCAGACGTCCATTGGTATGATCATGCATTGAGATTCAACACTTTACAAGAGAACCCTTCACTTAAACATGTATAGCACCTAACTTCAAGTTTCGATCATTTTCGATCAAGTGCTTTAATTAATCAAGGTACATCGAAGAAGTTCATCTGCTCATACATGGAATATTTCTCTATTTAAAATATTTATTTGGGTGTTATTAATGTGGTGAAAAGGTTTTTTAGACCATACATGTACCGTACATGTAGCTCTTTTTCTTAAATAGTATAAATTGAGTGTGATCAACAGAGGGCGCACTTCACTTTTAATGGTCGCGCACGTATACGTCTTTTTGGGTTGTGCCAGGAGCGCAAAATAGTTCTGTTGACCAGTGGCGTAGCTAGCGGGGGGGCAGGGGGAGCGGCCGCGGCCGCCCCCCCTGGCTCCAGTTCCAGAATAAGTGGGCCCCCCTAACACATGCGAATTGTTTTCACATGCTTATGGGACTGACTGACGGGCCCACCAGCAGGCAGGACTATACAGGCAGGGCCGGATTTAGACCTTGAGGGGCCCGGGGCACTTCAGGTTCGGGGGCCCCTCGACATAGAAATTAAATTACAGACAAATAAAAAATGAACTAAAATGAATGATAAACCGCATTTCTTCGAAAAAATATAAAACTAATTTTATAATTATTACATTTTTTTTATAAAGGAAGTCCTTAGTCTGGGGCCCTCTGGCAGGGGGGCCCGGGGCAATTGGCCCCTTTGCCCCCTTATAAATCCGGCCCTGTATACAGGGCCGCTTTTACATAAGGGCAAAAGGGTAGTTGCCCACAGGCCCCAGGTAAAGAGGGGGCCCTAAAAATCTGTACAGTCATTTTTTTATAACCCGCGATTAATCAAAATCCAATGGCTTAATATGCATGTAGAAGGTATATAGCAGCACTAACACTTTTTCCGGATAACAATTAAGAAGTCGGTGTCATTGATTGGTGGGCCCCCTGGGATCCGATTCGCCCCCCCTGGCGAACATAGCCAGCTATGCCACTGCTGTTGACAACATTTATTTAATTGTGTAATCTTTTCCGTAAAATGAAACTACTTATTGCATCCAATTAGTATTCATTGTCAATATGTTTTAGTTTATTAGTGATACTTTGTGAGCCATTTATATGTGGGTTATAAAACCATGTTTACAACTCTGGTGCGTACTAATAATATACTTGGCTAAAATGCTCTCGAACTTTCTGGACCTTTTTGAGAAGCTACACTGATTTTGCCGAACTGCTGTTTATTAGATGGAGTAGATTTTCACCTTTTATATGGGTGAGCAGGGTCGGGACATTGCTACGGTCATCACAATTATGTAGAGAAAGTTGAGGATCGGCTTGGTTGGTGAGTTACTTAAAAGTTGGGTCATATTTTGGTATTTAATGTTTCTAAACTATTGATGTTGGAAAAGCATGGTTTTCATGTATGAACATCTCCTCCGTGAATGCACCGTGAAAGCTCGGTGAATTGCACTTTTTCAGTGAATTTCACGGCGCTCGTTCCCATTTCACCGTGTGGTCACGGTGTGAGAGCACCGTGAATGCACGGTGAAACCACCGTTAAACAAATCTTTTGTTTGGTCCTCGGTGAAAGCTGGGTGAAAACGCGGTGAACCTTTTCGAAAGCTCAGTTGAGGAAGTTATCCTCTTGCCCATTGTTGACGCTTTTGTGCATGTGATAATCCCTCTTGGATGGAAAGTAAACACACTAAACATAATGGTACTGTTGGTATTTTGGCAAGGATGGATTCTGTATTTGGTTGAGTTATAGGTTGCTTGAAAAATTCTGCTACGACTTGACGGGCAGGTTACATTTTCGGCATTGCAATTTGCGTGCACTGATCGTTTGCAACGATACAGGGGCCCCATTGCTTTTTGTTTGGCTTTCTTTAGCAGTAGAGGAAAATACAGTAGGCCTTCGATGTCCGTTAACAATAAATGTAACTGTGAAATGATTAAATTCGCTGCCAAGGCTCATAGAAAACACAATTCTGGCAGCTACAACAATCCTCTTTAACCCCGGCAGGACTTTGGCCGAAGGGCGGTCTCGTGTTTTGTATGTTTGCAAATTTATTTATGTTATTGTTTATGAACCCGGTGAGGTTTATAGTTTTGCGATATGACTCGATTAACGAACGTCGTTTTATTCACGTATCGTACCCGTGACTTGTATAGTGTGAGAGCCCGCGAAACCGTTGTTGCAATCATTCACGGTGACCTCTAGTGCACGTTCAAAATGCATGCACGCCGCCCATTACCAGCTGCGACCATGTGCTCGCGATCGCAGCCGGGGAACCCCGTAACAACACACTTGCTTACCACACGCAGTCCTCATTTCCAGGATCGTGTAAACATTACCAACGTCGAAGTGTCATTATCTGGGTTCCTTCCTCCATTATTCATGTGTTTCTACTTTTTCCGTGCTATGATGTACTTTATGCTTTACAAGGAATCGAATTGTTTTTATTCAAAGCAAATGGATTAATAATGATACTTGGCTTGTCACTTGAAATAATTTATTTGGCAATAGGCCTATGTATTTGTTTAATCCAGCACGTGTGCAGGAATAGTAATGCAATAATGTGTAATGCAATGGGCGATGGTCAACCTGGGATTTTTAGAACTGAAAGTTAACCCATAACCTTTAATATAAACAGGAAACTGAACATCAACAAGTTACCCTAAATAAACACCTCAAAAAAAGAAAGTCCCCACCTGTATGTTTTAAAAATATTTTTAAATTTTAGAGACTTATGAGCATAAACATGATATGACGATTTAGCCTGATCATCGACACACATGTTGCAAGCAAGATTTGTGCGGATAACGTTGCGCATCAATGCACACAACTCGGTTGATTGTGTGGGGTTACCTGTTCATTTCTCACAACTTTGCATTGTGGCTCAAAATAACGCCCCTGAACTCAAGCAAAATGGGTTATCCCTTTTGTCATCAGCTTTATTTGTCTGTTACATAATGTCTTGGAGCACTTTTAAACTAAAGACCTCATTATTGGAATGTTCATTTGCATGGGAAGGTATTGCCCAGGTCCGCATCCGTCGCCTCATAAACAGTATGCACCGAAGGTGTCGGGCAGCAATGGACAATCGTGGCGGTTATACCCCTTACTGAACAAACCCAACATGCTGCTTATGTCTTAAGTATTGGTCAATAAAGCTGATGACAAAAGGGATAACCCATTTTGCTTGAGTTCAGTGGCGTTATTTTGAGCCACAATGCAAAGTTGTGAGAAATGAACAGGTACCCCCACACAATCAACCGAGTTGTGTGCACTGATGCGCAACGTTATCCGCACAAATCTCGCTTGCAACATGTGTGTCGATGATCAGGCTAAATCGTCACATCATGTTTATGCTCATAAGTCTCTAAAATTTAAACATATTTTTAAAACATACAGGTGGGGACTTTCTTTTTTTGAGGTGTTTATAAAGCTTTTAGGCCTAGTCATGCACACGTATCAAAACGATGCGCTAAATAGTGTTTAAAGTTTATATTGATGATTTATATGTACGAAGTTTTAATACCTTGACGGTTGTGCCTACACTTGTCATTGATAACAGATCGAATCATTACAAACGGCTTTAATTTGTTCTTCTCCATGGAACTGTCGCTCTACAACATCTTACAATAATAAAACTAATTTTCTGTCTAATCTGTCTTTCGTTATTTTTCCTCCTTACTCAAAACATAGTGCCATCAAAATTAGAGTTTTTCGTTACATGAGATGAGAAAAAGGGACATCAAACCTCGGACGAATGACGATGCTCATTGATTGTTGATTATATCAATAAAATACTAATCATGAAGTTAAATTATCAAAACCGTAAGAAGATGATAGTCCATAATAAATTGGTTTCACACACAGCAGCTAGCTGCTTCCGCAGGTCATGTCCCCTGACGTGCTGATACAATTACGTGGGTAGTACACTTGGAAGGAGCCAGGCTGAAGTGCGCCCTCTTCGTTCAAGAATTGTTTTCTTTAAAAAAAAATGTTTTCATTCCCAACAATTCACAACGATTAAACGTCACAAAATTGTGTTATGATAGCTGAGTTCAAAATCGATTCATGTCTTGAATTTTCAATAACATACATGAAGCCGCTAAGAAATAATGAGCAAATTTGTTGACAAATTTGAGACTCTTTACTCAAGTACGATGAGGTGCCCAATATTGACCAGTGAACTTCCATAAACAGAGATTGCCCGGCCGAACGCGTCGGACGTCGGCATGGGGTCGACCGCGTGCAGCGTGTACCAGATTCATTCCTTGTGTCTCTGGTGCCTCTTCGTTGAAGATTTCTTTCTTAGAAATCCTTGCCAAAAAATCACAACGCTTTTATTAAACATCACCAAAATTGTCTCATGATATCGGACCATAAGTTCGAATCATGTCTTGAATTTTCAATGACCTACATGAAGCCGCTAAAAAATAATGAGCAAATTTGTTGACAAATTTAAGACTTCACTTTGCACAAGTACGACTGACTTCCACTGTAGAGATTTTTAAGAAATCCTTGCCAAAAAATCACAATGCTTTTATTAAACGTCACCAAAATTGTCTCATGATATCGGACCATAAGTTCGAATCATGTCTTGAATTTTCAATAACATACATGAAGCCGCTAAGAAATAATGAGCAAATTTGTTGACAAATTTGAGACTCTTTGCTCAAGTACGAGGTGCCCAATATTGACCAGTGAACTTCCATAAACAGAGATTGCCCGGCCGAACGCGTCGGACGTCGGCATGGGGTCGACCGCGTGCAGCGTGTACCAGATTCATTCCTTGTGTCTCTGGTGCCTCTTCGTTGAAGATTTCTTTCTTAGAAATCCTTGCCAAAAAATCACAACGCTTTTATTAAACGTCACCAAAATTGTCTCATGTACTTAAAAGCTTGCAAATCAGCTGCAGTCGTGTGATATTTTCCAATTTTTTACTGTATATACATGTATATTATTATATACATGTATCAAATTGAAAAAATCACGGGCCTACTGATTTGGAAGTTGTTTACAAAGTAAAACTCTGTTAAGCTGTAAACTATACAAACTCACTGAAGTGATACACAAAGCGTTACAAGCTCTATAATCCGTGTTATATAGGCCGGCGAATTCCCTATGCCTGCGTGCGCATAACAAGATTTCGTTGGTACCTTGATTTCCAAAATGCCGCGCCAAAAAAATTGAAAGGGAACTGAGAAATCACTTTAGTGACATTACAAGTATCTTAGAAAATTGTTGGACCATTAGACAAATTTATTCAATGTTTGATCGGGGGATAGACATGCGCCATGATTTGCTCCACGACCAACGAAACGGGCATTGACAAGTTTAATATGTACCTGGCCAACACGAATCTGGCGGGAGGTCGCCACTCGCGTTGCTGTTTTTTTTTCGTGCGTGTGCCATCCGGGCCACGTTTAAGGCTAGCTGCATTACAACAGCTGCAACAAAATCACCTGTGACTTAGCCAATGAAAATAATCGTTACGCGCCTTATCGACAGAGAAGTAGGCATGGACTAATCGTAGAACACGTAATAAACCAATATCGCCAATTTGTCGAACAAAGAGCAAAAAGCACTGTCACGTCTTTGAAAAAAGTAGTTTTCCCGAGGAATTTCCTCCGGCGATTTTGCCCCTAATTAAATATTGATCTAGGCCTACTCTTTAACAGAGCAAAATGTAGGCCTATAAAAAGCTATACATTTTTGAAATGTAACGAGCCTAATACTTTAAGGACAAAGTACTGTTCCAATATAATTTAAAACTTTAATAACACTCAGCAAAAATATATATATATATATATCGTCAAAATCAAATATAACACCACCCATCGGGAAAATAAAGCTCAGTAAAAAATGTTGCTGGCGATTATTATTAAATAGACAGATTTACGGAAGTTGAGGTGCGTTTTCGTGTCACTAATTATCTATAACTTTCTGTTATACTGTGTGACGCCGTTGGCTCTAATTCTGGTTGATTATTCGTAGGAAATGGCTATAGGATTAGCGCGAACGCCCGTCCCCACACCAGCCGTGTTGATAGGCCTGATGACTGGTGAATTATAATCGACGGCCGTGTACACGTGGTGGGAGCACGATCCTCCATGGATCAACGCGGAATCTAGTCTGTATTGTGTGTCGGTCCACGAATCTTCAGTCCCTGGATTTGTTTACTTGATAGGAACCGTTACGTGTGTTTTGACTAAACTAATCCATTCATCCAAGATAAGCGCACAATGGGAGAGCCCAGCAAACAATACGGAACTGGGCCATAACTGGCCCAGTACCGATTTTACAGTACTGCAGCAATGGGCCGGTGCCGGCAAACGGAACTGGCCCAGTTCTGGCTTGCACAGAGGCTTGGAACTGGCCCAGTTCATGTAGCCCTTACTCATCCGGTACCAAACCAGAACTGGCCCAGTACCGTGCCGACACAAAATGCCCTAACCAAAACAGTACGAAACCGGTAATGGCCCAGTACTGGGCCAATACAGATTCCATTACTTGGCCATTACTGGCCCAGTACTGGCACACGACAGGGCACCATGAGATGCCATTACTCGCCCAGCGCCGGTAAATTGGCACTGGGCCAGTGCCGGCAAATGGAACTGGCCCAGTTCTGGCTTGCACAGAGGCTTGGAACTGGCCCAGTTCATGTAGCCCTTACTCATCCGGTACAAAACCAGAACTGGCCCAGTAACGTGCCGACACAAAATGCCCTAACCAAAACAGTACGAAACCGGTAATGGCCCAGTACTGGGCCAATGCAGATTCCGTTAATTGGGCATTATTGGCCCAGTACTGGCCCAGTATTGTGCCGACACAAAATGCCCTAACCAAAACAGTACGAAACCAGTACTGGGCCAGTATATAAACACTACCGTACCAGTACTGGCCCAGTACAGGGCCAATGGGGAATACCCTTACTGAAACAGTACAGAACCAGTACTGGCCCAGTAGATAAACACTACCGTACCAGTACTGGCCCAGTACAGGGCCAATGGGGAATACCCTTACTAAAACAGTACAGAACCAGTACTGGCCCAGTACAGAAACATTACCGTACCAGTACTGGCCCAGTACAGAAACATTACCGTACCAGTACTGGCCCAGTACAGGGCCAATGGGGAATACCCTTATAAAACAGTACAGAACCAGTACTGGCCCAGTAGATAAACACTACCGTACCAGTACTGGCCCAGTACAGGGCCAATGGGGAATACCCTTACTAAAACATTACAGAACCAGTACTGGCCCAGTAGATAAACACTACCGTACCAGTACTGGCCCAGTACAGGGCCAATGGGGAATACCCTTACTAAAACATTACAGAACCAGTACTGGCCCAGTAGATAAACACTACCGTACCAGTACTGGCCCAGTACAGGGCCAATGGGGAATACCCTTATAAAACAGTACAGAACCAGTACTGGCCCAGTAGATAAACACTACCGTACCAGTACTGGCCTAGTACAGGGCCAATGGGGAATACCCTTACTAAAACAGTACAGAACCAGTACTGGCCCAGTACAGGGCCAATGGTGGGAAAAAAACACTTACTAAAACAGCAAAATTACACATGGTTTTAGAAAACATCCTTAGTGATGATTTAATCCTCAATGAAAGTTCTTCAGTAAGTATTATAAAATACAAAATGTAACTCAATACAACATTAAATATAACTTACCCTGAACTAATTAGGGCCTATGCATTTTACTGTGGGAATTAATGGCCATTGTGATTGACTTATGCTCACCACTAATTACGCTATCATTTTATTGGACAAACTTTTCCTGGTAACTAAATGGAGCGTGGCAATAACTTCATGCTATAAGTGGGTCGGTGTGATTTCACTGCCTTTGGCATTGCCTGTGTACTTGCCTTTGCCCACGTGTGCGCGGTAGTGTAGCATATGCAGGTGATGTCTACTGATGAGTAGTGATGATTCATGACTACTCATCGTGCATAAAACACTACTGCACACGCGTGGGCAAAGGCAATTAAAACGACAAGTAAATCTTTTCATGGTTATTATTTATGAAAAGAAATTTACATTTTCAAACAAATCAATGTGTAATAAATAAGTATGATAATTGAACACTTAAGTTTAGTGTAAATTAATCGCAGTTGTTTAATTAAAATTAAAATGTTACATGATTTTGTATTGTTCATTTTTAATTACTTTTAGCACAGCTTTATGCTACAAAAAAACGATGCGAAGTATGTTCATTCAGCACACAGCAAGATCATGTGCAGAACAACTGTTTCAGAGATTAAAAAGCAAAAAGGAAAGGGGAAAAAAGGAATTACAAAAATTTACGATACAGGGCACAGACCCGTTGCAAGAGTGCGTTGTAGCAATACGGTTAAAATATTACCACTAGCAGATAATTTATACAGGCATGCAACTTTGTAATTGCAAAAAAAAGAGGAAATGGCTAGGCACAAAAAAAAACATTGTACAGTGTTTTACAGTTTTCAATGGCACTAGGATACTTTAAAAAAAGATGAAATCAGCTGATCCGCTGAAAAGTTGCATGCCTGCTTATAATGATACATTACAAACAAAATTATAAATATGCGCAGTACGGAGGGAGATCATATTTGCATTTGTCGGCCGCCCGGCAGAGGGGTTACAACATAAAACAATTTAAATAGCGTTTAAATTTGGTTCAACACATGTTATCATGGAGGAAATAGGAGTATGCAGTAGGAAATGTATTATCACATAATTCATTGTCACTCATCTTTCTATAATTTATCCTCACAAAACTCAGCATTTAAATAAACATAGTCCCATAAACCATTCACGGTTTTCAATCAACCAAGTACTACCAGTAGTGTTTTATACAAAAATGCAAATTTAGTCACTTTAAATTTAAATTTAAAAAATCAATTAACAATTCAATGGTTCCTATTTTCACAGGCATTTTATTTAGTGAATTCACAATAACACATCACCTAGAAGTCATTTTGCTAGCATTTGTTTTTAACTACCTTATAATTTATAACTCCCTTTTGTCATTAAAGGGAAGTATCGTCACGATCAACAGGGCATGGAATCGGAATGCTAGTTTTAGGTTAAGTCATTGACTGCCATAATACCCCACATGATAAGGTCATATTACTGTTGCTGCTTAATGAGCCTGTAATTTTCAGTCACTGTGTTCATCTTTAACTAGGACATTGATTCTATGCTCTGTCGAAAGTCTGCTCTGATCGTTACGATACTGCCCCTTTAAATAACCAGTAGGTACCTAACATTTATTTTAAACCAGCACTCTAGAATGCCTATTGTCCAGTTGCTGGCAGTGAAAAAGTGATTTATTCTACATACAAATGTATTACACTGTATTACATTTATTAAGTGTTTTGGACATTGGTCAACCCATGAACTGAGCAATGGCTGCATGCAGTCACAGCCAAACAGCCAGCGGCCCAGCCAGCACAGCTAAGTCGGCTTCCTCAAAGGCATTACTTGCTAGTGCTATTCGGGAAATACTACCATGTGTACCACTACCAGCGGTGCCCAGACAAAACAGTGCAAATGCGAATAGTTAGAGAACACGACTGCAAGTAATGCAGTGCAAAGGCAATACATTATTACTCGTGAATGGTCAGTATTCGTGAATAGTTACAGGTATTTGCGCCTGCGCGATTAATCGAATAGTTCAAAAACCGCGAATACGAGTATGATTAGCAACAACTATTCGCAAATATTTGAATAATTGCACAGGCCTACCTGTATGTTATTTACAAATCTAAGTCTACCCTACTCTTGTCCTGTTCCATCCCGCTTTTTTCTTCCTCCGTTGCGGTCGGGGGCGTTCCGCAGCCAAAGCATGATTACTTTATGGGCTTCGGCCTCAGAACCGTTTACCACCAGGGGGTTCCGCAAAACAGCCTCTGAAACGAACAATTAATAAATTTCAGCATAATTATAGCAAAATGGATGTTGCAACTGCTTGGCATGAACCAAGGGCTTAAATGAGGTAAACACCATGTCTGTAAATGCTTCCATACTCGATAAGATTGTGAGTAAATGTATGTACTGATCTTAAGCTTATTTTATTGAACCGTTTAAGAGGAACCAGATAATATAAGAGGTTTATTATATGTAATAGACTTCTGATAATATTTATATGATTTAATTTTACCCTACACCGACGTGTGTATAGCACTGCATGCTCAGTGCTTTCCGAGTGTGTGTGAAAAAACTACACAAGCGACTTGGGCGGGATTCGAACCCACGACCTCCTGCTTACTAGTGCAGACGTCTTAACCTCTCGACCACCGAGCTTGCCCGATGACGATTGGCCGGCTAGAATCCTATATAGCAGCGGGTTCTGCGATATATATAGATTGGTGAAATTCTGAGCATACAGTGCTATACACACGTCGGTGTAGGGCAAAATTAAATCAATTGTTTATCTCCCGACGCAAGAATAAGCACTGAGCATACAGTGCTATACACACGTCGGTGTAGGGCAAAATTTAATCAATTGTTTATCCCCCGACGCAAGAATTTCACCAATCTATATATATCGCAGAACCCGCTGCTATATAGGATTCTAGCCGGCCAATCGTCATCGGGCAAGCTCGGTGGTCGAGAGGTTAAGACGTCTGCACTAGTAAGCAGGAGGTCGTGGTTCGAATCCCGCCCGAGTGTGTAGTTTTTTCACAGACACTCGGAAAGCACTGAGCATACAGTGCTATACACACGTCGGTGTAGGGCAAAATTAAATCAATTGTTTATCTCCCGACGCAAGAATTTCACAAATCTAAATATTTATATTCAAATGTTTGTTTCCATATTAATGTTGAAAAAGATCACAGGCCATTGATCCATTTCAAATTGTACACCAGTTATTTGTTACATGGAATACCAACTATATAGCTGTATTAGGATTTTTTGACATTATTCTATACCCAGATTCCATTAATTTTCACACCGCATGCTTTTCAGTTGTTATAATATAGGTCAATTAATGCGCAAACATTTAATTGCTAGTAAGATTTGGTAGAAATGATCGACAGCAAATATACTTCATGTTCACTCCCAACCATTGACATTTTCTTAAGCCCCAAAAGTCTCCGGTTTCTGGTCATCGATCGGCTTTAAAAATCGGTGCAGTGCCACATTAAAAAAATTATTTTCCAACAGGGTTATACATGTATACGCGGGGACCGACTTTCCTATATACAAAGTAAGAGTGGCCTCACAAATCGGGCAAATGTTCAATGTTCATACCCCTATGTGGAAAAGGTTTCAAACACAGCACGGCAGAATTCCAATCGATCCAGCAAGTTTGGCTGCAATTGGGCAGCGTTATACATGTATAGTGCGCGGAGCTAGAAACCAGAGACTTAACTGACCCTGGAAATTTATCCATTTTAGTAGAGCCGCAAAAACAATAATGTTCAAGGGAGGGTGCATCATTTTTGGACCGGTATATTTATTCCAATTCTCAAGTTCTCAACAGACATATCTTAAAACCGACCCGTGAAATTTTCTCGGAAATTACTACATTTCAGGAAATATTTCTCAGGACGATAGGTCATCTTTGACTGGTCAGGAATACATGTTGTATCATTCCTTTAAACATTGTTAATTTTTCCCTGATAATCACCAAAATGAGCTCTATAATGTCTATACATAATTGTAACCTACTTGTTATTACTGCACATATCATCAGACTGATGAATGCCCTCTTGGTTACTGGTGTTGCCGACTTCCACCCCGGCTTCCCTGCCCAATTAAAACGGAGAGTGAGGTCGTGTGTCATGACGTTGGTCATGACACGCTTCACTGTATCTTTCATTGAGTTGCCACCAACCAGTGTTAAATTGTTTACCTGAAGAAATATAGAGAAAATTATGTGTCACAGTTAAGATTACATATTGAGATTATATATGTATATCTAGGACCAAATGAAATATTGCAAAATCTTATAAATCCACACAAAACGTATAAGGCTGCATTTTTACAGAAAATACTGAAATTACAGTCCACGAAAATCAGGAAGTGGCGGTTATATTGTTTGAATGATTTTTTTTATTTACTGATAATTGCATTATGGTATTGCTGACCAATCCCTAGTTGGCCATACAGGTACAGTACACATGAATGTTTTATTGATAATTCATAAAACCTAAGAACCGTTTGTCAATGCCACAAAAAGCATGGACTAAATTTAAGACAATTCTGGAAATTTGTTTGAATTTAGCAATATTATGTGTAAAATATGTCCATACATATTTCACTAGTTTGCTGTTTTTTGGAAGAGTACATTCATTAAAATTCGTTAGTTTAAAAAAAAAACGGTTACTGTGGCAACTATGAACACCAATTAACGTAGATGTTTGCGTAAGAGGGTCCAAAAGATCAGCGTGATCGGACAAAGCGTTCTGGTGATAACAAATTCGTGGGGCACATTGCACGCCCTCCCCCAGGCTTGATAGGGTTAGGCAAGGTGTAGCATTATAGGCAAAACTACTAGGTAAAAGTATTTATACTTTATTATACTTTAATGTACATATATCCACAATGCTTCAAGTACCGGTACTCATAACTATCATTCGTACTGAAACTTTAGTACCCTGTCCACGGTTGTTAATCGTTTTTAACAAATTGAATTAAGTTTGCGGTTACTGATCAATACAAAAATACTCGGATAAGTGTTTTTTATAAGTTGTCACAATCAAAACACTTTGACCAAAGCTGCGTCATGCTGCATTATGTGACCAGCCATTATAGGGAAGACTAGTATAATTATGAGCTTTACCTCTAGCTATTTTTAAACATTAAAACCGGATTGTTATTATTTTCAATTAGTTATCAATGCTCTATCTACCATGCATTATTTCAAAATGCTTACCACGGATTTTCTAAGTGATTTGTCAAGAAGCTGTTGCTCAAGGTTTTTCACTTCTTCATAGGAAGCCAGTGGAAAGCCGATCGCATGGAGCAACTCAATGGAGGGTCCTCCCCCTCCACCGCTTAGTCTTTGAAGAACCTGATTAAGCAGTTTTCTTTGGCTTTTCAATTCCGTTGAAATTTCGGCCATTGTCACTTGCAGTTCGCTCATGCTGGGTATCATGCTGCGGTCAGTTGCTGCAGAGTAAATATTGTTATCTGTTACTGACAATTGGTCATTCATATACAAACAATAAACACTTTAGTTCTAAATTTCTTGAGAGAATACCAGTAGGAAGTTGTTATGTTTCTATTATTCCATTTACTGATTTAACAACATATAATTATACATTTTTGCGTTACATTGATATATTGCGTGTTGGAAACCTTTATTTGGTAGTGATATTCGTCTAAAACCAATTGGGGGGTTGGGCAGGTCGTTGTTAAATTCAATAATCTGTTGGTACTTTTTGCCCACCCTTAAGACAGGTGCTTCCGAAAAGTTTAAAGTGTTTGGCAAGTACTGATCAACTCAAAATGCAAGTTAGATTGTTTTTATTTCCCTTGTGCTTTCAGTGAAATTATCGGCGGGAGGACACTATTTGAGAGATTTTTGTTTTCCGTTTGATCAAATTTTTGTCGCAAACATCAGTAAAACAATAAATTAAATTACAGCAGGGTACAGCAAAATATTCTTGTGCATAAACATCATGGGTTGTTGATCACTAAGTGTAACAATTTCCCTTTCGCCTCCACATTCAATGAAAACAAATTACCTGATATCGGTTCCACAGCTGAAGCTGCAGCTGCAACAGCATCAGTGCCCTTTGAATCATTGTCTGAGTGGCTATGTAGAAACATCGGCAGAGGAGGAGTGGGTGCTCTGCCGATTGGTGTTGATGTTCTTGGCTTAGGACCTCTTCCCATGGGAGAAGTCTCATCATCTTCGTCTTCTTCATTTGACGAAGATGAGGAAACTCAAGCCTTTTTTCGGCGCCTACAACAAAAAATAATTCTATATAATGTATTTTGTTTACGTTTTGGAGTGTTTCTGGGAGCAGACTGTAAAAGAAACAAATGATTTAATTTTGCCACTGTATACTCAGTGCTTTCCGAGTGTCTGTGGAATTTCATCAACCTATAAAGACTGTAAAAGATTACTCGTTGTTTAAAGAAGTTTCTGGCAGTCAGGACGCCAAGTCTTACCCAGTAAATCAACACCGAACTTGTAAACAACCTGAATGTGCCGTTTACATTTATGGAAATCTGTTCATTACAGATATATCTTCCCTGCTTGGCTAAGAGTACGACCTACAAAATAATATTTCTAAAACGAACGAATTTTGAAATATAATATCGTTGTTAAACCAAAAAACATGAAAATTATGAAATCCTGATTGACAGCCGCACTAGCTAATCCGCAGACTGCCCATGTACGCCCTTGGCCTGTTACATACAATACATTAAACAAGATTTTAAAAAAGTGGGCCAGCATTTTATTAATTGTATTGGTACTAATCCATGAAAGGTTTTTTATTCATTCAATGAGTGAAACATTTAAAGCTTATAACTTCCATAACCGCAGAAAAATAGCGATTCAACATTTAAATCTATTTTTTACGTCAAAACGGCCATATATCTTTAATGCCAACATTTAAAGAACTTTACCAAATAATTATGCTCTAATCATGAAGGATTGAGGGAATATTATATTACCCAATTAAATACCAAATGTTGGGGTAATTTTATTGTTTTGGTGAGTTTTGGGCAGCAAACAAAAAGTGCTTCCAAATATATAGATCGCCGGCGGTCGATTTTTACACAGGACTGAGTTGAAAGGGTTAAGGAATCATCCCCAATGTATGGTGGCCCTGAAGGGACTCGCACATATTCATGATAATTTTTATATCTGTGATTTCCATGAGACATAAAAAAAATTGCTGATAATTTATACTTACTTTCTACTTGTCTTGGCTGTCTCGTCATCCTCTGTCTGGAGGTCTGATGTGTCCTCGGACCTTTTCAGTTTGATGCGTGCATCCTCATAAGTTTCTGTACAAACATACACAATTTTGTTTAATATAAGAGAACAATTCCATGTTTAAATATATATGTATAAATATATAATATAGTATAAATATATACTGAAGACTTTTTTTTACAATAGTCTGATTTTGTGGGCCACTCAATCGGCCTCCATGAAGGAATTTTAGTACGCAGTGTTTTCACACTTTCACATCATTCTCCACTATTGAAGTGAGAGTACAATAATTGGTAATGACCCCAAAGGGTTCATAAAACCTACTTGGTGTGAATTTGGTACAGTCAATTTCCCAAAGTCAATGGGCATTTCGATGCAATTTGGGATCTTAAATGTATGTTAATGATAATCTGCATAGCCTATATTCATGAATTATTAGCAAGTCAGTGATTTTCAGGCAAAGATGCAACAAAATAATTAGATACAACTTTTACATGTAGCGGGTTTGTTGGTTTTTACAAATGTATGCAAGTAATTTTTTTTTTTTTTACAATTAACACCTTAGTCTTGCATTGGACGTCTTGAATTTTCTTAAAAGTCAGATCCTTGACAATTGTCTTGCCTTGTTGGCAAAGTAACAAGGCAAGAAAGAATGAATATTAGCTAAATAAAATTATCCTGAAGAAGTACCATTTCATGGGTGTAAATCTTGTTTCAAGGAAAGTAAGCGTAGTGCATAATTAATGGCTTGTCATTGCACTCAAAACAAATTAATTAAACTGTACTTACGACTGGTACCCAGAACTGCTTCCAGTTCAACTCATCTGGCTGCAGCTGATCTTTTACGGCTCTAACAACCGCCGTAGAAGAACGCCACGGCGGCCAAAATGCCAGCTTGTCGGTCTTTAACCACGTGCTCGGTACAATTTCCACCTCGTTTGAGACTTTGAATAGAACAACTGCAAACATATCTATTTGGCCAAAAAGTTAAGAAACTGTCAAAAATAGAGTGGAGTTCAACTACTGTAGGCTTACGCAGATGGCTAACACAGTACGTTGTCATGTTAGCCATGTTAAACTCACACAAAGTGTATCAAAAATATTGTTTATTTTATGCAAAGCTGTTTTTTTTCCTGTTTTTTTCTGTTTTCATGTCTATTTTACAATGACATGTATGATATAATGCATCTGTCTTAAACCGCAGAATAACCGCAGCCAAGAATAATAATTGTTTTAAGAGTACAGTTAAGCACACAACAAAATAAGCTATTTTGTGGTCAGTAAAATTAGCGCATCTAAACATACCCTGGTTAAGGGTCATGATCAGTTTGGTTTTTGGTCGTGACAGCTATAGCCAAATAAACATGTAGGTGTGTATTTTGTCAAAAGTAATTCATTACTTTTAAGCCATTTACCTACAGAAAGATGTTATGTAATAGTGTAATATATAGCTGTAACAGTGTCCGTGTAAATTGACATATCGAGTCAAACATCTTTTCACCCCAGCACCGATTGGGTTTGGATTATTTCAATCTCTGAAGGTGCAGAGATGAAGGTGCAGAGATGAACAAACCTTTGATAACTGATAAAAGGCAATCTGACAAAATATATCATAGTCAGTCTCAACCATATCAACTCACTAAGTCTTATCTCTGAAAAATACTTGACCAAGGCAGTACAATAATTTGATAACGAGGAATCTCAATGGCCGGATGGATGAATTTGATGAAGTCGTCACAATTGTATTGACTGGCACAAGTCTAATTATTAAGCAACAGATTCTCTATTTTTTGAATAAGCAAGGGTCTGTTTATTATATCACATATGGCCAACTCGTGACTAATAACGAGTAATATAATCCATTGATTTTCCTGTACTATACCATGTACTGAATAGCATGTATCTATATATGACAGAACGTCTGCACACCACTATAAAATGGCAAAACTGTACCTACATATAACAAGAATTTATAGCTTATCTGCAGTGGTAGTGGAAACTGAGAATGCAAAGTACCAAAAGTTCAAAACATGAAATGAAAAAATACTAAAACCATCATATTCTGAATTTAATAGATAACAAATGTTCGCTCGGCACTTTCCTTTCAACAAAAAGAAAATTTGTCCCAATTTCAGTATATAGTTCTAAAAAAAAGATAACCCCACCGATTACTGAGATAATTATAAGGCCCATGACCATCGACACTCAATATTTACTGAGATAATTATAAGGCCTATGACCATCAACACTCAATATTTGCCAAAACCCTTTATTGCGGGAGAGTTCTAAAAAATAAAAAGTAAAGATTAAAAAAAAGACAGAGATCTCTGGTTTGATTAGGACATAACTACTACAACTACCAAAATCAAGCCCCAGGGCTTGTTGTTAATGACCAGCAACTTGGCTATGGAATGTGCTACACAGTGGTCTCATTGTTTCAGACCATGAGGTCTGATATGCCCCATGCCTAGCTATACACATGGAAAGTGTACATAGACAATAGCATCAATTAAATCTTCTAAAATAAACTCTATGCTGGCTTTTCCTACTTAAAATACACATAGTTGGAAAAGTGATCCAATACAAATCTTAACATAAATAACTTCTGTAAATCCTTAACTTTAAGAAATACAAATCAGTTAATCAAAATATCATCAGGTAAAAGAGATAATCTTTAAGTAAAAACATCACTCTTGAAGAAGGTTAGGCCAATGTTACACAAATGTGTATGTTATGAAAACTGCTGGTCCAAGTTAGAACGAATAAATTAAATGCAACAAATATAAATCCCAAGAACTCATGGGTAAACTAGAATGAAACATTAGCAACTTATACATTCTTAAATGGCTATTAAATTTAAGTGAAATTACACATACCTGTAAAAAGGATGGTCCAATTATGAGACTCCAATGAGCAAGGCAGAACAACTTTATTTCAGTGTGCACACACAGTCATCCGTTGTACGAATGACCAAGAGTGCACACTGTACTGGCCAACACACCAGGGCTCATCTTTGGGAGTCGGATTACGGCTTTTCTTTTTACAGGCTGTTGAAAATTTAGGGGGGAATAAAAATCCAGAGGGCTACACTAATAACACCAGGGGCTGATCCAGATTTTTCCAGGGATGGGGACCCTCTCCATGTGACGGGTGTGACTCGTCGGAGTCGCTCGGAGGGCGAGGCCATGTTCCCTAACCCAGTGTCCCAACGCTTGAATTGTAATTTCTTAATAATTATAAATAGTGCCTAAAGAGCTCTTTGAAATCTAGTGCACCACAGCCGAATCAACCCATTACGCCCTCCATGATCAACCCTATAGTTACATCACTGCAGTCTGTACACCAGTACTAGGCCTATACATTATTATAATTTATAAGAAAGACAAATGATAGGATCTTTATTAACTTGAAGTTGGTCTCATGTTGAATACATTGGGAAGAGGACGCCAAGCTTCTGCATCCATTTTAAAGATGTTTCTCAATTTGTGCAAAGGGTGTTTAAATAACCTTTTGAAACACTATATTTACAGTGTGGTTGAAATTATAGATGTTATCAACACCATCATGACAAGAAAAATGGTCAACTGTCGGAAACTGGACAATTAAATTCCAATTTGATGTGGATCATCGGTGATCGGACGATGGTCCATTTAAAACAAAAATCTTAGTAATTTTTCAATATTTTCTCTTCAAAAAGACATCTAAACCTTCCGTAATGATATTGGATTATCAAAGAGTTCCTTCCTCCATGATCAAATGGACTGTTGTATCATTATCATCTGCAACCCAGTATTTAGAAACTATTCCCCACTTGCTTTCCCGGCAAGTATCTCAACCAGAGATTCGCTTATTTGACTTAGGTCTTTAGAAATAAAATCCTTTTACTTTGAAGAATTGTACGATTTCTGGAAAGCCAGTTATCACATATCTAATTGACTGGCAAGGTCGTCCATGTGGGTCTGTTTAACAAGGTTGGTCATTGTTTATTATTACATAACACATAGCCAACTACACTTGCTGTGCTATGCACTTAAGGATAGGTATCTATGACAGAAAGCCTGCATATCATTATAGAATGACAAAACTGTAGCCTATGGGAAAATCATGAATTCAAAGTTGAGAACAAGTGGAAAATAATTATCAAAGTAGATTTCGATTTTAAATAACTATACTCCTAATATACGAGATAAAAGGTATATATAGAGTCGATTTGTAAAAAAAAATACAAATTATGGGTTAATACGGTAAAAATAATTACATGAAATTTCTGGCCGTCTGATGGATGAAAGTAAAAAAGAAAGGCCAAATAAGTCTCCGGTTTCTCGTCATAGGTTGACTTCAAAATCGGTGCAGTGTAAACACCCCATATACTGGGTTATTGGAACCAGACCAAATTTCCCATACCAGTATATGGTGGCTCAGAGGCAGCATAAATCGGACCATAGAGCAAGCCTTGCTCTATGATCGGACAAACGTTCGTACCCCAATGTGAAAAAGTCGTTTAAATCACAGCTCGGCAGATTTACAATCGATCCAGCAATTTTGGCTGCAATTGGACATCGTTTCATAATAACTAAAAAAGAAAACTAAAAATGCCAACACACGGCTCTGAGGCGGAAACCAGAAACAGTAGATTTAAAAATATATGTATTTTTAGGGGTAGATAACGGTAGATATTTTGTGTAAATTTACGGTACAACCTTCGAAAATTCAAAAAACTGTCCATTCCTGCAAACGTGAAATCAGTTATACGGTAGAAATGTGTATTTCGATCAACGGGGTGTAAAATCAAGTATAATCACTTATTATCATTTTAAACGAAACTATACTGCAGTTATCAAACTGAAATGTTAGGTACCACCATCTTAAATATAAATGTAAGCTTAGATATCAATCTGAAGAAATGAAGTTTTTTACAGTTTAAAATGGTTTCACCTATGAACACAATGATTGACATGTATTAATTTACTTAATTGATTGAAACAAGTGAATTATGGGAATAGCCACATGTTTTTCCTGATGATATGGTAACAAAATGTATTTTGTCTTCACTGACTTAATATCGGTAATAAGAGGTATATTACTGATACTTGAAACTTTGTGAATACCAACATTTTAGATTCCAATGGATACGAAAAATTATTCTTTGATCAGAAATTCATTGTACAGTATAGACTCCTGATTTATATTGAAAAACGTTTCTGACCAGTACACATTTGGATCCAACTTGTACACAGTTGTTACCTCTTTTGTGCTCAGTAGAGAAACCATGCAACTTCGCATTTCGAAATTGAGTACAAGGAAATAACCATCAGATGGGAGAGGACCATCAGTGTGTGGCATATTAACAGAAACTCCATTAATACATGTACCAAAGTTATCTGATGATTCGTCTGATGAATGACACGCATGTAATGATCTCTCCAAAAACCTGTGAATTATTGTTCAAGGACAAAGTTTGGCTTCCTGATTACCTGCTTTAAGCTTTTAGAAAAATTTCAAATGGAAAGGCCGCAAACTTGTCCAATAATGGACCATACAACTTGACATCGTCAGCAATGTGAACAAGTCCATGAACATTATATACCATTTGATCCGTCCCATAAACTCTGACAGGTGTTTTACAAAACAAATGAGGAGGTCGTTGGCATAACCACATAGAGGATCATACAAATATTGATTGGCAAGTATACGGATGGCAATGGAAAACAACATGAAGTTTTTGTACATTTCATCAGGTAATTTGCCCTTCCACACCACTGGACCTGTATAAAGAATTGGAAGAGTCGAAACTCAGTGGCCTTCCACCTATCAACTTCAGTTAGAGCCCTGGGCAAATTCTAGCAAATTCTTTCGGTATGAAACAACACCGAGACAGAAGGGATTCTGAAATCTGCGTCTTCACTGGTGTACCCAAGCGGCGTTTAAGAGGCCCTTTCAACCACAACATAAGAAGGCGCCTCATAACTCCAAGGCACACCAAGTGCATATAGTCCAAGGGAAATCGAGAGACCATGCCCAATCCCAGCTTCCTCAATGGATTCGGTCCTATATGGTGGTCCTCATCTAACATGTCATCAAATGACTTATCTGTGCGACGAGGAGCATCTGTTTCAGGAAAAAACATTTTCTTGTCATACGTTCCTCGCTGATTGCATTTCTCACAGCCTGAATAACCTGGGTGACCTTTTACTTGCTTAAGATAAGCACGGGCCGGGGCATCACATACAAAATTCAGTATATGACAACGGTATATACACGGCCGTCAAAGGTCAAGTTATTTAGTTTGAGCTTGATCATTTCTGTCACAAAATCGTTGAGGAATTCCTCGGGATCTTTTGGTTTTGATTTTCCTGTGAACAAACCTATAATGAATGACTCGCTAGATCCTTGAATTAAACCTAAAATTGGCCAAAACTGTGTATTACTGCTTTTGAATAAAGGTAGTCCATCAACATTAATTTGAAGGAAGAGCTTGTTATCATGACCCCGCAGCTTGGGGTCAGAAGCTAACTTCGACATTATACAATAGGCTACATCAAAATGATAGTACGATCCACTGCACGATAGTCTTTATTCCTTCAATTTTACCTGTAGATAAGAGCGTCCTTGGGTCTTTTGGAAGAGCTGGATGGAATTTTCGCAAGATTGCGAGTAAGCTTCGAAAAGAAGACTGATTTATGTTGCTATTTACAGCCCAATCACAAAGCAGTTTTGGCAAATCTTTGTCATTTTTGCGGCCATCTGACAAGCTAGAATCAGAAAGGCAATCTGTTACAATCATCACTGTCAGAAAAGGATTCAAGTACAGAATCTGAACTTGCAACAGTCAAATCAAACAATGGTTCAGGCAGATCATCATAAATTTCTCCTTCATTAACATTGTTTGAAGAGAAAGTATCATCATCTGCATTAGGTTGACTCTAAACTTATTTTGTTGTAGGGATTTTGACATACAACTTCAGAATTATTCTGTGTATTCTCCTTGATTTCATTTGGTTTTGATTGCTGGTCTTCCGCATGCACATTCAGCATGCTGGTCGTTTGAACAACCGGGCCAGCATGAAAAGTTTCTTCAGTCTTTGCAATGTTCTGTAAATGTAGTTTGTATTTTCTTAAATTTTTCTACGCTTTGTCCAGTACGACATCACCACCTTGTGTTCACAGTCGGAACTGTCACAACTTCCACAGAAATGATATTTCCCACAATTAGTTTCCAAAATTTCCTTATCACTGATATTAATGCTTTTGTGGTGTAAATTATATGGGGATATGAACTGTTGTGTTGTCCAATGTACTTTGCAGGAAATATAATATGGACAAATATTTCATAGCAAGGATTTTATGGAAAATGTACCTTGCACATGTATTTGTATAGTAGTACAGGGTGTATCTTGTTTCTTATAACTGTATCACAGTATAGTGAGACAATTATAGTCAATAACATGTATCATCACAACCATTAAAACCAGCATGACCACAAACCAATGTTTTCTGACCGTTTGTAAAATTGGAGTTGACACTGCTGGTATACAAAAATGCACTCTAAATTTGGGGAACCATTAAACATGTGCGTTTTTCAAGACAAACCAAAATTTAAAATTACAATTTAAAAAACATATGGAAATAAGTTTTGCTTATCATGTTATCCAGCCAACCTTACAATTTATAATAAATGTTTTACGGACAGTGAAATTAAACCGAAACTCTGCAATGTGTCGTCACTGAAAAATACAGTAGGCATACACTGTTCACATGCACCAAAAATGTGTGCGTAAAATTTAAAAGTACAATGTTATAATATATATAATTATGCCTACTGATTCAAAATACAATTTTCAGAATTGCGTAAAATTAAAAAAAGCAATATCAAGAAAATATAATAATACCAAATTCACTATAAGATCAGGTTACGTACCGAAAAACAAGCATGACCGACAAGCAAGACACTGTTGACCCTTTAGGCCGACTCAAGAGTATGTTAGTAATAGTATAGTACTAGTAGGCCTATAAGTATTCTACAGTTTCAGTTGCATAATTCAAATTAGGTATGATTGGAACCATGCAGACTTACCAGTTTGACCAGGTGTTGCTCCCACTGTAGTCCCCGAACTCTGCTTCTCTTCCATTCCGAGTGTGTGTCACATTTAGTACGGCATATAACAGCAGGAAGTTACTACCAGGGCATTCGCATGCATGCTTCAAAAGCGTATTTTATATGGACATTTTTTACGTTTGATATAGAATCTCCACATTAGAGGAATTGTTAATACTTTGAGATTGTGCACTCGTAACCCGAAAATAACTAAAATAGAAAATGTACATTGACATCTCCATAATTTTTGTATTGTATATTTTCTAAGTTCCTCGTCCCATGTTCACCATGGCTGATAAATTTGACATTGTCCATGTCAGCTAGTGCCTTTCGGGATGTCTAATCATTTTTGTTAGCTATGGCAAACTCATCTAAAAGAAATGAAAATTATTACCGATAAATAATTTTAGTTCGTTTGTACCACTCCATACAATCAATTCGAAAATCTTAATGCAACTAACGGTTACATAATGTTTTGTGATGTTTTTATACACGCGGATATGCTACCTTATTTACGTGGTCTTCGAATGCCAAGTAAATTAATTTATAACATTTTCTCGAAAATTTCAGTAGTTCAGACAAAATATTATTTGCTCAGCATTGCAGTGCCTTATTATACGAAATCAGCCGTTAGATTAAAAAGTAATAGATTAAAACAAAAATAAATAAATACAATTCTGATAATCACTACGTACTGCCTTTAAATATTTTACCAGAGGTATTTCGGAAAATTACCAATGGTGTACATAACCTTTAACTGTATAATTCACAAGTTAATTAGGAAGGTGAATCACGGATTAAAAGAGGAAAATTCAGCTGTATAAATCAACGGAACTCGGAGGCAGCTTGCCTTGTAAAAATTCCTAAACTCGACACGTCCTTTCACTGATTAGGTTTATAATCATCATGATATATCCCTGATTATTGTATCTATCATTACACTAATAACGATTGAAAATCCAACAATTATGTATGTCTCTCATTTAAAAACGTTTAAGGTGTTTAAAAGATCAATGCTATACCGATTAAAATATCTTAAAGTTCCTTGAACACTTACTTTACTTCTTCAAGACTGGCATAAGTTTATTAAAAAACCTAGCGCCCTCTTTTGTTGTGGGTTTCGAAGATAATTATTCACTCATTATTTTAAATCGATTAAAATGTTTTTAAAATACTAGCAAACAATGCAACAAGCTAATAACTTGTTATTTGTATCACAAAAAATCCACACAATGATAAAAACAGGAAATAAGACATTTTCAGCAAATTTAAGTTTTTCAAGAAAATCCAAATTTTTACAAAGAAAGCGCACATAGAACGTAAGAGTACATACCTGTCTTTTATAACACTTTTGAACCCGTTTGAGGGATTAAATTAGTTGTTATATCAATTACTTCCTTATTTAAATAGAAGTTCATAACCTTTTATGTACCCTGACAGATTTGAATATAATTCTAATGAATATTTTTATAGGGGACTTTGGTAAAAAGCAATTGCACGTATCCAATCTCCCCAGTTTTTCTCTGCTCCTTTTTATCTCATATTCTTTTCAGACGCTCTCGATCATTTATTGCTGGAAGCATCGTTCAGCTTGCTTTGACATTCCAGTTTTAATATTAATTAAAAAAGGAAAGGGAGTGGGATGAATTTGAAAATTTCATACAAATATTTGAGCACAGTATGCATAATTTGTATGCAGTGCCCTCAGCTATAAAAATAGACACATATAAGATGGATGATGGTTTTTCAAATCCTTTAAGAACGATCGTTTTTTCGCGTTTGCGATTTTGATAAATTCAATGCTCTCGCTGGACTGAATACTAAAAAAATACAAGATGTATATAAACTTTTTTTTTTAAATTATTACTTTCACTTTAACAAACAACCTAAAGGAATTTCTATAATTATGCTGGTTACTTTCTGTATTCATAAAGCATAGGCGGTGTAACAATTAATTGTTTTATATATTTTTATTTATAAAAAATACATTTATTTTGTCGTATTAAATTATAGTGTGCGAATCCACAAATGGCATGGGATATATGTGGCCTGCTAAAAGTCCTGGGAATTGTTTTCGAGATGCTTCAAAGCTTATCGTTAATTGCCACTTAAATATTCATTTATAAAAATCTCACTAAGTGGTTTCGTTGCCATAGGAAGGTGTATTAAACAACACAAAACTATTGAAGGATCAGGCCTTCACTGGGACACTACAGGCTATATATGTCATGGTCGGATCCAGGGAGGAGAATCTAAAACAATTATTTTTCAGTACTACAAAATTAAAATTAAATAATCAAAGGAGAGAAAACAAAGCACACTGTGTGGAATGGGTGCGTTCTCCCTCCCTCCCTCCTCTCTCTCTTTCTCTCCTTATTTTAAAACGATTTTAGGGGAGGGACTACAGCCCCTTAGCCCCCGGATCCGCCAATGTATGTACCCTGTTGCCATAATGGTTTGCCGCTATCAAGCCGGCACTTCCAGTACCGATCCTTGTACCGTCTTGCCCATAATGGTTTGCCGCAATCAACCTGCACTGGGCCAGTTCAGGCAGTGTACCGTCTTGCCGTAATGGTTTGCCGCAATCAACCCGGCACTGGGCCAGTACAGGCAGTGTACCCGTGTTGCCGTTATGGTTTTCCGCAATCAGCCCAGCACTGGGCCAGTTCAGGCAGTGTACTGTCTTGCCATAATGGTTTGCCACAATCAACCCGGCACTGGGCCAGTACAGGCTGTGTACCGTCTTGCCATAATGGTTTGACGCAATCAGCCCGGCACTGGGCCAGTACAGGCAGTGTACCGTCTTGTCGTTTTGGTTTGCCACTATCTGCCCGGCACTGGGCCAGTTCAGGCAGTGTACTGTCTTGCCATAATGGTTTGCCACAATCAACCCGGCAGTGGGCCAGTACAGGCTGTGTACCGACTTGCCGTTATGGTTTGCCGCAATCAACCCGGCACTGGGCCAGTACAGGCAGTGTACTGTCTTGCCATAATGGTTTGCCGCAATCAACCCGGCACTGGGCCAGTTCAGGCAGTGTACTGTCTTGCCACAATGGTTTGCCCCGATCAGACCGGCCCGGGGCCAGTACAGGCAGTGTACCGTCTTACCATAATGGTTTGCTGCAATCAACCCGGCACTGGGCCAGTATAGGCTGTGTACCGTCTTGCCGTAATGGTTTGCCGCAATCAGCCCGGCACTGGGCCAGTACAGGCACTGTACCGTCTTGCCGTAATGGTTTGACGCAATCAGCCCGGCACTGGGCCAGTACAGACAGTGTACCGTGTTGCCATTATGGTTTGCCGCAATCAACCCGGCACTGGGCCAGTTCAGGCAGTGTACCGTCTTGCCATAATGGTTTGCCGCAATCAACCCGGCACTGGGTCAGTACAGGCAGTGTACCGACTTGCCGTTATGGTTTGCTGCAATCAGCCCGGCACTGGGCCAGTTCAGGCAGTGTACCGTCTTGCCATAATGGTTTGCCGCAATCAACCCGGCACTGGGCCAGTTCAGGCAGTGTACCGTCTTGCCATTATGGTTTGCCGCAATCAACCCGGCACTGGGCCAGTTCAGGCAGTGTACCGTCTTGCCATAATGGTTTGCCGCAATCAACCCGGCACTGGGCCAGTACAGGCAGTGTACCGTCTTGCCGTTATGGTTTGCCGCAATCAGCCCGGCACTGGGCCAGTACAGGCTGTGTACCGTCTTGCCGTTATGGTTTGCCGCAATCAACCCGGCACTGGGCCAGTTCAGGCAGTGTACCGTCTTACCATAACGGTTTGCCGCAATCAACCCGGCACTGGGCCAGTACAGGTAGTGTACCGTCTTGCCGTTATGGTTTGCTGCAATCTGCCTGGCACTGGGCCAGTACAGGCAGTGTACCGTCTTGCCGTTTTGGTTTGCCACAATCAGCCCGGCACTGGGCCAGTTCAGGCAGTGTACTGTCTTGCCATAATGGTTTGCCACAATCAACCCGGCACTGGGCCAGTACAGGCAGTGTACCGTGTTGCCATTATGGTTTGCCACAATCAGCCCGGCACTGGGCCAGTACAGGCAGTGTACCGTCTTGCCATAATGGTTTGCCCATCAACCCGGCACTGGGCCAGTACAGGCTGTGTACCGTCTTGCCATAATGGTTTGCCGCAATCAACCCGGCACTGGGCCAGTTCAGGCAGTGTACTGTCTTGCCACAATGGCTTGCCAAAATCAGCCAGGCACTGGGCCAGTACAGGCTGTGTACCGTCTTGCCGTTATGGTTTGCCGCAATCAACCCGGCACTGGGCCAGTTCAGGCAGTGTACCGTCTTGCCGTAATGGTTTGCCGCAATCAACCCGGCACTGCGCCAGTACAGGCAGTGTACCGTCTTGCCGTAATGGTTTGCCGCAATCAACCCGGCACTGGGCCAGTTCAGGCAGTGTACCGTCTTGCCGTAATGGTTTGCCGCAATCAACCCGGCACTGCGCCAGTACAGGCAGTGTACCGTCTTGCCGTAATGGTTTGCCGCAATCAACCCGGCACTGGGCCAGTTCAGGCAGGTACCGTCTTTGCCGTAATGGTTTGCCGCAATCAACCCGGCACTGCGCCAGTACAGGGCAGTGTACCGTCTTGCCGTTATGGTTTGCCGCAATCAACCGGCACTGGGCCAGTACAGGCTGTGTACCGTCTTGCCGTTATGGTTTGCCGCAATCAACCCGGCACTGGGCCAGTACAGGCAGTGTACCGTCTGTGCCGTAATGGTTTGCCGGTACTATTCCAGAACTGGCGGTTCTGGATCTGTACCGTTGATACCGTACAGTTTTGCCGCTATGAAACCGGCACTGGCCCAGTGCCGGATATCTACCGTCAAAACTGTACGGTACTGCCGGAACAAAACCAGAACAAGCCAGCACTGGCCCAGTACCGTCATGTTTGCTGGGAGGTTATTACTACTAAAAGCCTAAACCATGCCTTGCTTTTGTGTCAGTATTAAAGCCACTGTATAACAATAGGAGACATACACTCGGTGAATACTCGGTAAAAACACCGTGAACGAAACCACTGGGGCGTAAGCACCGTGAACTCGCCGAAAATGCATTTCACGGAAAAGTGCAATTCACCGAGCTTTCACGGTGTATTCACGGAGGAGATGTTCATAGTGATAACATAGGCATATATGTGGATGTACAATGTACATGTGTCTGACTGACAAGGATATGCACACACATTTAGACTGCTGTTAGTGGGAGTATGCACACACGGGGTACTCATGTATTTTTATGATTATGATTTAAATTAAATTTCAGTATATCTTTTGAAGATGATGATCAGTAATACACATGAACCAAATATGGAATGTTATTTGTATGTATATTTTATTTGTACTAGTTTTTTTGTGATTGTGAGTAATCAACGGATAAATAAAGCTACACTACCAATTTTACAAGACTGGCTCAAGCTTCCCTAATTTGGCGTCAAGTCAATAGTCGAAAGCTTCAATATCACTACATTAATTATGCCAATGATTAGGTGAATGCACTCGATACACTTTTAGTGACATCAAACTAGGGTTTTATCAAAACTTTTTCAAACCGTTGATTTTGTTTGTTTCTTTTTGGTTCCACGCTGTCAAGATATTCCATCAAGCAGAGGCCGATGGCATTCCTGCACTAAGACTCGTATAGTTGGTTCGGTGTGTACATTTCATTGTCAGACAGGATTCAATCGCATTGGATCAACAACATCATCTTGTCGGAGTAGCCGAACCTGGTCTAGAACATTCCCAACATGCCAAGGTATGTCTATGTGTTAGTTATGTTTAATTAATGGGACAGTATCGTCACGATCAGAGCACAATTTTCGACAGGGCATGGAATGGACAAAGTGTCCTTCACTTTCTTATGGCAGCATAGCGGCTGGTTCTTATGCACATTCTATTTTTGCTTTTGTTATATGATGCACCTACAAAAATGTTTCCGTGGTAGTAAAATGTATGAATCATAAAGAAATGACACCAACAACTTAATTTTCGGTCAGTTTGTTGTATATAATTGGGAAACATGCCTACTTCCTGTTAAAAAAAAAAAGGTTATACGGTTTCAGCTGAGACTTGGTCAATTAAGCCTTATATTTTTAGATTTTGTTGTAGGATTTGAGGCTTTGATTGGTGGATATCGATATAATTGATTTCTTTTGGGTACACCATGTAATGATCTTATCTTGGAAGAAGTGATCTCTGAGAAAGAGGCAGTTGGTTTGTATGTTCTCAATGTTTCGACTAGTCTGCTCTAGCCGTCATCAGGAGACTGAAGGAAATGCAGGAGCTTTTATAGATTTTGTTATTATTAAAAGCAGTTTCTTACTGCGACAGACGGCTTGTCAGTCAATTAGTCTTGGTAATTTGTTGAGTTTGTGTCCACACATATAATGCCTAAATATTTGATCAGAAAGGCATAGTTAGATGACCGGGTGTAATATTATAATTTATTTTACACGGATGCTCAACTGGTTGCGTCAATTCCAGCGTATTTTCTTGATCCTCTTCAGTGGCTTGCAGTCCAGAAGCTCTGACGAGGTCTCTCGCCAATGGAGGGGTTACTTGCTCGAACTCCAAACAGTACAACAGCGTGTGTACATTCCATTGCAAACAGTGGATATGGATTCCCCTCCTGGTGCTACTTCAACACGTACATGTGCACATGTGGGGAAACTTGCAGTGGAGCAACTCCCTCATGCATTGGTCAGTATAACAAAATGACAATTTAATTAACTGCAGTATACACAGCACCATTATCACCAGTGTCAAAATGAATGAAATTTACACAATTGTTAATAGTGGCACTATATTCAGAGTCACTTATGGCAAAATTCAACTCGATAAAAATACTACGTGAAAATTTGTCTAAAAATTAACCAATTATGATAGTTACCTATATAAAAAAGCAGGTGATGATCCTCATCACCTCAGAACCGAAGTTATTATTCTGTATTCATATAAATCCCTCAAGACAGTTTAAACAATCTGATTGGACAAGCAACGTGGGGATGTTAATATTAAAATCAGAAACAGCTCATATGTGACACCTGTTTCCAGCTTGTTTGTAGCGATGCGATGCCGCGACGCCGATGATTCAACCAATCACGCGCCTGACTCCATGTACATTGGAAGTGTTTCGTGTGTCCCCAAAATGTGAAATTTCCATTTCTATCTGTTGGCTTATTTAAAAATTACTTTTTTAATCTTTTTGAAATGAAATCTGATACGGGCATTATGAATGGGATAGAATAACAGTTTGACGCTTTTGGTCTTACCTCTCAGGTCATGGAGGTAAAAATATTTTACCTCCATGCTCGGGAATATTTAACGACAATTTTGGGCGTGGTCATGGGCGATAAGGACTGAGCTGAAGAGCTTAGTAAAGACTAAGCTACACAAACTTTTGTTGCCATTCATAAATCCTCTATCGATTTCATTTTCAAAGTTGAAAACAGGTGGGCACATTTAAAAAGTAAAACAGGTAGGAATTATCTCCCAATTAAGTTTATCTCAATTTGCATTATGTTTATGTTTAATACAAAGATTGACATGACTACTGCATAAGTAATAGTACATGTATTATATAAGTCGAGGTTGCTACCTCAGTTCTTTTTAGAACCAATTACTACTCAATTGAGGAATTTCACAAGGTGTCACCTAGCAATTAGTCTTATCCTCCTCACCTATAAAGCTTACAAGTCTTATGTATTATGTACATGTACTGTGTACACAATATCAACTACAAGGGTTCATGGGCTCATTAGGCTATATGCAACCCGCTCTTGCTTATTACTTGGCAGTCATTGTATGGGGATCTGGCGCGCCCTGTTATCTAGGCCAGCTGGTACCTCGTGGGATATTATTTTCCAGCCACTGGGTTCATCTGAGGTTCATCTAAAACTATCAGTTCGGGATTCATTGTCAAGCCATATGTCAGCCAAGCTTTGATCATGATGATATACCCCTTTAACCCAGACTTGGTTCCAAGTCTGTGATCGTGGTTTTATGTCTGAAAGCTAATACGGCTCTGCAGTATCGCATTAAATAGCGCCCTCTTGTGTATTAACCTCCGACATTAACCTTCCATCACAGACTTGGGAATGTTGTTCGTCGGTTTGTACACACCCTATTGCGAATTAGTCCAAAAGTGGACGGAACAATCTGATTGGTTTGGAAAGCCCTTCCATAACATGAATATTCAAACTAAACCTTCTACATTATATGTACATGTACATGCATGTATTGCATGTACGTAATACGTAATACATGTACATGCGGATTAATTCGAGGAGATATACTCAACGATTCCATTTAAACTGTTTGTAAGACGTTTTTATGTAGAAAAGGAAATTATGTATTTTATTTTGTGCTTTTTACAACTCTAAGATCTCATTAAATTTACATCATCATTTCAAATACTATTTACGTACCCAAGCATCTTTACAAATTTAATATCGAATGAATACAGAAAGAACTTTAAGCCGAGTGTAACCTCGTTAGTAATAGACCGGCGGCCTACAAGGTTTTTGTGGCCTCTCTGAGTTGGCCATCTCTCTAGCATCCGTATTATTATGTAAATTTTAGCTATGAATACATGTGAATATCCCACAAACAACAACAGGGTCAAGTCTGAGATCACGAGTAGGGCTGTGTGCAGTAAGGGTAAACGGCGTTTTGTGCGTGGCTGATGCAGACAAAATAACCGCGATCTCAGACTTGAAATCAAGTCTACCTTTAACCAAGACTGCATATATAGATAACCTGTTAAATGGTTTTATTGATGTTCAGGGTTTTTCACTTTGTGCGTGCTTGACCAAGCCTCCCACACTCACAGCGCATCGCCCGCAAACAAAAAACATCAAAATTTTTAAATCAAAAATACTATTTCAAATACTATTTACATTATCCAGGCACTTTTACAAATTTAATATCGAATGAATATTACAGAAAGAACTTTAAGCGAAGTGTAACCTGTTAAAGGACGCGGTTTGCCACAAGGTTTTATATACATTATTGGATAGTTGAGACTTATAAGCTTTCCAATGAGCAATAATTCGAAAGCTAGTACTTTCATTTCGTGAAAGCTTAGCTCAGTCTCAACTATCAATGTATATAACCAGGAACATAAGTTTTTGTCACAACAAAAACAAAAGGTTGATTCCGGATTAAAGTTAAAATGGTTATGTCATCATTCGAAGTGTTGGAGAAGTCAAATGTTAACAACGTCTGTTAAAAGTTCTCAAGAGAAGTTTATTTGAATACAATACAATACTGAATTTAGAAATTATTTTAATATTAAACTTTGACCTTCCGTTGGACAGGAAATAGGTCAATTGGGGTCACCTTGTGTAATATATTTTGGCAATTAACAACAATCTGTACAATGGTACAAAATGTCAATTTTACCTCCTGTGGTTGTTGGAGATATGATTTTTTAATATTAAACTTTCACTTACCTGGTTTGGACAGGAAGTAAAGCTCAGAAATTGGGGTATAAATATTTTTTGACAATTAACGATCTGTACAATGGTACAAATAATTTTTAATTTACCTCTGTGTGGTTGTTGAGATACGATTTTTTAATATTAACTTTGACTTCCGGTTTGACAGGAGAAGTAAAGGGTCAAGTCAGGTCATGTTTTGTAAATACTTTTTGACAATTAACAATCTGTACAATGGTGCAAAAAATGTTAATTTACCTCTTGTGGTTGTTGAGATATGATTTTTTTAAATATTAAACTTTGACTTCCTGTTTGGACGAGGAAGCGCTAAGGTCAAATTAAGTCACCTTTTTCTAAATATTATTTGACAATTTACGATCTGTACAATAGTGAAAAGAATTGTGAATTTCTCTCTTGTGGTTGTTGAGAATATGATTTTTTAAATATTTAACTTTGACTTCCGGTTTGGACAGGAAGTAAAGGTCAAATTAAAGGTCACCTTTTTTGAAAAGTATTTTGGCAATTAACGATCTGTACAATGTGAAAGAATTGTGAATTTATCTCTTGTGGTTGTTGGAGATATGATTTTTGTTAAATATTAAACTTTTGACTTCCGGTTTTGGACAGAAGTAAAGGTCAAATTGGGGTCACTTTTGAAAATATTTTTGACAATTAACGATCTGTACAATGGTGAAAGAAATTGTGAATTTATCTCTTGTGGTTGTTGAGATGATTTTTGTTAAATATAAACTTTGACTTCCGGTTTTGAGCCAGAAGTAAAGGTCAAATTTGGGTCACCTTTTTGAAAATATTTTTTGACAATTAACGTGCAGTCTGTACAATGGTGAAAGTAATTGTGAATTTATCTCTTGTGGTTGTTGAGGATATGATTTTTTAATGTTAAACTTTGACTTCCGGTTTGGACAGGAAGTAAAGGTCAAATTGGGGTCATGTTTTTTGTAAATATTTTTCGACAATTAACAATCTATACAATAGTGCAAAAAATGTCCATTTACCTGTTGTGGTTTGTTGAGATATGATTTTTTTAAATATTGAAAACTTTGACTCGGTTTGGACAGGAAATGGTATAATAAATCGAGGGTCACTCACAACTCGAGTTTCATCTACTTGTTAAGTTCTAAGTACATGCCAAGTTTGAAGTTCGTGTGAAGTTTGCAAGTATGTGTTTTTTGTAGACAGTCTATCCGGAGAAGAAGAAGAAAAAAAAAAAGAAAAAACCGAACAAAAACAATAGGTGTTTCGGTGCATACCCGAACACCTAAATAACAACCGGAAGTACGTGCGAAAGGCTAGGGTTTTATGAATGAACCACCTCGTCCCGCCCAGCCTTCGCGAAGTATTCCGGGAGATCGGGCACCTGTTCGGCCACGTAAATTTGCCGCGGTTTCAGCTGAGGGCATCCACTTCGGAAAGCTGTCTCCGCGCCCGATTACATTGTAATTGACAAGAAAAACGGATTTCCTTATTAAGTCAAAGGGCCCCTTTACATACCCATGCTTGCTCCAATCTCCACAGCTACTGTACAACCGAAGTTATGAAGAGATAAAAATTAAAACACCTCGTTTGTCGAGGTGAAATTTTCTTGTTGAAAGGTAAGAGCGATATCTGAATAATTTACACCTCTTTTCTATCATATGTAAAAGTTTTGAGCCGTAATTGTGTTTAGTTTTGAGCGGAGAGTGTATTTTTACACCCTTTCAAAAGCTCTTATGAGGGGAACGAGCACGAACGTTGTGAGTGTGTATCTACAGGTGTGTGTAGGCTGATTAAACGGTTTTGTTGCCATTAGGGATGTATACAGTGTATGGACAGTCGGGCTTCATCGAATGCTGTATACTTGATTAAATAAAACGAGGATTCCTCAAAAACTACTTCGTCAATTTCTTCTTGATTTAAAAACCATTGTATTTCTTTCATCAAGACCTTTAATTTGATATAAATATTGAGCATATTGGTTTAGGAATAATTTTTTTCACCTGAAAACCCTACTTGTTATTTCCCCAGACGTCGAATCTCCCCAAGTTTCAGCTCTGCCCCCAGCTCCATCTCCAGTAGTGGCAGAAGATGCAGTGACCAGTGCTGTGGTCAGCACTGGAATGTACCAACAGCTACTGACAACGTAACCAGTGGTCTAACGGTATCTCGTAGTCGAGACAGAAAAAGCACCTAGGAGTCGTTTTTAATCAAGGATCCCATACAATCCGATACAGGGCCACAGACAGCCGAGGCAATACTAGAGATTGTACCTTCTTCAGTAAACGTCAGAGGTTTGTTCAGAAATTGATTGGTGATCCCCGCATGCCGTCACTCACCGGACTAGATTTATTAGAATATTACTGACTTTTTTCAATTTTTCCAATAATCGGTCCAATGATTGGTACAATGATAAAATGGGAGGTAAAAAGCTAACAGTATTGTGTGTTCTTGTTTATATTTACCACCGACAGAAGTGGACAATTGCGTACCCCTGACCGGCAAATATTTCCCCAAGCGAGATTGATAAAGAGAAGTGTTCTTGTTATATACTAACGGAAAAAAGTAACTGTGCATTACATAAAATTTCATAAAGTAAAAGATGTTTGAAAAGTTAAAACATAACCGTCAAATCAAACATTCAGCAAAGCATTTTGCATTAAATTTGATGTCACGTATCGCGCGTGGCACGTGCACTTTGTTGCACAATGAACTTACTCACGTTTTGCATGATGTTGGACACATGAAGGTCACACACCTGATTTTGAAAATTGAACAATGGTTGGATTATTCTCTAGCCTCTAAGGTTTTGAAAAACACGTTCATTTGAACCTAAACTGTGCGTACGTCATGCCCCGGCTTACAGAAAATCAGCGTCTCACGCGCGCCGTGGGTATGCTTGGGCTGGAATGGCCCAAAATAAGTGGCAAGTATTTGGTGTCAAAAGTTCATCGAAAACACAATATCATCAAGTTATGGAGACGTTTTTCAACAGAATGCGAACACGAGATTTGCTTCAGACCGGCAATGTCCACACGGCGTGACGTCACCGTCAGCAAGACAAACCATATTCGGCTGACCCATCTAAAGGAATCGATTCCAGACTGCCAGTTTGACTGCTTTTCAGGAACCATTCCCTGACACGTCGTATCAGTTCCAGGACTGTACGGAACCGACTGAGGGAGTACAACATCCGGCCCAGACGGCCTGCAATACGTCCGTTTGCTCCAACGTCACCGACAGGCACGTCTTGCTCTGGTGCAGACAGCATCTACGGTACAGGAGACAAGATTGGGATGGTGTTCTGTTCACTGACGAGTCGAGATTTCAATCTGGACGGCTCGTGGCAGGGCAAGGGTGTACGAGACGTCCAGGTGAACGGTATGCCGACGCGTGCGTTGTTCAACGTCGACCGTTTAGTGGCGGCAACGTTATGAGTATGGGAGGCATCATCCTCATGAGCGGACACAACTTGTCATTGTCAATGGCAATCTGACAGGTCTGAGATACAGGGACGAAATCATTGGGGCCTCATGTGCAAGCGTTCATTCAAAGACAAGGACGTAACATCACGCTTCAGCAAGATAATGCCCGTCACCATCGCTTTCGTGTTGTGACAGATTTCCTGAGACAGCAGAACATTCCGGTACTCTAGCCAGCTGTTTCTCCCGGACCCGTCCTCATCGAGCACGCTTTGGGATGAAAATGGAGCGACGTTTACGTCGAAGCCAGAATCAGCCATTGACGTTAACTGAATTGGGACAAGCGTTGGTTCAGACGTGGAACAACATTCCCCAGCTTTCTTCAATCGCTTAGTGTCGTCTATGCGTCGTCGTTGTCAAGCCTGCATCAACGCCAATGGTGGACACACACGATACTGAGTTTGTGAACTGACTTTTGACACCACATCTCTTCAGGGCGTGTCACGAAGCCTAGTGTCCAAGCATACGATTTCGAGATTATCCTGTTAACAGTTAAACAGTGATTTAACAGAACACCACAAAATCATTGTATTATCTTTTTCATTAAAAAATAGCTATAACTTCAAATGATGCAAGTTACTTTATTCAGTAGTATTGTTTAAATCTCTAGACCCTGTTTAGTTTGTTAGAAGGGACATAGTAAAAAATACTTGACTTAAAGTCATAATTATGACAACATCTCATAATTATAACTTAACATATAAGTCATAATTATAAGATATTAGAGTTGTCATAATTATGACATGTAGTAATATTTTTAAAATCATAATTATGACTTATTTGAGTCATAATTAGAATTAAACGAGTAATTTTTTTTAAACTATGTCTCTTTAACGCTTGCTAAGTTTGTCATCGTATGTGACCTTAAAAAGTGTTTAAAACAATTTTGGGTTTGTG
>CM055824.1:35813650-35837968 GCA_029582265.1 Zoroaster sp. YZ-2022 | reverse complement strand
GATCGTGTCCCAACACGAACTGGCAGTGTCGCGTTGTTGTTGTAACTTGTACGTAGATGTGTAGTCTGTTCCACTCTGCTTTGATACGTAGACGGGGTTTGTAACTAGTGATTTTGGGAACTAGATTGAGGAAAGACCCTCAGTTGCGATGACTCATTGCATTTATAGGAACGATCCATTCACGTTTGTAAACAATATCTTATTATGGTTATACATAGGACTTTATGTATGTATTTATTATTATTTTATGAAGGATCTTTTTAAACTTATTACCTACAATAAGTATACAGTTTTATTTTATGGAGGACCTTTTAAAAATTACATACCATAATATAATACCCCATATAATAAAAATCATAAAGATTAAAAATATTACGAAATATTACGTCCCTCACACATTTTTAATCACCCCTACAGTAAAAAATGTTTCAGTCCACCGGCTCCTCAAATTATGCTAATTAGGCATCACGTGACCCAAATCCGGCCTTCTGATTGGTCGAGAGGCCCTGAAAAACAAGCGGAATTACCTGGTCAGACGAGCTGCACTACTACTACCTGTACTGGCCCAGTGCCGGGTTGATTGCGGCAAACCGTTATGGTAAGACGGTACACTGCCTGAACTGGCCCAGTGCCGGGTTGATTGCGGCAAACCATAACGGCAAGACGGTACACAGCCTGTACTGGCCCAGTGCCGGGCTGATTGCGGCAAACCATAACGGCAAGACGGTACACTGCCTGTACTGGCCCAGTGCCGGGTTGATTGCGGCAAACCATTATGGCAAGACGGTACACTGCCTGAACTGGCCCAGTGCCGGGTTGATTGCGGCAAACCATAATGGCAAGACGGTACACTGCCTGAACTGGCCCAGTGCCGGGTTGATTGCGGCAAACCATTATGGCAAGACGGTACACTGCCTGAACTGGCCCAGTGCCGGGCTGATTGCAGCAAACCATAACGGCAAGTCGGTACACTGCCTGTACTGACCCAGTGCCGGGTTGATTGCGGCAAACCATTATGGCAAGACGGTACACTGCCTGAACTGGCCCAGTGCCGGGTTGATTGCGGCAAACCATAATGGCAACACGGTACACTGTCTGTACTGGCCCAGTGCCGGGCTGATTGCGTCAAACCATTACGGCAAGACGGTACAGTGCCTGTACTGGCCCAGTGCCGGGCTGATTGCGGCAAACCATTACGGCAAGACGGTACACAGCCTATACTGGCCCAGTGCCGGGTTGATTGCAGCAAACCATTATGGTAAGACGGTACACTGCCTGTACTGGCCCAGTGCCTGGCTGATTGTGGCAAACCATTGTGGCAAGACAGTACACTGCCTGAACTGGCCCAGTGCCGGGTTGATTGCGGCAAACCATTATGGCAAGACAGTACACTGCCTGTACTGGCCCAGTGCCGGGTTGATTGCGGCAAACCATAACGGCAAGTCGGTACACAGCCTGTACTGGCCCACTGCCGGGTTGATTGTGGCAAACCATTATGGCAAGACAGTACACTGCCTGAACTGGCCCAGTGCCGGGCTGATTGTGGCAAACCAAAACGACAAGACGGTACACTGCCTGTACTGGCCCAGTGCCGGGCTGATTGCGTCAAACCATTATGGCAAGACGGTACACAGCCTGTACTGGCCCAGTGCCGGGTTGATTGTGGCAAACCATTATGGCAAGACAGTACACTGCCTGAACTGGCCCAGTGCTGGGCTGATTGCGGAAAACCATAACGGCAACACGGTACACTGCCTGTACTGGCCCAGTGCCAGGTTGATTGCGGCAAACCATTACGGCAAGACAGTACACTGCCTGAACTGGCCCAGTGCAGGGTTGATTGCGGCAAACCATTATGGGCAAGACGGTACAAGGACTGTACTGGGCAAGTGCCGGCTTGATAGCGGCAAACCATTATGGCAACAGGGTACATACATTGGCGGATCCGGGGGCTAAGGGGCTGTAGTCCTCCCCTAAAATCGTTTTTAAAATAAGGAGAGAAAGAGAGAGAGGGAGGGAGGGAGAACGCACTCCCATTCCCACAGTGTGCTTTGTTTTCTCTCCTTTGATTATTTAATTTTAATTTTTGTAGTACTGAAAAATAATTGTTTTTGATTCTCCTCCCCTAAAATGTTCTGGATCCGCCCATGACATATATAGCCTGTAGTGGCCCAGTGCCGGCCTGATACTTCAATAGTTTTGTGTTGTTTTATACACCTTCCTATGGCAACGAAACCAATTTGTGTGATTTTTATAACTGAATATTTAAGTGGCAATTAACGATAAGCTTGAAGCATTCGAAAACAATTCCCAGGACTTTTAGCAGGCCACATATATCCCATGCCATTTTGTGGATTCGCACACTATAATTTAATACGACAAAATAAATGTATTTTTTTAGAAATAAAAAATATATAAAACAATTAATTGTTACACCGCCTATGCTTTATGAATACAGAAAGTAACCAGCATAATTATAGAAATTCCTTTAGGTTGTTTGTTAAAGTGAAAGTAATAATTTAAAAAAAGAAGTTTATATACATCTTGTATTTTTTTAGTATTCAGTCCAGCGAGAGCATTGAATTTATCAAAATCGCAAACGCGAAAAAACGATCGTTCTTAAAGGATTTGAAAAACCATCATCCATCTTATATGTGTCTATTTTTATAGCTGAGGCACTGCATACAAATTATGCATACTGTGCTCAAATATTTGTATGAAATTTTCAAATTCATCCCACTCCCTTTCCTTTTTTAATTAATATTAAAACTGGAATGTCAAAGCAAGCTGAACGATGCTTCCAGCAATAAATGATCGAGAGCGTCTGAAAAGAATATGAGATAAAAAGGAGCAGAGAAAAACTGGGGAGATTGGATACGTGCAATTGCTTTTACCAAAGTCCCCTATAAAAAATATTCATTAGAATTATAGGCAAATCTGTCAGGGTACATAAACGGTTATGAACTTCTATTTAAATAAGGAAGTAATTGATATAACAACTAATTTTACTCCCTCAAACGGGTTCAAAAGTGTTATAAAAGACAGGTATGTACTCTCACGTTCTATGTGCGCTTTCTTTGTAAAAATTTGGATTTTCTTGAAAAACTTAAATTTGCTGAAAATGTCTTATTTCCTGTTTTTATCATTGTGTGGATTTTTTGTGATACAAATAACAAGTTATTAGCTTGTTGCATTGTTTGCTAGTATTTTAAAAACATTTTAATCGATTTAAAATAATGAGTGAATAATTATCTTCGAAACCCACAACAAAAGAGGGCGCTAGTTTTTAATAAACTTATGCCAGTCTTGAAGAAGTAAAGTAAGTGTTCAAGGAACTTTAAGATATTTTAATCGGTATAGCATTGATCTTTTAAAACACCTTAAACGTTTTAAATGAGAGACATACATAATTGTTGGATTTTCAATCGTTATTAGTGTAATGATAGATACAATAATCAGGGATATATCATGATGATTATAAACTAATCAGTGAAAGGACGTGTCGAGTTTAGGAATTTTTACAAGGCAAGCTGCCTCGGGATTCCGTTGATTTATACAGCTGAATTTTCCTCTTTTAATCCGTGATTCACCTTCCTAATTAACTTGTGAATTATACAGTTAAAGGTTATGTACACCATTGGTAATTTTCCGAAATACCTTTGGTAAAATATTTAAAGGCAGTACGTGGTGATTATCAGAATTGTATTTATTTATTTATTTTTGTTTTAATCTATTACTTTTTAATCTAACGGCTGATTTCGTATAATAAGGCACTGCAGTGCTGAGCAAATAATATTTTGTCTGAACTACTGAAATTTTCGAGAAAATGTTATAAATTAATTTACTTGGCATTCGAAGACCACGTAAATAAGGTAGCATATCCGCGTGTATAAAAACATCACAAAACATTATGTAACCGTTAGTTGCATTAAGATTTTCGAATTGATTGTATGGAGTGGTACAAACGAACTAAAATTATTTATCGGTAATAATTTCATTTCTTTTAGATGAGTTTGCCATAGCTAACAAAAATTATTAGACATCCCGAAAGGCACTAGCTGACATGGAGCCTCCAATGTCAAATTTATCAGCCATGGTGAACATGGGACGAGGAACTTAGAAAATATACAATACAAAAATTATGGAGATGTCAATGTACATTTTCTATTTTAGTTATTTTCGGGTTACGAGTGCACAATCTCAAAGTATTAACAATTCCTCTAATGTGGAGATTCTATATCAAACGTAAAAAATGTCCATATAAAATACGCTTTTGAAGCATGCATGCGAATGCCCTGGTAGTAACTTCCTGCTGTTATATGCCGTACTAAATGTGACACACACTCGGAATGGAAGAGAAGCAGAGTTCGGGGACTACAGTGGGAGCAACACCTGGTCAAACTGGTAAGTCTGCATGGTTCCAATCATACCTAATTTGAATTATGCAACTGAAACTGTAGAATACTTATAGGCCTACTAGTACTATACTATTACTAACATACTCTTGAGTCGGCCTAAAGGGTCAACAGTGTCTTGCTTGTCGGTCATGCTTGTTTTTCGGTACGTAACCTGATCTTATAGTGAATTTGGTATTATTATATTTTCTTGATATTGCTTTTTTAAATTTTACGCAATTCTGAAAATTGTATTTTGAATCCTTAAGTAGGCATAATTATATATATTATAACATTGTACTTTTAAATTTTACGCACACATTTTTGGTGCATGTGAACACTGTATGCCTACTGTATTTTTCAGTGACGACACATTGCAGAGTTTCGGTTTAATTTCACTGTCCGTAAAACATTTATTATAAATTGTAAGGTTGGCTGGATAACATGATAAGCAAAACTTATTTCCATATGTTTTTTAAATTGTAATTTTAAATTTTGGTTTGTCTTGAAAAACGCACATGTTTAATGGTTCCCCAAATTTAGAGTGCATTTTTGTATACCAGCAGTGTCAACTCCAATTTTACAAACGGTCAGAAAACATTGGTTTGTGGTCATGCTGGTTTTAATGGTTGTGATGATACATGTTATTGACTATAATTGTCTCACTATACTGTGATACAGTTATAAGAAACAAGATACACCCTGTACTACTATACAAATACATGTGCAAGGTACATTTTTCCATAAAAATCCTTGCTATGAAATATTTGTCCATATTATATTTCCTGCAAAGTACATTGGACAACACAACAGTTCATATCCCCATATAATTTACACCACAAAAGCATTAATATCAGTGATAAGGAAATTTTGGAAACTAATTGTGGGAAATATCATTTCTGTGGAAGTTGTGACAGTTCCGACTGTGAACACAAGGTGGTGATGTCGTACTGGACAAAGCGTAGAAAAATTGAAGAAAAATACAAACTACATTTACAGAACATTGCAAAGACTGAAGAAACTTTTCATGCTGGCCCGGTTGTTCAAACGACCAGCATGCTGAATGTGCATGCGGAAGACCAGCAATCAAAACCAAATGAAATCAAGGAGAATACACAGAATAATTCTGAAGTTGTATGTCAAAAATCCCCTACAACAAAAATAAGTTTAGAGTCAACCTAATGCAGATGATGATACTTTCTCTTCAAACAATGTTAATGAAGGAGAAATTTATGATGATCTGCCTGAACCATTGTTTGATTTGACTGTTGCAAGTTCAGATTCTGTACTTGAATCCTTTTCTGACAGTGATGATTGTAACAGATTGCCTTTCTGATTCTAGCTTGTCAGATGGCCGCAAAAATGACAAAGATTTGCCAAAACTGCTTTGTGATTGGGCTGTAAATAGCAACATAAATCAGTCTTCTTTTCGAAGCTTACTCGCAATCTTGCGAAAATTCCATCCAGCTCTTCCAAAAGACCCAAGGACGCTCTTATCTACAGGTAAAATTGAAGGAATAAAGACTATCAGGAGTGCAGTGGATCGTACTATCATTTTGGTGTAGCCTATTGTATAATGTCGAAGTTAGCTTCTGACCCCAAGCTGCGGGGTCATGATAACAAGCTCTTCCTTCAAATTAATGTTGATGGACTACCTTTATTCAAAAGCAGTAATACACAGTTTTGGCCAATTTTAGGTTTAATTCAAGGATCTAGCGAGTCATTCATTATAGGTTTGTTCACAGGAAAATCAAAACCAAAAGATCCCGAGGAATTCCTCAACGATTTTGTGACAGAAATGATCAAGCTCAAACTAAATAACTTGACCTTTGACGGCCGTGTATATACCGTTGTCATATACTGAATTTTGTATGTGATGCCCGGCCCGTGCTTATCTTAAGCAAGTAAAAGGTCACTCAGGTTATTCAGGCTGTGAGAAATGCAATCAGCGAGGAACGTATGACAAGAAAATGTTTTTTCCTGAAACAGATGCTCCTCGTCGCACAGATAAGTCATTTGATGACATGTTAGATGAGGACCACCATATAGGACCGAATCCATTGAGGAAGCTGGGATTGGGCATGGTCTCTCGATTTCCCTTGGACTATATGCACTTGGTGTGCCTTGGAGTTATGAGGCGCCTTCTTATGTTGTGGTTGAAAGGGCCTCTTAAACGCCGCTTGGGTACACCAGTGAAGACGCAGATTTCAGAATCCCTTCTGTCTCGGTGTTGTTTCATACCGAAAGAATTTGCTAGAATTTGCCCAGGGCTCTAACTGAAGTTGATAGGTGGAAGGCCACTGAGTTTCGACTCTTCCAATTCTTTATACAGGTCCAGTGGTGTGGAAGGGCAAATTACCTGATGAAATGTATAAAAACTTCATGTTGTTTTCCATTGCCATCCGTATACTTGCCAATCAATATTTGTATGATCCTCTATGTGGTTATGCCAACGACCTCCTCATTTGTTTTGTAAAACACCTGTCAGAGTTTATGGGACGGATCAAATGGTATATAATGTTCATGGACTTGTTCACATTGCTGACGATGTCAAGTTGTATGGTCCATTATTGGACAAGTTTGCGGCCTTTCCATTTGAAATTTTTCTAAAAAGCTTAAAGCAGGTAATCAGGAAGCCAAACTTTGTCCTTGAACAATAATTCACAGGTTTTTGGAGAGATCATTACATGCGTGTCATTCATCAGACGAATCATCAGATAACTTTGGTACATGTATTAATGGAGTTTCTGTTAATATGCCACACACTGATGGTCCTCTCCCATCTGATGGTTATTTCCCTTGTACTCAATTTCGAAATGCGAAGTTGCATGGTTTTCTACTGAGCACAAAAAGAGGTAACAACTGTGTACAAGTTGGATCCAAATGTGTACTGGTCAGAAACGTTTTTCAATATAAATCAGGAGTCTATACTGTACAATGAATTTCTGATCAAAGAATAATTTTTTTCGTATCCATTGGAATCTAAAAATGTTGGTATTCACAAAGTTTCAAGTATCAGTAATATACCTCTTATTACCGATATTAAGTCAGTGAAGACAAAATACATTTTGTTACCATATCATCAGGAAAAACATGTGGCTATTCCCATAATTCACTTGTTTCAATCAATTAAGTAAATTAATACATGTCAATCATTGTGTTCATAGGTGAAACCATTTTAAACTGTAAAAAACTTCATTTCTTCAGATTGATATCTAAGCTTACATTTATATTTAAGATGGTGGTACCTAACATTTCAGTTTGATAACTGCAGTATAGTTTCGTTTAAAATGATAATAAGTGATTATACTTGATTTTACACCCCGTTGATCGAAATACACATTTCTACCGTATAACTGATTTCACGTTTGCAGGAATGGACAGTTTTTTGAATTTTCGAAGGTTGTACCGTAAATTTACACAAAATATCTACCGTTATCTACCCCTAAAAATACATATATTTTTAAATCTACTGTTTCTGGTTTCCGCCTCAGAGCCGTGTGTTGGCATTTTTAGTTTTCTTTTTTAGTTATTATGAAACGATGTCCAATTGCAGCCAAAATTGCTGGATCGATTGTAAATCTGCCGAGCTGTGATTTAAACGACTTTTTCACATTGGGGTACGAACGTTTGTCCGATCATAGAGCAAGGCTTGCTCTATGGTCCGATTTATGCTGCCTCTCTGAGCCACCATATACTGGTATGGGAAATTTGGTCTGGTTCCAATAACCCAGTATATGGGGTGTTTACACCGCACCGATTTTGAAGTCAACCTATGACGAGAAACCGGAGACTTCTTTGGCCTTTCTTTTTTACTTTCATCCATCAGACGGCCAGAAATTTCATGTAATTATTTTTACCGTATTAACCCATAATTTGTATTTTTTTTACAAATCGACTCTATATATACCTTTTTATCTCGTATATTAGGAGTATAGTTATTTAAAATCGAAATCTACTTTGATAATTATTTTCCACTTGTTCTCAACTTTGAATTCATGATTTTCCCATAGGCTACAGTTTTGTCATTCTATAATGATATGCAGGCTTTCTGTCATAGATACCTATCCTTAAGTGCATAGCACAGCAAGTGTAGTTGGCTATGTGTTATGTAATAATAAACAATGACCAACCTTGTTAAACAGACCCACATGGACGACCTTGCCAGTCAATTAGATATGTGATAACTGGCTTTCCAGAAATCGTACAATTCTTCAAAGTAAAAGGATTTTATTTCTAAAGACCTAAGTCAAATAAGCGAATCTCTGGTTGAGATACTTGCCGGGAAAGCAAGTGGGGAATAGTTTCTAAATACTGGGTTGCAGATGATAATGATACAACAGTCCATTTGATCATGGAGGAAGGAACTCTTTGATAATCCAATATCATTACGGAAGGTTTAGATGTCTTTTTGAAGAGAAAATATTGAAAAATTACTAAGATTTTTGTTTTAAATGGACCATCGTCCGATCACCGATGATCCACATCAAATTGGAATTTAATTGTCCAGTTTCCGACAGTTGACCATTTTTCTTGTCATGATGGTGTTGATAACATCTATAATTTCAACCACACTGTAAATATAGTGTTTCAAAAGGTTATTTAAACACCCTTTTTTAAGAGTTGTTCCTTAACTCTCTCCTTTGCTTTCTGTTCTTGCACAAATTGAGAAACATCTTTAAAATGGATGCAGAAGCTTGGCGTCCTCTTCCCAATGTATTCAACATGAGACCAACTTCAAGTTAATAAAGATCCTATCATTTGTCTTTCTTATAAATTATAATAATGTATAGGCCTAGTACTGGTGTACAGACTGCAGTGATGTAACTATAGGGTTGATCATGGAGGGGGGCGTAATGGGTTGATTCGGCTGTGGTGCACTAGATTTCAAAGAGCTCTTTAGGCACTATTTATAATTATTAAGAAATTACAATTCAAGCGTTGGGACACTGGGTTAGGGAACATGGCCTCGCCCTCCGAGCGACTCCGACGAGTCACACCCGTCACATGGAGAGGGTCCCCATCCCTGGAAAACTCTGGATCAGCCCCTGGTGTTATTAGTGTAGCCCTCTGGATTTTTATTCCCCCCTAAATTTTCAACAGCCTGTAAAAAGAAAAGCCGTAATCCGACTCCCAAAGATGAGCCCTGGTGTGTTGGCCAGTACAGTGTGCACTCTTGGTCATTCGTACAACGGATGACTGTGTGTGCACACTGAAATAAAAGTTTTTCTGCCTTGCTCATTGGAGTCTCATAATTGGACCATCCTTTTTACAGGTATGTGTAATTTCACTTAAATTTAATAGCCATTTAAGAATGTATAAGTTGCTAATGTTTCATTCTAGTTTACCCATGAGTTCTTGGGATTTATATTTGTTGCATTTAATTTATTCGTTCTAACTTGGACCAGCAGTTTTCATAACATACACATTTGTGTAACATTGGCCTAACCTTCTTCAAGAGTGATGTTTTTACTTAAAGATTATCTCTTTTACCTGATGATATTTTGATTAACTGATTTGTGTTTCTTAAAGTTAAGGATTTACAGAAGTTATTTATGTTAAGATTTGTATTGGATCACTTTTCCAACTATGTGTATTTTAAGTAGGAAAAGCCAGCATAGAGTTTATTTTAGAAGATTTAATTGATGCTATTGTCTATGTACACTTTCCATGTGTATAGCTAGGCATGGGGCACTTATCAGACCTCATGGTCTGAAACAATGAGACCACTGTGTAGCACATTCCATAGCCAAGTTGCTGGTCATTAACAACAAGCCCTGGGGCTTGATTTTGGTAGTTGTAGTAGTTATGTCCTAATCAAACCAGAGATCTCTGTCTTTTTTTTAATCTTTACTTTTTATTTTTTAGAACTCTCCCGCAATAAAGGGTTTTGGCAAATATTGAGTGTTGATGGTCATAGGCCTTATAATTATCTCAGTAAATATTGAGTGTCGATGGTCATGGGCCTTATAATTATCTCAGTAATCGGTGGGGTTATCTTTTTTTTAGAACTATATACTGAAATTGGGACAAATTTTCTTTTTGTTGAAAGGAAAGTGCCGAGCGAACATTTGTTATCTATTAAATTCAGAATATGATGGTTTTAGTATTTTTTCATTTCATGTTTTGAACTTTTGGTACTTTGCATTCTCAGTTTCCACTACCACTGCAGATAAGCTATAAATTCTTGTTATATGTAGGTACAGTTTTGCCATTTTATAGTGGTGTGCAGACGTACGTTCTGTCATATATAGATACATGCTATTCAGTACATGGTATAGTACAGGAAAATCAATGGATTATATTACTCGTTATTAGTCACGAGTTGGCCATATGTGATATAATAAACAGACCCTTGCTTATTCAAAAAATAGAGAATCTGTTGCTTAATAATTAGACTTGTGCCAGTCAATACAATTGTGACGACTTCATCAAATTCATCCATCCGGCCATTGAGATTCCTCGTTATCAAATTATTGTACTGCCTTGGTCAAGTATTTTTCAGAGATAAGACTTAGTGAGTTGATAATTATGGTTGAGACTGACTATGATATATTTTGTCAGATTGCCTTTTATCAGTTATCAAAGGTTTGTTCATCTCTGCACCTTCATCTCTGCAACTTCAGAGATTGAAATAATCCAAACCCAATCGGTGCTGGGGTGAAAAGATCTGTTTGACTCGATATGTCAATTTACACGGACACTGTTACAGCTATATATTACACTATTACATAACATCTTTCTGTAGGTAAATGGCTTAAAAAGTAATGAATTACTTTTGACAAAAAATACACACCTACATGTTTATTTGGCTATAGCTGTCACGACCAAAAACCAAACTGATCATGACCCTTAACCAGGAGTATGTTTAGATGCGCTAATTTTACTGACCACAAAATAGCTTATTTTGTTGTGTGCTTAACTGTACTCTTAAAACAATTATTATTCTTGGCTGCGGTTATTCTGCGGTTTAAGACAGATGCATTATATCATACATGTCATTGTAAAATAGACATGAAAAAAGAAAAAAAAAGAAAAAAGAAAAAAACAGCTTTGCATAAAATAAACAATATTTTTGATACACTTTGTGTGAGTTTAACATGGCTAACATGACAACGTACTGTGTTAGCCATCTGCGTAAGCCTACAGTAGTTGAACTCCACTCTATTTTTGACAGTTTCTTAACTTTTTGGCCAAATAGATATGTTTGCAGTTGTTCTATTCAAAGTCTCAAACGAGGTGGAAATTGTACCGAGCACGTGGTTAAAGACCAACAAGCTGGCATTTTGGCCGCCCTGGCGTTCTTCTACGGCGGTTGTTAGAGCCGTAAAAGATCAGCTGCAGCCAGATGAGTTGAACTGGAAGCAGTTCTGGGTACCAGTCGTAAGTACAGTTTAATTAATTTGTTTTGAGTGCAATGACAAGCCATTAATTATGCACTACGCTTACTTTCCTTGAAACAAGATTTACACCCATGAAATGGTACTTCTTCAGGATAATTTTATTTAGCTAATATTCATTCTTTCTTGCCTTGTTACTTTGCCAACAAGGCAAGACAATTGTCAAGGATCTGACTTTTAAGAAAATTCAAGACGTCCAATGCAAGACTAAGGTGTTAATTGTAAAAAAAAAAAAAAATTACTTGCATACATTTGTAAAAACCAACAAACCCGCTACATGTAAAAGTTGTATCTAATTATTTTGTTGCATCTTTGCCTGAAAATCACTGACTTGCTAATAATTCATGAATATAGGCTATGCAGATTATCATTAACATACATTTAAGATCCCAAATTGCATCGAAATGCCCATTGACTTTGGGAAATTGACTGTACCAAATTCACACCAAGTAGGTTTTATGAACCCTTTGGGGTCATTACCAATTATTGTACTCTCACTTCAATAGTGGAGAATGATGTGAAAGTGTGAAAACACTGCGTACTAAAATTCCTTAATGGAGGCCGATTGAGTGGCCCACAGAATCAGACTATTGTAAAAAAAAGTCTTCAGTATATATTTATACTATATTATATATTTATACATATATATTTAAACATGGAATTGTTCTCTTATATTAAACAAAATTGTGTATGTTTGTACAGAAACTTATGAGGATGCACGCATCAAACTGAAAAGGTCCGAGGACACATCAGACCTCCAGACAGAGGATGACGAGACAGCCAAGACAAGTAGAAAGTAAGTATAAATTATCAGCAATTTTTTTTTTATGTCTCATGGAAATCACAGATATAAAAATTATCATGAATATGTGCGAGTCCCTTCAGGGCCACCATACATTGGGGATGATTCCTTAACCCTTTCAACTCAGTCCTGTGTAAAAATCGACCGCCGGCGATCTATATATTTGGAAGCACTTTTTGTTTGCTGCCCAAAACTCACCAAAACAATAAAATTACCCCAACATTTGGTATTTAATTGGGTAATATAATATTCCCTCAATCCTTCATGATTAGAGCATAATTATTTGGTAAAGTTCTTTAAATGTTGGCATTAAAGATATATGGCCGTTTTGACGTAAAAAATAGATTTAAATGTTGAATCGCTATTTTTTCTGCGGTTATGGAAGTTATAAGCTTTAAATGTTTCACTCATTGAATGAATAAAAACCTTTCATGGATTAGTACCAATACAATTAATAAAATGCTGGCCCACTTTTTTAAAATCTTGTTTAATGTATTGTATGTAACAGGCCAAGGGCGTACATGGGCAGTCTGCGGATTAGCTAGTGCGGCTGTCAATCAGGATTTCATAATTTTCATGTTTTTTGGTTTAACAACGATATTATATTTCAAAATTCGTTCGTTTTAGAAATATTATTTTGTAGGTCGTACTCTTAGCCAAGCAGGGAAGATATATCTGTAATGAACAGATTTCCATAAATGTAAACGGCACATTCAGGTTGTTTACAAGTTCGGTGTTGATTTACTGGGTAAGACTTGGCGTCCTGACTGCCAGAAACTTCTTTAAACAACGAGTAATCTTTTACAGTCTTTATAGGTTGATGAAATTCCACAGACACTCGGAAAGCACTGAGTATACAGTGCTATACACACGTCGGTGTAGGGCAAAATTAAATCATTTGTTTCTTTTACAGTCTGCTCCCAGAAACACTCCAAAACGTAAACAAAATACATTATATAGAATTATTTTTTGTTGTAGGCGCCGAAAAAAGGCTTGAGTTTCCTCATCTTCGTCAAATGAAGAAGACGAAGATGATGAGACTTCTCCCAGGGGAAGAGGTCCTAAGCCAAGAACATCAACACCAATCGGCAGAGCACCCACTCCTCCTCTGCCGATGTTTCTACATAGCCACTCAGACAATGATTCAAAGGGCACTGATGCTGTTGCAGCTGCAGCTTCAGCTGTGGAACCGATATCAGGTAATTTGTTTTCATTGAATGTGGAGGCGAAAGGGAAATTGTTACACTTAGTGATCAACAACCCATGATGTTTATGCACAAGAATATTTTGCTGTACCCTGCTGTAATTTAATTTATTGTTTTACTGATGTTTGCGACAAAAATTTGATCAAACGGAAAACAAAAATCTCTCAAATAGTGTCCTCCCGCCGATAATTTCACTGAAAGCACAAGGAAATAAAACAATCTAACTTGCATTTTGAGTTGATCAGTACTTGCCAAACACTTTAAACTTTTCGGAAGCACCTGTCTTAAGGGTGGGCAAAAAGTACCAACAGATTATTGAATTTAACAACGACCTGCCCAACCCCCCAATTGGTTTTAGACGAATATCACTACCAAATAAAGGTTTCCAACACGCAATATATCAATGTAACGCAAAATGTATAATTATATGTTGTTAAATCAGTAAATAGAATAATAGAAACATGACAACTTCCTACTGGTATTCTCTCAAGAAATTTAGAACTAAAGTGTTTATTGTTTGTATATGAATGACCAATTGTCAGTAACAGATAACAATATTTACTCTGCAGCAACTGACCGCAGCATGATACCCAGCATGAGCGAACTGCAAGTGACAATGGCCGAAATTTCAACGGAATTGAAAAGCCAAAGAAAACTGCTTAATCAGGTTCTTCAAAGACTAAGCGGTGGAGGGGGAGGACCCTCCATTGAGTTGCTCCGATGCGATCGGCTTTCCACTGGCTTCCTATGAAGAAGTGAAAAACCTTGAGCAACAGCTTTCTTGACAAATCACTTAGAAAATCCGTGGTAAGCATTTTGAAATAATGCATGGTAGATAGAGCATTGATAACTAATTGAAAATAATAACAATCCGGTTTTAATGTTTAAAAATAGCTAGAGGTAAAGCTCATAATTATACTAGTCTTCCCTATAATGGCTGGTCACATAATGCAGCATGACGCAGCTTTGGTCAAAGTGTTTTGATTGTGACAACTTATAAAAAACACTTATCCGAGTATTTTTGTATTGATCAGTAACCGCAAACTTAATTCAATTTGTTAAAAACGATTAACAACCGTGGACAGGGTACTAAAGTTTCAGTACGAATGATAGTTATGAGTACCGGTACTTGAAGCATTGTGGATATATGTACATTAAAGTATAATAAAGTATAAATACTTTTACCTAGTAGTTTTGCCTATAATGCTACACCTTGCCTAACCCTATCAAGCCTGGGGGAGGGCGTGCAATGTGCCCCCTATATATACGATTTTTTTATCACCAGAACGCTTTGTCCGATCACGCTGATCTTTTGGACCCTCTTACGCAAACATCTACGTTAATTGGTGTTCATAGTTGCCACAGTAACGGTTTTTTTTTTAAACTAACGAATTTTAATGAATGTACTCTTCCAAAAAACAGCAAACTAGTGAAATATGTATGGACATATTTTACACATAATATTGCTAAATTCAAACAAATTTCCAGAATTGTCTTAAATTTAGTCCATGCTTTTTGTGGCATTGACAAACGGTTCTTAGGTTTTATGAATTATCAATAAAACATTCATGTGTACTGTACCTGTATGGCCAACTAGGGATTGGTCAGCAATACCATAATGCAATTATCAGTAAATAAAGAAATCATTCAAACAATATAACCGCCACTTCCTGATTTTCGTGGACTGTAATTTCAGTATTTTCTGTAAAAATGCAGCCTTATACGTTTTGTGTGGATTTATAAGATTTTGCAATATTTCATTTGGTCCTAGATATACATATATAATCTCAATATGTAATCTTAACTGTGACACATAATTTTCTCTATATTTCTTCAGGTAAACAATTTAACACTGGTTGGTGGCAACTCAATGAAAGATACAGTGAAGCGTGTCATGACCAACGTCATGACACGACCTCACTCTCCGTTTTAATTGGGCAGGGAAGCCGGGGTGGAAGTCGGCAACACCAGTAACCAAGAGGGCATTCATCAGTCTGATGATATGTGCAGTAATAACAAGTAGGTTACAATTATGTATAGACATTATAGAGCTCATTTTGGTGATTATCAGGGAAAAATTAACAATGTTTAAAGGAATGATACAACATGTATTCCTGACCAGTCAAAGATGACCTATCGTCCTGAGAAATATTTCCTGAAATGTAGTAATTTCCGAGAAAATTTCACAGGTCGGTTTTAAGATATGTCTGTTGAGAACTTGAGAATTGGAATAAATATACCGGTCCAAAAATGATGCACCCTCCCTTGAACATTATTGTTTTTGCGGCTCTACTAAAATGGATAAATTTCCAGGGTCAGTTAAGTCTCTGGTTTCTAGCTCCGCGCACTATACATGTATAACGCTGCCCAATTGCAGCCAAACTTGCTGGATCGATTGGAATTCTGCCGTGCTGTGTTTGAAACCTTTTCCACATAGGGGTATGAACATTGAACATTTGCCCGATTTGTGAGGCCACTCTTACTTTGTATATAGGAAAGTCGGTCCCCGCGTATACATGTATAACCCTGTTGGAAAATAATTTTTTTAATGTGGCACTGCACCGATTTTTAAAGCCGATCGATGACCAGAAACCGGAGACTTTTGGGGCTTAAGAAAATGTCAATGGTTGGGAGTGAACATGAAGTATATTTGCTGTCGATCATTTCTACCAAATCTTACTAGCAATTAAATGTTTGCGCATTAATTGACCTATATTATAACAACTGAAAAGCATGCGGTGTGAAAATTAATGGAATCTGGGTATAGAATAATGTCAAAAAAATCCTAATACAGCTATATAGTTGGTATTCCATGTAACAAATAACTGGTGTACAATTTGAAATGGATCAATGGCCTGTGATCTATTTCAACATTAATATGGAAACAAACATTTGAATATAAATATTTAGATTTGTGAAATTCTTGCGTCGGGAGATAAACAATTGATTTAATTTTGCCCTACACCGACGTGTGTATAGCACTGTATGCTCAGTGCTTTCCGAGTGTCTGTGAAAAAAACTACACAGTCGACTCGGGCGGGATTCGAACCCACGACCTCCTGCTTACTAGTGCAGACGTCTTAACCTCTCGACCACCGAGCTTGCCCGATGACGATTGGCCGGCTAGAATCCTATATAGCAGCGGGTTCTGCGATATATATAGATTGGTGAAATTCTTGCGTCGGGGGATAAACAATTGATTAAATTTTGCCCTACACCGACGTGTGTATAGCACTGTATGCTCAGTGCTTATTCTTGCGTCGGGAGATAAACAATTGATTTAATTTTGCCCTACACCGACGTGTGTATAGCACTGTATGCTCAGAATTTCACCAATCTATATATATCGCAGAACCCGCTGCTATATAGGATTCTAGCCGGCCAATCGTCATCGGGCAAGCTCGGTGGTCGAGAGGTTAAGACGTCTGCACTAGTAAGCAGGAGGTCGTGGGTTCGAATCCCGCCCAAGTCGCTTGTGTAGTTTTTTCACAGACACTCGGAAAGCACTGAGCATACAGTGCTATACACACGTCGGTGTAGGGCAAAATTAAATCATATAAATATTATCAGAAGTCTATTACATATAATAAACCTCTTATATTATCTGGTTCCTCTTAAACGGTTCAATAAAATAAGCTTAAGATCAGTACATACATTTACTCACAATCTTATCGAGTATGGAAGCATTTACAGACATGGTGTTTACCTCATTTAAGCCCTTGGTTCATGCCAAGCAGTTGCAACATCCATTTTGCTGTTCTAATTATGCTGAAATTTATTAATTGTTCGTTTCAGAGGCTGTTTTGCGGAACCCCCTGGTGGTAAACGGTTCTGAGGCCGAAGCCCATAAAGTAATCATGCTTTGGCTGCGGAACGCCCCCGACCGCAACGGAGGAAGAAAAAGCGGGATGGAACAGGACAAGAGTAGGGTAGACTTAGATTAGTAAATAACATACAGGTAGGCCTGTGCAATTATTCAAATATTTGCGAATAGTTGTTGCTAATCATACTCGTATTCGCGGTTTTGAACTATTCGATTAATCGCGCAGGCGCAAATACCTGTAACTATTCACGAATACTGACCATTCACGAGTAATAATGTATTGCCTTTGCACTGCATTACTTGCAGTCGTGTTCTCTAACTATTCGCAATTGCACTGTTTTGTCTGGGCACCGCTGGTAGTGGTACACATGGTAGTATTTCCCGAATAGCACTAGCAAGTAATGCCTTTGAGGAAGCCGACTTAGCTGTGCTGGCTGGGCCGCTGGCTGTTTGGCTGTGACTGCATGCAGCCATTGTTCAGTTCATGGGTTGACCAATGTCCAAAACACTTAATAAATGTAATACAGTGTAATACATTTGTATGTAGAATAAATCACTTTTTCACTGCCAGCAACTGGACAATAGGCATTCTAGAGTGCTGGTTTAAAATAAATGTTAGGTACCTACTGGTTATTTAAAGGGGCAGTATCGTAACGATCAGAGCAGACTTTCGACAGAGCATAGAATCAATGTCCTAGTTAAAGATGAACACAGTGACTGAAAATTACAGGCTCATTTATGAAGCAGCAACAGTAATATGACCTTATCATGTGGGGTATTATGGCAGTCAATGACTTAACCTAAAACTAGCATTCCGATTCCATGCCCTGTTGATCGTGACGATACTGTCCCTTTAATGACAAAAGGGAGTTATAAATTATAAGGTAGTAAAAACAAATGCTAGCAAAATGACTTCTAGGTGATGTGTTATTGTGAATTCACTAAATAAAATGCCTGGGAAAATAGGAACCATTGAATTGTTAATTGATTTTTTAAATTTAAATTTAAAGTGACTAAATTTGCATTTTTGTATAAAACACTACTGGTAGTACTTGGTTGATTGAAAACCGTGAATGGTTTATGGGACTATGTTTATTTAAATGCTGAGTTTTGTGAGGATAAATTATAGAAAGATGAGTGACAATGAATTATGTGATAATACATTTCCTACTGCATACTCCTATTTCCTCCATGATAACATGTGTTGAACCAAATTTAAACACTATTTAAATTGTTTTATGTTGTAACCCCTCTGCCGGGCGGCCGACAAATGCAAATATGATCTCCCTCCGTACTGCATATTTATTAATTTTGTTTGTAATGTATCATTATAAACAGGCATGCAACTTTTCAGCGGATCAGCTGATTTCATCTTTTTTTTAAAGTATCCTAGTGCCATTGAAAACTGTAAAACACTGTACAATGTTTTTTTTTGTGCCTAGCCATTTCCTCTTTTTTTTGCAATTACAAAGTTGCATGCCTGTATAAATTATCTGCTAGTGGTAATATTTTAACCGTATTGCTACAACGCACTCTTGCAACGGGTCTGTGCCCTGTATCGTAAATTTTTGTAATTCCTTTTTTCCCCTTTCCTTTTGCTATTTAATCTCTGAAACAGTTGTTCTGCACATGATCTTGCTGTGTGCTGAATGAACATACTTCGCATCGTTTTTTTGTAGCATAAAGCTGTGCTAAAAGTAATTAAAAATGAACAATACAAAATCATGTAACATTTTAATTTTAATTAAACAACTGCGATTAATTTACACTAAACTTAAGTGTTCAATTATCATGCTTATTTATTACACATTGATTTGTTTGAAAATGTAAATTTGTTTTCATAAATAATAACCATGAAAAGATTTACTCATTGGTCACTAGCTTGTCGTTTTAATTGCCTTTGCCCACGCGTGTGCAGTAGTGTTTTATGCACGATGAGTAGTCATGAATCATCACTACTCATCAGTAGACATCACCTGCATATGCTACACTACCGCGCACACGTGGGCAAAGGCAAGTACACCGGCAATGCCAAAGGCAGTGAAATCACACCGACCCACTTATAGCATGAAGTTATTGCCACGCTCCATTTAGTTACCAGGAAAAGTTTGTCCAATAAAATGATAGCGTAATTAGTGGTGAGCATAAGTCAATCACAATGGCCATTAATTCCCACAGTAAAATGCATAGGCCCTAATTAGTTCAGGGTAAGTTATATTTAATGTTGTATTGAGTTACATTTTGTATTTTATAATATTTACTGAAGAACTTTCATTGAGGATTAAATCATCACTAAGGATGTTTTCTAAAACCATGTGTAATTTTGCTGTTTTAGTAAGTGTTTTTTTTCCCACCATTGGCCCTGTACTGGGCCAGTACTGGTTCTGTACTGTTTTAGTAAGGGTATTTCCCCATTGGCCCTGTACTAGGCCAGTACTGGTACGGTAGTGTTTATCTACTGGGCCAGTACTGGTTCTGTACTGTTTTATAAGGGTATTCCCCATTGGCCCTGTACTGGGCCAGTACTGGTACGGTAGTGTTTATCTACTGGGCCAGTACTGGTTCTGTAATGTTTTAGTAAGGGTATTCCCCATTGGCCCTGTACTGGGCCAGTACTGGTACGGTAGTGTTTATCTACTGGGCCAGTACTGGTTCTGTAATGTTTTAGTAAGGGTATTCCCCATTGGCCCTGTACTGGGCCAGTACTGGTACGGTAGTGTTTATCTACTGGGCCAGTACTGGTTCTGTACTGTTTTATAAGGGTATTCCCCATTGGCCCTGTACTGGGCCAGTACTGGTGTAATGTTTCTGTACTGGGCCAGTACTGGTTCTGTACTGGTAAGTATTCCATTGGCCCTGTACTGGGCCAGTCCTGGTACTCTAATGTTTATCTACTGGGCCAGTACTGGTTCTGTACTGTTTTAGTAAGGGTATTCCCCATTGGCCCTGTACTGGGCCAGTACTGGTACGGTAGTGTTTATCTACTGGGCCAGTACTGGTTCTGTACTGTTTCAGTAAGGGTATTCCCCATTGGCCCTGTACTGGGCCAGTACTGGTACGGTAGTGTTTATATACTGGCCCAGTACTGGTTTCGTACTACTGTTTTGGTTAGGGCATTTTGTGTCGGCACAATACTGGGCCAGTACTGGGCCAATAATGCCCAATTAACGGAATCTGCATTGGCCCAGTACTGGGCCATTACCGGTTTCGTACTGTTTTGGTTAGGGCATTTTGTGTCGGCACGTTACTGGGCCAGTTCTGGTTTTGTACCGGATGAGTAAGGGCTACATGAACTGGGCCAGTTCCAAGCCTCTGTGCAAGCCAGAACTGGGCCAGTTCCATTTGCCGGCACTGGCCCAGTGCCAATTTACCGGCGCTGGGCGAGTAATGGCATCACAATTGTCCCTGTACTGGGCCAGTACTGGGCCAGTAATGGCCAAGTAATGGAATCTGTATTGGCCCAGTACTGGGCCATTACCGGTTTCGTACTGTTTTGGTTAGGGCATTTTGTGTCGGCACGGTACTGGGCCAGTTCTGGTTTGGTACCGGATGAGTAAGGGCTACATGAACTGGGCCAGTTCCAAGCCTCTGTGCAAGCCAGAACTGGGCCAGTTCCGTTTGCCGGCACCGGCCCATTGCTGCAGTACTGTAAAATCGGTACTGGGCCAGTTATGGCCCAGTTCCGTATTGTTTGCTGGGACCTCTGGTCCTTAAAAATGACTTTAAATCGTCATTTTTCATGTCAAGAAATTTCCTTATTTTAATATTTGCGTCCATTTTTGTATACATACATCTCAGACTAACCATGGAGGAAGGAAATTTCCTTCCTCCATGGACTAACTAAGTACTAAAGTAGAAGGTAACGTTACACGTACGATACGATCAGAACGCGGAAGTATTTTATTATTTTTATTTATTTATTTGAACATACACTTTTAAAACAGTGGCACACGCCTTCCCGGCGGTGCGTTCAGAAATACATCAAAAAGAACTACTGAAAACAATATATACCAACAATATTATAATATTAATAGTATTATTATGTGAAAGGGAAAAACATACGGTCCTACATGGTCCACCGACTCCTCCGCCCACCCTGCAAACACGTTCCAATTCTAAACATTTGAAAAACACTAGAAATCGCCGTAGCTAAAAAAATGTTCAGAACCCAAACAAGCCTACAAAGGTAAGTGCAGAAAGTAAACATAAACATGCAGGCCCGTAAAAAATGCATTTTAGTCCCAAACACTTACAAGCACACTAATTTAATACTTTAATAATAAGATTGCGACGTTATACGGCTAGCTCGCGCGTATACGACAACGGCGAAATCCATTCAAAATCACTCTGCCGTGACTTGTTTTGAATATATTCCGCCTCCCGCCGCACAATTACCACGAACCAGCCGCGTTGAAACCGCGATCTAAACTTAAAACATACCACACATACTTAGACCTACAGGCCTACATATGTGCGACATTTGCACACTCATACCCATATAAAATATGAGATGAAACAAAAATATAAAATAGATATTTACTTGTAATATACAAATAATAACACAGCATCGTAGATTGTAGTACATAACTAGTCACTATTCGATTTCAATACATTTCTTGTCTTCCAAGCGCGCTTTATAAAAGATTTACAGAACTTGTCAAAAATATAACCTATATTTACTGCATTATTTACATAGGATAAAGGTGTGCTACCAAGCGTAAGACTGTATTTAATATCTAGATTACCAGAAATAAATAGTTCCCAAACATCAACACAATCGTTTCTGAAAAGGTTATCTTGAAGCTTAGTATACTCATCGGATCTAATTGAATGGAGCGCATGACAAATAAATAGAAAGTGCTTCACATCTTCATCTCCATTATTGCACAGAGTACATGTCCCATCAATATCCGGTGTCCACCTACTGATTTTGCGGTCAAGTGGAAGGGTATTAGAGCGAATTTTAAATTTCAAAGACGCGCCGTGAAAATCGGTTTTATCCAAAAGATAAGCCTCGAAGCCCGGATTATCTTTAATGGTCATGTAGTCTGCAAGGGACGTTACTGCATACCTCGTCCCTCCAATCATTTGCAGATATATCAACAATAATAGTCTTTACAGAATTAATCCAGTAGTGTTGCTCCTTTCCGTGTCCCATCATGCCTCAGCGAAGAGCGCCGCCTGTGAAAATTTGCCAATCAACGATAAGGCTTATGGAACGTTTTGGGGCTATTCAGACTGGTTGAGTAGACAAATACTCTACGTGAGATATTTCACAAGATAGTTGATGGAAGTTTGATTAGGCCTACATGTATGTGCCCAGATTAATTTATGACAGTAAAACCATGCTTCTTGAGATTATTTTGAGAAAAAACATGTTTTTAAGCAATTATTTTTCTTTCCTCAAGTAAAATAAGTGTTCTGATAAAAAACAAAAATCTGAAACTTGCTGGTAAAATAGCAGGGGGAAAAACAGAGGGAACATCATCGATCCTCCAGGATGAGACAAGAATTTCACTCATGAAGGCAGTTGAGTCTTTTCCTATCTTTCCTCACATGCACTCAGTGACCAACAGGAATAACGGACACTTGGTCTTTACCGCAGGTTAATGACCAGTTTTGTGTGTGGTCACGGGTGATAAGGACCTCGCCTTAGGGATGGATAATATGGTAATAGGGATGGATTAACTGTGGTAAAATAGAATGAGTCAACTTTCATAACTCTGTGACCAGGACTTGAACTCGCCTTTTAGTCAATTTTAGTTGTTTGTATTTTTTTCATGAAGGACATGGTTCCAGAAGTTAGTGAAGAACCGGAGACCCAACTCGTCATTGTGAACACAGCGCCCTCTACAGGTCTGATGCAGCCAGTAGGATCGGTAGACGATTCACAGTTGCCGGAGGGCGTGTTTTCTCTCTCAGGTATGAAATATTTGTTATTTATTAATTCCTCACCGGCGGACATGTATGTCCAGGGTTGTGTTATGATAGTGACCAGTGACTAGCTTCCCTAGGGATTAAGTGAATAGATGTGTCGTAGAACAGAAATGCTCAGTTTTCATATTTATAAATTCCTACCAGTGTGTACATAAAAAACGAATGACGTTGAATGATTTAACTTTGAAATAATGTTTGTTATTCATAAATTTACCTGTCCCAGCCGGTCAGTCATCACTGTCACATGGGTGGGTTTGATACATTGGTGTGTTGTAATTAGAGCACCTAAAGTAGGTTACTTTGATACAAGGTGCAGGTTAAGTTCACCGCCTGGATCCTGGGGAGGGCCATAATATGTTTATTTATTTGTTTTATTTTTTATTTGTTTTTGTTTTGGACCTGTGACTCTTGTCCATATGTTCTCAAAGCCATTTACTCTACGTGTATAGAAATTTATGATACAATGTACTGATTTTACTGATGGAACTCTTTAGGCACAGCCAGAAATTTGTCAAGGGAAGGCATTTTGATAATTGGACAGGAAAGCATTTCACGTCGTTGATTCAAAATTTGTTGTTTTATTTTTCCATTTCGTTTTTGTTTTGTATTCAGGTTTTTATTTTGATGATTCTACATCATTTACCGTGGTAACTCAAATTGTTGAAATATCGGATTTCAAAGACAAAAAAACAATAATACATGTATATCATCTGGTTTAATGGCAAAAGCTTTAAACTAGTTTTTTTTTAAATACTTA
>CM055824.1:35780239-35813150 GCA_029582265.1 Zoroaster sp. YZ-2022 | reverse complement strand
GGGACTTTAAAAAGGTGGTGATGTCGTACAAATTGGACAAAGCGTATAAAAATTGAAGAAAAATACAAACTACATTTACAGAACATTGCAAAGACTGAAGAACTTTCATGCTGGCCCGGTTGTTCAAACGGCCAGCAGGCTGAATATCAGGGTTCGACCTTAACTTTTTTTTTCACTCGCCGGCCGGGCTAGTAAACCAAACTTTTCACTCGCCCGCAAGCCTTTTCACTCGCCTGTATGTTTTTTAAAATAATTTTAATCAAATCACTGTTTTTAGTAATTTAGGCATTTTGAATCAGAACGTGCATTATAAACAACAGTTGTCAGTTACCTTATTATTATGTGCATATTTGTTTCTGTTTCTTTAATTAATAACGGATTCTATTCTAATAACAGAGGAAAAGATCAGGCACATTAGTGTACAGTAATGCTTTTGCTTTAATTCTGAAATGAAGAAGGCTCTTTCATATTTTATTTCTAACCAACTGAACACAACAATAATGAAAACATTAAAAAATCAGGCACCAAGGCAATTTTTAGATTTTCAAAGGGCATCACGGCAATGATAAAAAACGTAAAGGGCACCAAGGCAATCTTTAATTTTTTTTTTTAAACCACTCCAATAAAAATTCAGCACATGCCACTAAGACTAAAGTTTCCTTTCTAGGCCTACATGAAAACAGTATTGCAACACTTACAGTTTATGTCACCAATTAAAAATAAATAAAAAACACGAAACCCGAAAAAAACATCAAGTTTTATGCATTTGGATGTGGCAGTATTCAGTTCTCTTTTTTTATTTGCTAGCGACCCTTTGACAGCATGTTGACGACCACCAAAAGCCCTGGCCGCGTAATGTTGTACATACGTACGGTACATTGCAGCGCGCGACACGATGATCGATGCGTCGATGCTATATCCGATGCACCGTGCATGCATGTCTAGGTACAGACTCGGCATGTATTACGTTGCATGCGCCCCAACGCCGCGCCATGCTATTTTTAGCTGGTACCCGCGAATGCCTGGCGTAGTGTTTATGTTGTGGGTACTGTTGACACCAACCAAAGTATTAGCAAGGGCCAAGTTCGTACAACGACCAAGCGGCCGATATTGCCTGGTAACCGCTATAGCATTTTGGTCATGAGTACCAGGTAATTTTGACTACTATATTTTGTTCCCAAATGGTCGTTGCGTGAACTTGGTCTTAGCAGCGCAGCCACCAGTCGCGCAATCGAGCGTGGCGGCGATATATTTTTTTCCGTGAGAATGCACTGTACATGTACGTAGTAAATACTATGTGTAAACAAATGGGCACAACGGCAATGCAGGGAAAAGCACAGCAACTCGTTGCCGTGAAAAGTGGCATTTTTAAAGGGCATCACGGCAGAGGGTGAGGGCATTGACGGCAATTGCCGTCGATGCCGTCGTGTAATTTCAGGGCTGAATTTATAGGCCTATCGGTGACAATATTTTGACTCGCCCAGCGGGCTACTGAAGGAAGGGTTTTGACTCGCCTGCCGCCGTTTTCACTGCATTTGGCGAGCGGGCGACCGCTAAGGTCGAACCCTGCTGAATATGCATGCGGAAGACCAGCAATCAAAACCAAATGAAATCAAGGAGAATACACAGAATAATTCCCTGAAGTTGTATGTCAAAAAATCCCCTACAACAAAAAATAAGTTTAGAGTCAACCTAATGCAGATGATGATACTTTCTCTTCAAACTTTGTCCTTGAACAATAATTCACAGGTTTTAGAGATCATTGCATGTGTCATTCATCAGACGAATCATCAGATAACTTTGGTACATGTATTAATGGAGTTTCTGTTAATATGCCACACACTGATGGTCCTCTCCCATCTGAAGGTTATTTCCCTTGTACTCAATTTCGAAATGCGAAGTTGTATGGTTTTCTACTGAGCACAAAAAGAGGTAACAACTGTGTACAAGTTGGATCCAAATGTGTACTGGTCAGAAACGTTTTTCAATATAAATCAGGAGCCTATATACTGTACAATGAATTTCTGATCAAAGAATATTTGTTTTCGTATCCATTGGAATCTAAAAATGTTGGTATTCACAAAGTTTCAAGTATCAGTAATATATTCCTCTTATTACCGATATTAAGTCAGTGAAGACAAAATACATTTTGTTACCATATCATCAGGAAAAACATGTGGCTATTCCCATAATTCACTTGTTTCAATCAATTAAGTAAATTAATACATGTCATTAATTGTGTTCATAGGTGAAACAATTTTAAACTGTAAAAAACTTCATTTCTTCAGATTGATATCTAAGCTTACATTTATATTTAAGATGGTGGTACCTAACATTTCAGTTTGATAACTGCAGTATAGTTTCGTTTAAAAATGATAATAAGTGATTATACTTGATTTTACACCCCGTTGATCGAAATACACATTTCTACCGTATAACTGATTTCACGTTTGCAGGAATGGACAGTTTTTTGAATTTTCGAAGGTTGTACCGTAAATTTACACAAAATATCTACCGTTATCTACCCCTAAAAATATATATATTTTTAAATCTACTGTTTCTGGTTTCCGCCTCAGAGCCGTGTGTTGGCATTTTTAGTTTTCTTTTTTAGTTATTATGAAACGATGTCCAATTGCAGCCAAAATTGCTGGATCGATTGTAAATCTGCCGAGCTGTGTTTTAAAACGACTTTTTCACATTGGGGTACGAACGTTTGTCCGATCATAGAGCAAGGCTTGCTCTATGGTCCGATTTATGCTGCCTCTTCTGAGCCACCATATACTGGTATGGGAAATTTGGTCTGGTTCCAATAACCCAGTATATGGGTGTTTACACTGCACCGATTTTGAAGTCAACCTATGACGAGGAAACCGGAGACTTATTTGGCCTTTCTTTTTACTTTCATCCATCAGACGGCCAGAAATTTCATGTAATTATTTTTTACCGTATTAACCCATAATTTGTATTTTTTTACAAATCGACTCTATATATACCTTTTATCTCGCATATTAGGAGTATAGTTATTTAAAATCGAAATCTACTTTGATAATTATTTTCCACTTGTTCTCAACTTTGAATTCATGATTTTCTCCATAGGCTACAGTTTTGTCATTCTATAATGATATGCAGGCTTTCTGTCATAGATACCTATCCTTAAGTGCATAGCACAGCAAGTGTAGTTGGCTATGTGTTATGTAATAATAAACAATGACCAACCTTGTTTATAACTAGACCCACATGGACGACCTTGCCAGTCAATTAGACATGTGACAACTGGCTTTCCAGAAATACTTTCCAGAGATACTTGCCGGGAAAGCAAGTGGGGAATAGTTTCTAAATACTTGGTTGCAGATGATAATGATACAACAGTCCGTTTGATCATGGAGGAAGGAAATAGAGTTCCTTCCTCCATGGTTTGATCATGGAGGAAGGAACACCCTGATAATCTCATAACAATTACATTCTTCAGCAAACTAGAAATGTACAAGTGAATATTTATTGGACGATGATATGGTGATCCATTTCCACATTAGAATGCATACAAATAAATATCTAGGCCTATACATGTTCACTACTTTCCTTTTTACTGTTAAACTGTGGCAGTTTCAATACAGCCATATGCATGATATGATTATCATTAGGTTTTTAGCATTTTAATCTAAAACCTTTCTTGGTACATAGTTGGTGACTGGTCGTACCAATCGTCCGGAGAAATATTTCCGTCTGAAATGCTGTCATCTTCGAGAATTTTATTTTTTTGAAATCGATCTTATTTAATACATGACATTCTCTTTCTATAAAGTTGTAATTTTAACCCTTTTTTTATTTGTTTCTAATTGTAAAGTGCCTTGAGGCTCTTGCATAAGGCGCTGATGAATTTTTACAAGTTAGTTTTGCGATGTTTCTTTATAACTACAGATTAATATACAGCCAATTTTTCTTTGCTCGCTCTACCAACTGAGCTAACCAGCCCCTACGTTGGTGGGCGGTCCACTTATGCCAATTATCTATTGCTCTATGGGGGCCAGGTCAGAGGCCAAACCATATCTGCCGAGTAGCCAGGGATCAAGCTTCCCGGTCAGACGCAAACAACCCGGGTAACAGGCAGTAGCGGGGATCACACAAACGGACACAAGCCTTTTATGTGGTTGTACACAAAGTAGATTTATATATAGAGAAACTGACCTGAAATATTATATAAACGGTTCGCGAGCAAAGAAAATTGGCTGATGCCGGACTCGAACTCATGACTTCTCAAATATATATATATATATATATATATATATATATATATAGATATATATATATATAGAGATATAGATATATAGAGATATAGATATATATATATATAGATAGATATAGATATATAGATATATATATATATATATATATATATATATATATATATATATATATATATATATATATATATATATATAGTGTTAATGGCACCTTAGGGAGACATTTCGTGGTTAGAGAAGTACATTGGGAGACACTTACATTAAGGAGACAATTTTGTGTCTCCTTAATGTTTTCACCCACCGTAGCTCCGAGTCTAAGTACAGAGGAATACATTACGCACTGCTATTGGTTGAGGGGGCCCCGGTAAGGTTGTGGACATTTCCATACGACCGTGGGGGTTTTCATGTCTGAGTAAAGGGAGGGTCGATTTTGGGTGGGTATACTACTCGCAGATAGAGAAGTAACTTACGGAGACATTCAGTTTTTGCCCGATTATAAAAACTCTGTATATATATACTTTCATTAGATTGTATCATATGTGATAATGAAGTAATTTGGAATCGAATTTCATTAATTTGGAAAAATATACGTGTATTTCTAAATATATACAACAGATTATTAAAAAAGCACCCCTATTTGTAGGATGCCTTAGATTAAGTCTATCCCCGACCGCGCGTCTTCACGTTCGTACGTAGCACGACCCGGTACCAGACTACACGCAGCGCTGCATGCATATGGATATTCTGCTATTATGTACGCGTACTAGTACCGCTAGCAGGCACCACCGGACCGTGCGCGGATTGACTGAAAAACACTTTGAAAGTTAAGGACACTTCAGTATTTTTAATTCGGAAAAAAACTTCTTTCTTTGCTGCTCAAAAATGACACTTACGACCTCTGAAAATCTTTTAATTTTACTATACACGATTGTTATTTACAATAAAGAATCAAGCAATATTTTGCAGTTATATGGAGCCCTAAGGGACAGGTAACGAAAAAATTGGGAAGGTAAAAAAAAAAAGGGAAATGTATTTCGTTCCTTCGAATTAATATTTCGTTCCCTCGAAATAACATTTCATGGGAATGAAATAAATTATTTCGAGGGAACGAAATAAATTATTTCGTTCTCTCGAAATCATTTCGTTCCCTCGAAATATTAATCGAAACAACATTTCGTTCCCTCGAAACATTTCGTTCCCTCGAAACAACATTTCGTTCCCTCGAAACAACATTTCGTTCCCTCGAAACAACATTTCGTGGGAATGAAATAAATTATTTCGAGGGAACGAAATAAATTATTTCGTTCCCTCGAAATATTAATCGAAACAACATTTCGTTCCCTCGAAACAACATTTCGTTCCCTCGAAACATTTCGTGTGAATGAAATAAATTATTTCGAGGGAATGAAATAAATTATTTCGAGGGAACGAAATAAATTATTTCGAGGGAACGAAATAAATTATTTCGAGGGAACGAAATAATTTATTTCGTTCCCTCAAAATAATTTATTTCATTCCCACGAAATGTTATTTCGAGGGAACGAAATTTTATTTCGAGGGAATTAAATACATTTCCCGTTTTTTTTACCTTCCCGATTTTTTTTACCTGTCCCCTTAGGGGCTCCGTAGTTATATCATTAAAACAAATCATAAGAATCAAGATCACATTGTATACAAAGATTTATGACAGGGCGATTACAATTTATAAATTGATAAATCCAGAATTGTGCTAGACACAGAACATCAGTATGATCTCAATTAAGCGATCTCAATACACTACTGATTTTGACTTGGTGATATCAAGGGGGAAATGGGCGGGGGGGAGGAGAGAAGGAAAGAAACTCATACAAGAAACCACATGTAGTGTACAAGTCTAATGGCTTTTTGCATGGCTTGCCCACGACATGGAGCACAGTACATGTGGGTACAATAATACTACATGTGGTGGTTAGCTTCCTATCTTTGTTCACTGAGGTGTAAGACCAGTCAGGCAATTAACAATGATGTTTGCACTTCATTAGATATGCAGCAAAAGTAGGGATTAAGAAACTAAAGTGTCTTATAGTACAATGTAGTTACATTGAACCATGGAGTAATGTACAGCTCCAATTGTAAGTCAGGTGATGTAAATAATAAGACAACTGTGGCATAAAATTACTAAGATGAAAAATGGAATTTAAACTTTGATAAACAATTTTAAAACTTGGCTGGAGCCATGGCATAAGCATTGTTGATGGATTAAATAACAAACCACATGTCGTGTACAAGTCTAATGGCTTTTTACATGCCTTGCCCACGACACTAGTACAAAGTACATGTGGGTACAGTGGTTAGCTTCCTATCTTTGTTCACTTGAGGTGTCAGACCAGGCAACAATGATGTTTGCACTTCATTAGATATGCAGCAAAAGTAGGGATTAAGAAACTAAAGTGTCTTATAGTACAATGTAGTTACATTGAACCATGGAGTAATGTATAGCTCCAAAGAACTTTGGGAAACTACCAATTCAGAAAAGATTAATTGGTACATGATGTTACATTATGTGCAAGTCCAAACATTCATCTTAGAAAAAAGATCCCTAGAGAAAAATGGTTATGTGTATTCATTGCAACATTGGGCAGTTTTTCTCTGTAGTTTTGTTCAAACTGACTACATACATTTTGTATTTATGTGCTGTTGTGGCAATGTACATGTAGGTGGTTTTGTAAATGTATTGTTGCAAAGTTCCATGTACTTGACGTAAGGTGTCACGACATCCTCTCCAACCAGATGGGGAAAAATGGACCTTCATGGAAAATTTCTAATTTTATGGACAAAAGTGAGTTTTAGACTTATTTGTCTCATTGCCAAAACACAAACTCAGTTTTTTTGCTTTTTTGGCCTAAAATGAGAACCGACGCATAAAATTGCACGAACCTTGACGTAAGATGTCGCGACAACCTCTCCAACCAGATGGAGGGAAGAAAATGGACCTTCAATGGAAAATTTCAAATTTTATAGACAAAAGTGAATTTTTAGACTTAATCATCTTATTGCCAAAACACAAAATCAAATGTTTTGCTTGTTTGGCCTAAAATGAGAACAGACGCACAAAATTACACGAAACTTGACGTAAGATGTCGCGACAACCTCTCCAACCAGATAGGGGAAGAAAATGGACCTTCAATGGAAAATTTCAAATTTTATAGACAAAAGTGAGTTTTAAGACTTAATCATCTTATTGCCAAAACACAAAATCAAATGTTTTGCTTTTTTTGGCCTAAAATGAGAACCGACGCATAAAATTGCACGAAACTTGACGTAAGATGTCGCGACAACCTCTCCAACCAGATGGGGGGAAGAAAATGGCCCTTCAATGGAAAATTTCAAATTTTATAGACAAAAGTGAGTTTTAAGACTTAATCATCTTATTGCCAAAACACAAAATAATTTTATTTGCTTTTTTGGCCTAAAATGAGAACCGACGCATAAAATTGCACGAAACTTGACGTAAGATGTCGCGACAACCTCTCCAACCAGATGGGGGAAGAAAATGGACCTTCAATGGAAAATTTCAAATTTTATAGACAAAAGTGAGTTTTAAGACTTAATCATCTTATTGCCAAAACACAAAATAATTTGTTTTGCTTTGTTTGGCCTAAAATGAGAACCGACGCATAAAATTGCACGAAACTTGACGTAAGATGTCGCGACAACCTCTCCAACCAGATGGGGGAAGAAAATGAACCTTCATGGAAAATTTCTAATTTTATGGACAAAAGTGAGTTTTTAGACTTACTTGTCTCATTGCCACAAAACACAAACTCAAATTTTTTGCTTTCTTGGCCTAAAATGAGAACCGACGCATAAACTTGCACGAAACTTGACGTAAGATGTCGCGACAACCTCTCCAACCAGATGAAGGGAAGAAAATGGACCTTAATGGACAATTTCAAATTTTATAGACAAAAGTGAATTTTTAGATTTAATCATCTTATTGCCAAAACACAAAATCAAATGTTTTGCTTTTTTTGGCCTAAAATGAGAACCGACGCATAAAATTGCACGAAACTTGACGTAAGATGTCGCGACAACCTCTCCAACCAGATGGGGGGAGAAAATGGCCCTTCAATGGAAAATTTCAAATTTTATAGACAAAAGTGAGTTTTAAGACTTAATCATCTTATTGCCAAAACACAAAATAATTTGTTTTTGCTTTTTTGGCCTAAAATGAGAACCGACGCATAAAATTGCACGAAACTTGACGTAAGATGTCGCGACAACCTCTCCAACCAGATGGGGGAAGAAAATGGACCTTCATGGAAAATTTCAAATTTTATGGACAAAAGTTAGTTTTTAGACTTATTCGTATCATTGCCAAAACACAAAGTCAATTTTTTTATTTTTTTTCCCAAAAATTTACTTTATGTCGGAAAACGTCTCGAAAATACACGTTGAAAAAGAAGTTTTCTACGCATATTTGTTGCACATACTTTTCCCATTAAGATTATACTTGTGCAAAATGAAACTTTTCAAACAGCACATCGCTAGAATCACACTGTAGAGCGGCAACTTGACCGCCGAACGCACATACCGGTGGTGATGTGCCGATGCATGCCCGTGCCGATGCATGCCCGTGCCGGCCAAGCTCGCACACCGCATGGAGAAAGCCCAATACACGCATAATTATGTACCGGTACGCACGTGTACAATGCATGTGGAGTTTCCGTGGTGAAAATGGATGGCCAAAAGTTCTGCCGTAAATAAAAAGTGGGTTTCGCCGTCAAATTAATTTCTCTTAATTAAACTGCCACGAAGAAATCGACCAAGGGTATATAGCAGACAACTTGCTGTGAAATGGTATGAAATGGTCTTGTAAAAAAATATTTCACATTTTGGGCAAACTGCAATTTCAAGGTTTTGGACTTCATCGATCGAGTCGGATCTTGTTATAAAGGTGTTAATAGTACAAGTGCTATTGGGTTAAAGGTGTTCGACTGTATTATTATATATGTTTTCCTAAATAAGGGTACTATTGGAAGACAGTTTGGAGTAAGAGATGTACACCAAGGAGACACTATATATGTTTTCCTAAATAAGGGTACCATTGGGAGACATTTTGGAGTAAGGGATGTACACTAAGGAGACACTATATATTATATATGTTTTCCTAAATAAGGGTACCATTGGGAGACAATTTGGAGTAAGAGATGTACACTAAGGAGACACTATATATTATATATGTTTTCCTAAATAAGGGTACCATTGGGAGACATTTTGGAGTAAGAGATGTACACTAAGGAGACACTATATATTATATATGTTTTCCTAAATAAGGGTACCATTGGGAGACATTTTGGAGTAAGAGATGTACACTAAGGAGACACTATATATTATATATGTTTTCCTAAATAAGGGTACCATTGGGAGACATTTTGGAGTAAGAGATGTACACTAAGGAGACACTATATATTATATATGTTTTCCTAAATAAGGGTACCATTGGGAGACATTTTGGAGTAAGAGATGTACACTAAGGAGACACTATATATTATATATGTTTTCCTAAATAAGGGTACCATTGGATACATTGTGGTGTAAGATTATGTACATTAAGGCGACACTATTAATTATTATTTCAAATGTTTTAATACAGCTTACATAATCTACCATTAGCTTACGGAAATGGGTACAAGTGATTACCAATATTTCCTGATCGAGGTTTTGTCTGAGTTAAATGGTCCACAACAGCAATCACATTACATTGTGTGAAATAAATGTAGGCCCTTATTATGTACTTGGAAAATTTGATCATTACAGAAACTTAATATCGATAATTAATGTAAACTTTTTTTGATTACATTACGACATAGCTACGTCAACTTAGGTGTAATTGTTTTGTGTGATTGTTTTAATTAGTTCCCTCATTGTATATGTCGGCTGAATTTCGAATGTATATATTGGATTGCTTATAAGTGATGCATGCAGTAGACAGCTATGCCCTCCAGGGGATGTGTCTCCCAAAGGTACTTCTCTTACACGTGTGTCTCCCAATGGTACCACTTGAAGTAAAATTACCTAAAGGAGACAAAAATAACTGCGGAAAAGCAATATATCCAAACAGGCTTCCCCTATTCCAGTAAGTGTGATACACATTAATAAAGGTCCTTTTCGTCAATATTTTGGATGGTGAAAGTAACAACTGTAATATTTGTTTTTCATGATATCTGGCAAAAAGTGAAATGTCTCCCTAAGGTGCAATTTTTTCTGGTGTCTCCCAAAGGTGAAATCTAGTGGTATATATATATATATATATATATATATATATATATATATATATATATATATATATATATATATAGTTGTTTTAATGTCACTATTTTCTCACGACCCTGTAGTATTCTGAAAAGGAAATCTCGACTTAGTACAAAATGTGCACACAGCTATAATCTTATTATTATTATTATTATTAATCGTGTATTGCGGTTTTGCGACACGAACATGCATGGCTACACAGCTTTGGTTAAGGCTAATTGATAATTCGCTTAGTCTCTTTTAATATTATTACTAAAGGTTTAAATGTCTTTTTGAAGAGAAAAATAAATATTAAACATTACTAAGATTTTTGTTTTAAATGGACCAGTATCCTCATCAAATTGGATTTTGTCCAGTTTCCGACAGTTGACCATTTAACTTGTCATGATGGTGTTGATAACATCTGTAATTTCAACCACACTGTAACAGTTTCAAAATGTTATTTTAACACCCTTTTTTGAGAGTTGTTCCTTAACTCTGTCCTTTGCTTTCCCTGTTCTTTGCAAGAATTGGCAGTTTTCTGAAATTTCGGAGGTTGTACCGTAATTTTTTTTTTTTTTAGATCCACCGGCTGTTAGGCCCCCGCACCCCCAACAAAATCTACTGTTTCTGGTTTCCGGCGAGCGTCGCCTCAGAGCCGTGTGTCGGCATTTAGTTTAGTTTTCTTTTTTAGTTGCTATGAAACGATGTCCAATTGCAGCCAAAATTGCTGGATCGATTGGAAATCCGTCGCGCTATGTTTTAAACGACTTTTTCACATGAACGTTTGTCCGATTTGTGCGGCCTCTCTGAGCCACTATACTGTGTATGGAAAATTTGGCCTGGTTCCAATAACCGAGTATACATATGTATGACGTATTTCACTGGCTGAAAACTATTTAAAATAAAATGAATTAATTAATTAAAAATCGTCACCGCACCGATTTTGAAGCCAACCTATGACCATAAACCGGATACTTTTTTACCCTTTCTTTCTTAATTTCGTCCATCACGGCCAGAATTTCATGTAAATTGTTTGACCGTGTTCACCTTTTTATCTCGTATATTATAGGAGTATAGTTATTTAAAATCGAAATCTACTTTGAATTTGATAATTGTTTTCCACTTGTTCTCAACTTTGAATTCATGATTTTCCCATAGGCTACAGTTTTGTCATTCTATAATGATATGCAGGCTTTCTGTCATAGATACCTATCCTTAAGTGCATAGCACAGCAAGTGTAGTTGGCTATGTGTTATGTAATAATAAACAATGACCAACCTTGTTAAACAGACCCACATGGACGACCTTGCCAGTCAATTAGATATGTGATAACTGGCTTTCCAGAAATCGTACAATTCTTCAAAGTAAAAGGATTTTATTTCTAAAGACCTAAGTCAAATAAGCGAATCTCTGGTTGAGATACTTGCCGGGAAAGCAAGTGGGAATAGTTTCTAAATACTGGGTTGCAGATGATAATGATACAACAGTCCATTTGATCATGGAGGAAGGAACTCTTTGATAATCCAATATCATTACGGAAGGTTTAGATGTCTTTTGAAGAGAAAATATTGAAAAATTACTAAGTTTTTGTTTTAAATGGACCATCGTCCGATCACCGATGATCCACATCAAATTGGAATTTAATTGTCCAGTTTCCGACAGTTGACCATTTTTCTTGTCATGATGGTGTTGATAACATCTATAATTTCAACCACACTGTAAATATAGTGTTTCAAAAGGTTATTTAAACACCCTTTTTAAGAGTTGTTCCTTAACTCTCTCCTTTGCTTTCTGTTCTTGCACAAATTGAGAAACATCTTTAAAATGGATGCAGAAGCTTGGCGTCCTCTTCCCAATGTATTCAACATGAGACCAACTTCAAGTTAATAAAGATCCTATCATTTGTCTTTCTTATAAATTATAATAATGTATAGGCCTAGTACTGGTGTACAGACTGCAGTGATGTAACTATAGGGTTGATCATGGAGGGGGGCGTAATGGGTTGATTCGGCTGTGGTGCACTAGATTTCAAAGAGCTCTTTAGGCACTATTTATAATTATTAAGAAATTACAATTCAAGCGTTGGGACACTGGGTTAGGGAACATGGCCTCGCCCTCCGAGCGACTCCGACGAGTCACATGGAGAGGGTCCCCATCCCTGGAAAACTCTGGATCAGCCCCTGGTGTTATTAGTGTAGCCCTCTGGATTTTTATTCCCCCCTAAATTTTCAACAGCCTGTAAAAGAAAAGCCGTAATCAAACCGACCCCAAAGATGAGCCCTGGTACGGTGTTGGCCAGTGTGCACTCTTGGTCATTCATACAACGGATGACTGTGTGTGCACACTGAAATAAAAGTTTTTTCTGCCTTACTCATTGGAGTCTCATAATTGGACCATCCTTTTACAGGTATGTGTAATTTCACTTAAATTTAATAGCCATTTAAGAATGTATAAGTTACTAATGTTTCATTCTAGTTTACCCATGAGTTCTTGGGATTTATATTTGTTGCATTTAATTTATTCGTTCCAACTTGGACCAGCAGTTTTCATAACACATTTGTGTAACATTGGCCTAACCTTCTTCAAGAGTGATGTTTTTACTTAAAGATTATCTCTTTTACCTGATGATATTTTGATTAACTGATTTGTGTTTCTTAAAGTTAAGGATTTACAGAAGTTATTTATGTTAAGATTTGTATTGGATCACTTTTTCCAACTATGTGTATTTTAGTAGGAAAAGCCAGCATAGAGTTTATTTTAGAAGATTTAATTGATGCTATTGTCTTTCCATGTGTATAGCTAGGCGTGGGGCACTTATCAGACGTCATGGTCTGAAACAATTAGACCACTGTGTAGCACATTCCATAGCCAAGTTGCTGGTCATTAACAACAAGCCCTGGGGCTTGATTTTGGTAGTTGTAGTAGTTATGTCCTAATCAAACCAGAGATCTCTGTCTTTTTTTTAATCTTTACTTTTTATTTTTTAGGACTCTCCTCCTGCAATAAAGGGTTTTGGCAAATATTGAGTGTTGATGGTCATAGGCCTTATAATTATCTCAGTAAATATTGAGTGTCGATGGTCATGGGCCTTATAATTATATCAGTAATCGGTGGGGTTATCTTTTTTTTTAGAACTATATACCGAAATTGGGACAAATTTTCTTTGTTTGAAAGGAAAGTGCCGAGCGAACATTTGTTATCTATTAAATTCAGAATATGATGGTTTTAGTATTTTTTCATTTCATGTTTTGAACTTTTGGTACTTTGCATTCTCAGTTTCCACTACCACTGCAGATAAGCTATAAATTCTTGTTATATGTAGGTACAGTTTTGCCATTTTATAGTGGTGTGCAGACGTTCTGTCATATATAGATACATGCTATTCAGTACATGGTATAGTACAGGAAAATCAATGGATTATATTACTGTTATTAGTCACGAGTTGGCCATATGTGATATAATAAACAGACCCTTGTTTATTCAAAAAATAGAGAATCTGTTGCTTAATAATTAGACTTGTGCCAGTCAATACAATTGTGACGACTTCATCAAATTCATCCATCCGGCCATTGAGATTCCTCGTTATCAAATTATTGTACTGCCTTGGTCAAGTATTTTTCAGAGATAAGACTTAGTGAGTTGATATGGTTGAGACTGACTATGATATATTTTGTCAGATTGCCTTTATCAGTTATCAAAGGGTTTGTTCATCTCTGCACCTTTCATCTCTGCACCTTCAGAGATTGAAATAATCCAAACCCAATCGGTGCTGGGGTGAAAAGATCTGTTTGACTCGATATGTCAATTTACACGGACACTGTTACAGCTATATATTACACTATTACATAACATCTTTCTGTAGGTAAATGGCTTAAAAAGTAATGAATTACTTTTGACAAAAAATACACACCTACATGTTTATTTGGCTATAGCTGTCACGACCAAAACCAAACTGATCATGACCCTTAACCAGGAGTATGTTTAGATGCGCTAATTTTACTGACCACAAAATAGCTTATTTTGTTGTGTGCTTAACTGTACTCTTAAAACAATTATTATTCTTGGCTGCGGTTATTCATGCGGTTTAAGACAGATGCATTATATCATACATGTCATTGTAAAATAGACATGAAAAAGAAAAAAAGAAAAAAAACAGCTTTGCATAAAATAAACAATATTTTTGATACACCTTTGTGTGAGTTTAACATGGCTAACATGACAACGTACTGTGTTAGCCATCTGCGTAAGCTCACAGTAGTTGAACTCCACTCTATTTTGACAGTTTCTTAACTTTTTGGCCAAATAGATATGTTTGCAGTTGTTCTATCTCAAAGTCTCAAACGAGGTGGAAATTGTACCGAGCACGTGGTTAAAGACCGACAAGCTGGCATTTTGGTGCCGTGGCGTTCTTCTACGGCGGTTGTTAGAGCCGTAAAAGATCAGCTGCAGCCAGATGAGTTGAACTGGAAGCAGTTCTGGGTACCAGTCGTAAGTACAGTTTAATTAATTTGTTTTGAGTGCAATGACAAGCCATTAATTATGCACTACGCTTACTTTCCTTGAAACAAGATTTACACCCATGAAATGGTACTTCTTCAGGATAATTTTATTTAGCTAATATTCATTCTTTCTTGCCTTTTTGTTACTTTGCCAACAAGGCAAGACAATTGTCAAGGATCTGACTTTTAAGAAAATTCAAGACGTCCAATGCAAGACTAAGGTGTTAATTGTAAAATAATAAAAATTACTTGCATACATTTATAAAACCAACAAAACCCGCTACATGTAAAAGTTGTATCTAATTATTTTGTTGCATCTTTGCCTGAAAATCACTGACTTGCTAATAATTCATGAATATAGGCTATGCAGATTATCATTAACATACATTTAAGATCCCAAATTGCATCGAAATGCCCATTGACTTTGGGAAATTGACTGTACCAAATTCACACCAAGTAGGTTTTATGAACCCTTTGGGGTCATTACCAATTATTGTACTCTCACTTCAATAGTGGAGAATGATGTGAAAGTGTGAAAACACTGCGTACTAAAATTCCTTAATGGAGGCCGATTGAGTGGCCCACAGAATCAGACTATTGTAAAAAAAAAAAAAAAGTCTTCAGTATATATTTATACTATATTATATATTTATACATATATATTTAAACATGGAATTGTTCTCTTATATTAAACAAAATTGTGTATGTTTGTACAGAAACTTATGAGGGTGCACGCATCAAACTGAAAAGGTCCGAGGACACATCAGACCTCCAGACAGAGGATGACGAGACAGCCAAGACAAGTAGAAAGTAAGTATAAATTATCAGCAATTTTTTTTATGTCTCATGGAAATCACAGATATAAAATTATCATGAATATGTGCGAGTCCCTTCAGGGCCACCATACATTGGGGATGATTCCTTAACCCTTTCAACTCAGTCCTGTGTAAAATCGACCGCCGACGATCTATATATTTGGAAGCACTTTTGTTTGCTGCCCAAACTCACCAAAACAATAAAATTACCCCAACATTTTGGTATTTAATTGGGTAATATAATATTCCTCTCAATCCTTCATGATTAGAGCATAATTATTTGGTAAGTTCTTTAAATGTTGGCATTAAAGATATATGGCCGTTTTGACGTAAAAAATAGATTTAAATGTTGAATCGCTATTTTTTCTGCGGTTATGGAAGTTATAAGCTTTAAATGTTTCACTCATTGAATGAATAAAAAACCTTTCATGGATTAGTATCAATACAATTAATAAAATGCTGGCCCACTTTTTAAAAATCTTGTTTAATGTATTGTATGTAACAGGCCAAGGGCGTACATGGGCAGTCTGCGGATTAGCTAGTGGCTGTCAATCAGGATTTCATAATTTTCATGTTTTGGTTTAACAACGATATTATATTTCAAAATTCGTTCGTTTTAGAAATATTATTTTAGGTCGTACTCTTAGCCACAGCAGGAAGATATATCTGTAATGAACAGATTTCCATAAATGTAAACGGCACATTCAGGTTGTTTACAAGTTCGGTGTTGATTTACTGGGTAAGACTTGGCGTCCTGACTGCCAGAAACTTCTTTAAACAACGAGTAATCTTTTACAGTCTTTATAGGTTGATGAAATTCCACAGACGCTCGGAAAGCACTGAGTATACAGTGCCATACACACGTCGGTGTAGGGCAAAATTAAATCATTTGTTTCTTTACAGTCTGTTCCCAGAAACACTCCAAAACGTAAACAAAATACATTATATAGAATTATTTTTGTTGTAGGCGCCGAAAAAGGTTTGAGTTTCCTCATCTTCGTCAAATGAAGAAGACGAAGATGATGAGACTTCTCCCATGGGAAGAGGGTCCCAAGCCAAGAACATCAACACCAATCGGCAGAGCACCCACCCTCCTCTGCCGATGTTTCTACATAGCCACCAGACAATGATTCAAAGGGCACTGATGTTGTGCAGCTGCAGCTTCAGCTGTGGAACCGATATCAGGTAATTTGTTTTCATTGAATGTGGAGGCGAAAAGGGAAAATTGTTACACTTAGTGATCAACAACCCATGATGTTTATGCACAAGAATATTTTGTTGTACCCTGCTGTAATTTAATTTATTGTTTTACTGATGTTTGCGACAAAAAAATTGATCAAACGGAAAACAAAAATCTCTCAAATAGTGTCCTCCCGCCGATAATTTCACTGAAAGCACAAGGGAAATAAAAACAAGCATTTTGAGTTGATCAGTACTTACAAACACTTTAAACTTTTCAGAACACCTGTCTTAAGGTGGGCAAAAGTACCAACAGATTATTGAATTTAACAACGACCCGCCCAACCCCCAATTGGTTTTAGACGAATATCACTACCAAATAAAGGTTTCCAACACGCAATATATCAATGTAACGCAAAAATGTATAATTTATATGTTGTTAAATCAGTAAATAGAATAATAGAAACATGACAACTTCCTACTGGTATTCTCTCAAGAAATTTAGAACTAAAGTGTTTATTGTTTGTATATGAATGACCAATTGTCAGTAACAGATAACAATATTTACTCGCAGCAACTGACCGCAGCATGATACCCAGCATGAGCGAACTGCAAGCAATGGCCGAAAATTTCAACGGAATTGAAAAGCCAAAGAAACTGTTTAATCAGGTTCTTCAAAGACTAAGCGGTGGAGGGGAGGACCCTCCATTGAGTTGTTCCATGCGATCGGCTTTCCACTGGCTTCCTATGAAGAAGTGAAAACCTTGAGCAACAGCTTCTTGACAAATCACTTAGAAAATCCGTGGTAAGCATTTTGAAATAATGCATGGTAGATAGAGCATTGATAACTAATTGAAAATAATAACAATCCGGTTTTAATGTTTAAAATAGCTAGAGGAAAAGCTCATAATTATACTAGTCTTCCTATAATGGCTGGTCACATAATGCAGCATGACGCAGCTTTGGTCAAAGTGTTTTGATTGTGACAACTTATAAAAAACACTTATCCGAGTATTTTTGTATTGATCAGTAACCGCAAACTTAATTCAATTTGTTAAAAACGATTAACAACCGTGGACAGGGTACTAAAGTTTCAGTACGAATGATAGTTATGAGTACCGGTACTTGAAGCATTGTGGATATATGTACATTAAAAGCATAATAAGTAAGACCTAATTGCGGTGACACATGTGGAATCTCAATTGAGTAGTAATTAGTTCTGAAAAGAACTGAGTACAACTCGACGTTTCGATCAGTATGCTCTGATCGTTCTCAGGAGAATGCCGGACTCTGGAAAAATGCCGCCGCTTAAGTAGGCTGCTGGAGGATCATCCCATGAATGGATGCTGGAGGATTAGTTCGTTGAGGCGCGCAGGCGGGAAACTGGGAGACTATGAGACAGGGATCCCTAGGGGTTGGGGGAGGAAGTGTGTGCTCACTGAACTGAATCAGTTGTTAACAAGCACAGGGGAAGGAGGGTGGTTGACTTAGGATATAGGGGATCCCTCAGTCTGGGGTGCGGGTTATGGACTTTGGATATAGAAGATCCTTCAGTCTGTACAGGTCGCCAAATGTCGCTGATGAAGAAACCGATGTCCTGTGGCACAGTGTCGTGTTTGACGATCTCGATGGCCTCTGATGCGTCTGGGGTGCCATGCGTCGATGGGTGTGATGAGTTGGGCTGCCTGCCAGTCGATTTGGTGCCAGTCGATGCCTGCCATCGACGCATGGCACCCCAGACGCATCAGAGAGGCCATCGAGATCGTCAAACACGACACTGTGCCACAGGACATCGGTTTCTTCATCAGCGACATTTGGCGACCTATACTACAGACTGAAGGATCTTCTATATCCAAAGTCCATAACCCACCCAGACTGAGGGATCCCCTATATCCTAAGTCAACCACCCTCCTTCCCTGTGCTTGTTAACAACTGATTCAGTTCAGTGAGCACACACCTCTCCCCCAAACCCCCTAGGATCCTAGTCTCATGTCTCACAGTTTCCGCCTGCGCGCCTCAACGAACTAATCCTCCAGCATCCATTCATGGGATGATCCTCCAGCAACGTACTTGCGCAGCAGCATTTTCCAGAGTCCGGCATTCTCCTGAGGACGATCAGAAACATAAAACGTCGAGTTGTACCCAGTTTTTCAGAACTTTCCAATGAGATTCCACATGGTGTCACCTGCAATTAGTCTTACTTATCATCCTCACCATGCAAAGCTGAAGTTTTTACCTTAAAGTATAATAAAGTATAAATATTTTTACCTAGTAGTTTTGTTTACAATGCTGGGCTTGCCTAACCCTATCAAGCCTGGGGAGGGTGCAATGTGCCCCACAATTTTTATCACCAGAACGCTTTGTCCGATCACGCTGATCTTTTGGACCCTCTTACGCAAACATCTCACGTTAATTGGTGTTCATAGTTGCCACAGTAACCGTTTTTTTTAAACCAACGAATTTTAATGAATGCTCTTCAAAAACAGCAAACTAGTGAAATATGTGGACATATTTTACATAATATTACAAATTCAAACAAATTTCCAGAATTGTCTTAAATTTAGTCCATGCTTTTTTGGCATTGACAAACGGTTCTTAGGTTTTATGAATTATCAATAAAACAATTCATGTGTACTGTACCTGTATGGCCAACTAGGGATTGGTCAGCAATACCATAATGCAATTATCAGTAAATAAAAAAATCATTCAAACAATATAACCGCCACTTCCTGATTTTCGTGGACTGTAATTTCAGTATTTTCTGTAAAAATACAAGCCCATACGTTTTGTGTGGTTTTATAAGATTTTGCAATATTTCATTTGGTCCTAGATATACATATATAATCTCAATATGTAATCTTAACTGTGACACATAATTTTCTCTATTTCTTCAGGTAAACAATTTAACACTGGTTGGTGGCAACTCAATGAAAGATGTTAGTGAAGCGTGTCATGACCAACGTCATGACACACGACCACTCCCGTTTTAATTGGGCAGGAAGCTGGGGTGGAAGTCGGCAACACCAGTAACCAAGAGGGGCATTCATCAGTCTGATGATATGTGCAGTAATAACAAGTAGAGTTACAATTATGTATAGACATTATAGAGCTCATTTTGGTGATTATCAGGAAAAAATTTAACAATGTTTAAAGGAATGATACAACATGTATTCCTGACCAGTCAAAGATGATTTATCGTCCTGAGAAATATTTCCTGAAATGTAGTAATTTCGAGAAAATTTCAGGTCGGTTTTAAGATATGTCTGTTGAGAACTTGAGAATTGGAATAAATATACCGGTCCAAAAATGATGCACCCTCCTTGAACATTATTGTTTTGCGGCTCTACTAAAATGGATAAATTTCCAGGGTCAGTAAAGTCTCTGGTTTCTAGCTCCGCGCACTATACATGTATAACGCTGCCCAATTGCAGCCAAACTTGCTGGATCGATTGGAATTCTGCCGTGCTGTGTTTGAAACCCTTTTCACATAGGGTATGAACATTGAACATTTGCCTGATTTGTGAGGCCTCTCTTACTTTGTATATAGGAAAGTCGGTCCCCATGCGTATACATGTATAACCCTGTTGGAAAATAATTTTTATGTGGCACTGCACCGATTTTTAAAGCCGATCGATGACCAGAAACCGGAGACTTTTGGGGCTTAAGAAAATGTCAATGGTTGGGAGTGAACATGAAGTATGCTGTCGATCATTTTCCCTACTAAATCTTACTAGCAATTAAATGTTTGCGCATTAATTGATCTATATTATAACAACTGAAAAGCATGCGGTGTGAAAATTAATGGAATCTGGGTATGAATAATGTCAAAAATCCTAATACAGCTATATAGTTGGTATTCCATGTAACAAATAACTGGTGTACAATTTGAAATGGATCAATGGCCTGTGATCTATTTCAACATTAATATGGAAACAAACATTTGAATATAAATATTTAGATTGGTGAAATTCTTGCGTCGGGAGATAAACAATTGATTTAATTTTGCCCACCCACGTTAATGTATAGCACTGGCGTCAGTGCTTTCCGAGTGTTCGTGTACTCAACTATTTCAGGGATTCGAGACCACGACCTCTGCTTAGGCAGACGTCTTAACCTCTCGATACCGAGTTGCCCGATGATGATTGGCCGGCTAGAATCTTATAACAGCGGGGTTCTGCGACATATAGATTGGTGAAACCCTTGCGTCGGGGGATAAACAATTGATTAAATTTTGCCTCTACCGACGTGTGTATAGCACTGTATGCTCAGTGCTTATTCTGCGTCGGGAGATAAACAATTGATTTAATTTTGCCTCTACACCGACGTGTGTATAGCACTGTATGCGAAGAATTTCACCAATCTATATATCGCAGAACCTGCTGCCATAGGATTCTAGCCGGCCAATCGTCATCGGGCAAGCTCGGTGGTCGAGAGGTTAAGACGTCTGCACTAGTAAGCAGGAGGTCAGGGGTTCGAATCGCCCAAGTCGCTTGTGTAGTTTTTCACACACACTCGAAAGCACTGAGCATACAGTGCTATACACGTCGGTGTGGGCAAATTAAATCATATAAATATTATCAGAAGTCTATTGCATATAATAAACCTCTTATATTATCTGGTTCCTCTTAAACGGTTCAATAAAATAAGCTTAAGATCAGTACATACATTTACTCACAATCTTATCGAGTATGGAAGCATTTACAGACATGGTGTTTACCTCATTTAAGCCCTTGGTTCATGCCAAGCAGTTGCAACATCCATTTTGCTGTTTCTAATTATGCTGAAATTTATTAATTGTTCGTTTCAGAGGCTGTTTTGCGGAAACCCCTGGTGGTAAACGGTTCTGAGGCCGAAGCCCATAAAGTAATCATGCTTTGGCTGCGTGAACGCCCCGACCGCAACGGAGGAAGAAAAAAAGGGGGAACAGGACAAGAGTAGGGTAGATCTTAGATTGGTAAATAACAATACAGGTAGGCCTGTGCAATTATTCAAATATTTGCGAATAGTTGTTGCTAATCATACTCGTATTCGCGGTTTTTGAACTATTCGATTAATCGCGCAGGCGCAAATACCTGTAACTATTCACGAATACTGACCATTCACGAGTAATAATGTATTGCCTTTGCACTGCATTACTTGCAGTCGTGTTCTCTAACTATTCGCAATTGCACTGTTTTGTCTGGGCACCCCGCTGGTAGTGGCAACACATGGTAGTATATTTCCGAATAGCACTAGCAAGTAATGCCTTTGGGGAAGCCGACTTAGCTGTGCTGGCTGGGCCGCTGGCTGTTTGGCTGTGACTGCATGCAGCCATTGTTCAGTTCATGGGTCGACCAATGTCCAAAACCTTAATAAATGTAATACAGTGTAATACATTTGTATGTAGAATAAATCACTTTTCACCGCCAGCAACTGGACAATAGGCATTCTAGAGTGCTGGTTTAAAATAAATGTTAGGTACCTACTGGTTATTTAAAGGGCAGTATCGTAACGATCAGAGCAGACTTTCGACAGAGCATAGAATCAATGTCCTAGTTAAAGATGAACACAGTGACTGAAAATTACAGGCTCATTTATGAAGCAGCAACAGTAATATGACCTTATCATGTGGGGTATTATGGCAGTCAATGACTTAACCTAAAACTAGCATTCCGATTCCATGCCCTGTTGATCGTGACGATACTGTCCCTTTAATGACACAAGGGAGTTATAAATTATAAGGTAGTTAAAACAAATGCTAGCAAAATGACGTCTAGGTGATGTGTTATTGTGAATTCACTAAATAAAATGCCTGGGAAAATAGGAACCATTGAATTGTTAATTGATTTTTTAAATTTAAATTTAAAGTGACTAAATTTGCATTTTTGTATAAAACACTACTGGTAGTACTTGGTTGATTGAAAACCGTGAATGGTTTATGGGACTATGTTTATTTAAATGCTGAGTTTTGTGAGGATAAATTATAGAAAGATGAGTGACAATGAATTATGTGATAATACATTTCCTACTGCATACTCCTATTTCCTCCATGATAACATGTGTTGAACCAAATTTAAACACTATTTAAATTGTTTTATGTTGTAACCCCTCTGCCGGGCGGCCGACAAATGCAAATATGATCTCCCTCCGTACTGCGCATATTTATAATTTTGTTTGTAATGTATCATTATAAGCAGGCATGCAACTTTTCAGCGGATCAGCTGATTTCATCTTTTTTAAAAGTATCCTAGTGCCATTGAAAACTGTAAAACACTGTACAATGTGTTTTTTTGTGCCTAGCCATTTCCTCTTTTTTTTGCAATTACAAAGTTGCATGCCTGTATAAATTATCTGCTGGTGGTAATATTTTAACCGTATTGCTATACAACGCACTCTTGCAACGGGTCTGTGCCCTGTATCGTAAATTTTTGTAATTCCTTTTTTCCCCTTTCCTTTTTGCTTTTTAATCTCTGAAACAGTTGTTCTGCACATGATCTTGCTGTGTGCTGAATGAACATACTTCGCATCGTTTTTTTGTAGCATAAAGCTGTGCTAAAAGTAATTAAAATGAACAATACAAAATCATGTAACATTTTAAATTTTTAATTAAACAACTGCGATTAATTTACACTAAACTTAAGTGTTCAATTATCATGCTTATTTATTACACATTGATTTGTTTGAAAATGTAAATTTGTTTTCATAAATAATAACCATGAAAAGATTTACCATTGGTCACTGCCTTGTCATTTTAATTGCCTTTTGCCCACGCGTGCAGTAGTGTTTTATGCACGATAAGTAGTCTTGAATCATCACTACTCAGTAGACATCACCTGCATATGCTACACTACCGCGCACACGTGGGCAAAAGGCAAGCAACCCGGGCAATGCCAAAGCAGTGAAATCCCACCGACCCACTTATAGCATGAAGTTATTGCCACGCTCCCTTTAGTTACCAGGAAAGTTTGTCCAATAAATGATAGCGAATTAGTGGTGAGCATAAGTCAATCACAATGGCTATTAATTCCCACAGTAAAATGCATAGGCCCTAATTAGTTTGGGTAAGTTATATTTAATGTTGTATTGAGTTACATTTTGTTTTTTATAATATTTACTGAAGAACTTTCATTGAGGATTAAATCATCACTAAGCGATGTTTTCTAAAAACCATGTGTAATTTTGCTGTTTTAGTGCGTTTTTTCCCACCATTGGCCCCTGTACTGGGCCAGTACTCGTTCTGTACTGTTTTAGTAAGGGGTATTCCCCATTGGCCCCGTACTAGGCCAGTACTGGTACGGTAGTGTTTATCTACTGGGCCAGTACTGGTTCTGTACTGTTTTATAAAGGGTATTCCCCATTGGCCCCTGCACTGGGCCAGTACTGGTACGGTAATGTTTCTGTACTGGGCCAGTACTGGTTCTGTACTGTTTTAATGGGGGGGGCCCCCATTGGCCCCGTACTGGGCCACTACTGGTACGGTTGTGTTTATCTACTGGGCCAGTACTGGTTCTCTACTGTTTCAGTAACGGTATTTCATATGTGCACTGTACTGGGCCAGTACTGGTACGGTAGTGTTTATCTACTGGGCCAGTACTGGTTCTGTAATGTTTTAGTAAGGGTATTCCCCATTGGCCCTGTACTGGGCCAGTACTGGTACGGTAGTGTTTATCTACTGGGCCAGTACTGGTTCCACTGTTTTATAAGGGTATTCCCCATTGGCCCTGTACTGGGCCAGTACTGGTACTGGTAATAATGTTTCTGTACTGGGCCAGTACTGGTACGGTAATGTTTCTGTACTGGGCCAGTACTGGTTCTGTACTGTTTTAGTAAATGGTATTCCCCATATTGGCCCCTGTACTGGGCCAGTACTGGTATGGTAGTGTTTATCTACTGGGCCAGTACTGGTTCTGGTACTGTTTCAGTAAGGTATTCCCATTGGCCCTGTACTGGGCCAGTACTGGTATGGTAGTGTTTATATACTCGGCCCAGTACTGGTTTCGTACTATTTTGGTTAGGGCATTTTGTGTCGGCACGTTACTGGGCCAGTTCTGGTTTTGTACCGGATGAGTAAGGGCTATGAACTGGGCCAGTTCCAAGCCCTGTGCAAGCTGTGAACTGGGCCAGTTCCATTCTGCCGCACTGCCCAGTGCCAATTCGGCGCTGGGCGAGTAATGGCATCAATTCTGTATCGGCCAGTACTGGGCCAGTAATGGCCAAGTAATGGAACTGTATTGGCCCCGGTACTGGGCCATTACCGGTTTCTGTTTGTTGGGGCATTTTTGTGTCGGCACGGTACTGGGCCAGTTCTGGTTTGGTACCGATGAGTAAAACTACATGAACTGGGCCAGTTCCAAGCCTCTGTGAAGCCAGAACTGGGCCAGTTCCATTTGTTGGCACCGGCCCAGTGCCAATTTACCGGCGTTTGGGGTAATGGCATCCAATTGCCCTGTACTGGCCAGTAATGGCCAAGTAATGATGGGTATTGGCCCAGTACTGGGCCATTACCGGTTTCGTACTGTTTTGGTTAGGGCATTTTGTGTCGGCACGGGTACTGGGCGAGTTCTGGTTTGGTACCGGATGAGTAAGGGCTACATGAACTGGGCCAGTTCCAAGCCTCTGTGCAAGCCAGAACTGGGCCAGTTCCGTTTGCCGGCACCGGCCCATTGCTGCAGTACTGTAAAATCGGTACTGGGCCAGTTATGGCCCAGTTCCGTATTGTTTGCTGGGTAGTATCAGATGCTATACTTCAGCTCAAGCACACAAACTAAAAGGAATCAGTCAATTAGGACAATGGGCCGTGGTCACTGAATACGCTAAATCAGAAACACAAAGCAAAGGCGTCATTTCAGGAATTCCATCTGAAATGCCAGATAAAGAAATACAAAACGAGTGTAAAGATTTGGGGTTACAGATGTGCGCAGACTCATGTATAAAAGAAACGGACAAACAGGGAAAACTTTCATCGGTATGTCTTACATTCAATACACCTAATATGCCTACACATCCAAATGGGTTATGAATCATTTACAGTAAAACCGTACATTCCACCAGTAATACGTTGTTTTAACTGTCAACGACCAGCCACACAGCAAACAATTGCCGAAGCAAGACGAGGTGTGTCCGATGTAGTGGTTTTCACACATACGACGAGTGCACTCAAAAGAGCAAGTCAAGTGTAGCAGGTGTGGTGGGATCACCACCTCTGCCTATGCTGGGTGTAACTCCTACAAGGAAGAAAAGAAAAAATCCAGGAATTCAGAGTTACCTATAATATTTCATATGCGGAAGCAGCAAAGACGGTTCGAACTAACATCACACCGGTCAAACAGATAAATATACGGACACACTCAACCCCAAAACCAAAACTAGCATGGATAAATATGCAAACTCAACAAAATCCAGAATCTACGCAAAATAAACCCACAGCTGTCAAGTCGAAAGGAGTGCATCCACCCAAACAGAGGAAAGGGTTGGATGCCAAACGGAACCTAACCACCAATACTTGATAAATCAGTCATTAATAGAATTAATTATTGGAGCTTTGCAAATATGGGAAAGTACAAAATGAAGGAAAGAAAAACGGCAATTCAATCTCTGGCTGAACACATACTCCATAGCACTGAAGATAAAAACCTATAGAAAACCCAAAACATCAGTAAGTCACGTAATACATCACAATCACCAAACGGACCTATAAAACAAGATACACAAAGAAAGAGTTCACAATCAAAACCTAAACAAAGAAATGGTCATGGAAACTGGGGCATCCAGTTCATCAAATCATAAGGCACCTAATGAAAAAACAAAGGGGAAAAATAACCCAACGCAATAATGATCATTATTAATACGTGTAACCTTTTGATATTGTAAATCCTTTTTTTTTTCAATATATCTTTTATAGACATTAGTTACAAAACTCTAAAATATACTGATAATCAAATGACAATACATGATTTACTTGGATTCAAAAATACATACGCCTTTTTTTTTTTTTTTTTTTGAAGAGAAATTCGGAAAATATTAAAATAATACATAGTTTTCTCCACACAAGCAATTTTTTTTTCAGAGGACTGGGTGTTTGATGATTGGGACAGGGTGCCGCCTCATCACCTGAAGTGTTGCGGCCCTGCAAATTTACCTGGCGAAGCACGGCCTTAAACTGCAAGCAAGGAAACGGACCGGGGGAACACATCGCCTCTATGTCTGGAGGATCACTGCACCCACCCCTCTTTTTCTAAATCATGCTATAGTAACCTAGGTTTGATTTTTTGGGTTTGGGTTAATCTCCTTTCAGTTTTTTATAATTCTCCAACTTATTTTCTTGTTTTGTACCGGTCCATCAAGATTTCTTCTAAGTAGGCTATACCGCGCGCTACAGAGTCCGTTTTGTTACGTCATTATCTCAAAAAGCAGTCTCATATCATTCGCATCTCTGCGCGCATGCGCTGTTCAAACCGTACAGCAACTGGCACAAAGGGCACATAGATTGCCAGAAGTGCCATTAACAACAACAACAACAACCTATAGGCCTACTGACTAACTAATCATGGCGCTCGCTGAGCAACTAGTGACTGTTCAATCGTCCATCTTTCTCGTCATATGTACCGCAATCACACTCCTCCTGACGACTCTCTTGTATCGCCGACTCGCCTACAACAGGAAATACACCTGGCCCGCTGGGCCGAGGGGCTGGCCGATCATCGGTAATAGTCGTTTGATCAGTCCGGACTCGGGACAAACAAATACAAACATAACCCGAATTGGAAAACAGTATGATCCGGATATGTTTACTCTGACTCTGTATGTTGGAAAGTAAGTACAATATCATTGACAAATTATGTATTATATATAAATATAGGGGTTAGGCATATAAAGGTTACACATTGTCGATAAATTCATGCATGTTTTGTTGGCGGTTCCAGGGGTAACTTGACACCCACCATTTTATCATTACGCATACAAATACGTGTTCACAGGGTTAGGGGTCAGGCCAGGGCTGCTACTCTTAATTTGCTGTTTTCCCCCACCACGCATGCGCATTTCCCCTACATTATCCCTGAATACTTAGTATCAATTTTCCCCTACAAAATGTTGTTTTCCCCTACGAATAAGTTATTAATTAGGCCTAACTTCGAATTAAATAACTAGGCATAATGACCATGTGTAGGCCTTCGTGAATGAATTAAAGGGAATATTATAGTCTTCCCGGATGAACGTGAAAAAGGCCAAATGGCAACCTTGGTACAGTGTGCAGATAGCTTGAGTAGCATTAACCGCAACAGCATTCTTGAAGTATTGCAATTAGTAGTGTGACACTCGATATTAGGTGCGCGCATTGTTAGGTGTTATCCTAACTGGGGTCAATCAGAGTTTAAACTACAAGCGATATGGCTAATAACTGCGTTATACTGATATGATGAAAGTAGTAGGCCTATATCACGTACATAATTACATTACATTACAAGTATTTATCATGCGCCATTCCCGAGAGGCTCATAATTTTTTTACAAAAATTTGTGGATTCCCCGTAGGGGCTCCTATTCCCTACACTTTACTAAAATACCTGACGGTAGGGATTTTTTCCCCACGAGTGGCAGCCTTGACAAGGGTGGATGGAAAGGGGTTAAGACAACTCGACCCACAAGACAACTCGACCTTGTGACAAAATGATCTGATGAAAAAAGAAAAGAAAATGCATTGTCAATTCGGTCTACACTCAATCCTTCCCGCAAAAAAGGGTCGAGTTGTCACAAGGGTCGAGTTGTCACAAGGGTCGAGTTGTCACATGACCGATGGAAAACGTGACTTACGACTCGCTGCAAGCTGATGTGGTACAAATCATTCGGCAAACCATGGTCGGAGGTAGTTAATTCTACCTCCATGGGCAAACTAGCACATTAATTTATCACAAGGCTAAATTCGGCATAGGAACCAATAACGCATTCAGGCCACACAGCCGCAGTTCAACTAAAGCCACCCCATTTATTTATCAGGTTTTTATACTCCGCAAAATATTGATTATCCGGTGTAAAACCGATGACTTGTAACAAAAGGACAATGAGTCCCTTGGCGGTTATTGTTTGCAATGTCCTCGGTTGAAAACGTGCAAATCAGTAAAATGGGAAATACCAACAAAGATCAATAACAAAGGGGAACAAAAGGGGAACAATAGAGGTCCTCGGTTTACCATAAACAACCAAATAATTGTTGATCTATTAATTTTACTTTTCAATCACATTTAGGCGTATGCTCATTCTCAATAGCTTCTAAGTCCATCAAGGAGGCCTTTGTCAAACAGTCAACGCTAGTTTCTGACCGCCCCAATGTTTGGCCATTTACGTATGTCAACAAAAACCGTAGAAATGTTGGTGAGTATACGTTTTAGTGTTCATATCAAAACAGTTTTAATAGTCGTAATATTCCAGTGAATAATTTCTCTCTTAAGGGAGTATAGTCGTACTATGTGCAATGTAAAAGGGTACAAGCAGGAACACGACACTCGACAGCTGGTGCAGCTGTGCAAGTAAAAACCGCCTTCCTCTGGTTTTAGCGTAGGCTCAGTGTTCACTCATCAATTGTTTTTTTAATGAACATAGCATAATTAGTTACTTTTGATGTTATATTTGCATTTCTTTGATAATAAAAGTGTTCTTTACATTCACCGAATCGTGGAATAAGAAAAGCAGTACATGATACGCAATTGTTCGAAAATTTGGGTGCAGCGTACTGCCAAAAATTCTGAGAACATCCTTCATCAGGCAAACCATCTCGTCTGGTCAAAGAGAAATGGTCAGCCCTTTGTATTGCCCCAGATTAGTCTTTGGTTTTCTGATATGTGACTTGTGCTTTTCTATAGGTGTTTCAATACCACCCTATGAAGAGAGCGATGAAGAGTTCGCTAAGATTTTGGCGTGGCAGCTATCGTCGGACTGGTACGGCTGCTGAAATCTTCCAGCTTACCGATATTGAACCACTTGCCTTTTCTGGACAGGGTGTGGTCTCAACAGCATACCGCTGGAAGAGGCAAGAAAGTGACCAAAAGATATACTTGCGTTCATACAGGACCACATTGACCACCACCAAGCGATCGCTTGATCCTGATAATCCACGTGACATGAGTAGATGGTGTTTCGGATCAGAAATAGCTATAAAATGACCCAAACGCAGTGACCTGCGTGAGTTTAACGATGAGGAAAGTTGTTGTGGATGATCTTTTTCTTCATACCTGATCAGGGAGATACTGCGACACGGGTCTCTTTCTTTTCCTGCTGCTCGCAACCCGTTATACACCCTGAGGTGCAACCGGCGCGTCTTTGATGAGATCCAAGAGGTTATCGGTGACCGTCCACCCATACGTGGATGGATGAGATAAAGACAGAAGATGACTTACACCGAAGCTGGGTCATACTGGAATCCCTTCGAATGGATACCACCTTTTCTGGCTGTTAGTTCCACATTTTACGGCAGACGATGTGAACATTCTTGGGGTACAAGGATTCCCAAAAATACTTCTGTCATCCCGAAACATCTTTGCCGTTCACATGGATCCAGAGCTTTGGGGCGATCCTGAAAACTTGGGCCAGAAAAGGTTCATTGATGAAGGTGGACGCATCGTTAAGCCACGAGAGTATTACCCATGCCATGTATTCAACTGGACATTGTATATATGTTTATCTTTTATCTTTTAGAGCGTATAGCCGTATTCTCAGGACCGCCTACTTTCTGAATAATGCCGAAAATTGGGCGAATGCGGGTGAACATTATGGTCATTGCGCAGTTTGCGTGAACACGATGGAGGAACCCAAAATAATAAAAATACACACATTGGTATATACGTGACACAAAGGCCGTAAATGCACTTGGTGTTACCATTAATGTCCAGCACATATATGGTTTCACACCCGATCAGTACGTTTTGTTCTCCGAGAACAGGAATCAAAAGGGAACCCTTAGTAAATTTGGGCGCCGAGAATACGCCTATTATTTCGCATGAGGAACCAATTGGGCTAACGCTAATTTCACCTAAAAACATGCTTTTCAATTAACAATCATTATTTCATATAATCAATCCAATCTGAAATTCTAAGTGGTTACTAGAATATGCACTGGTTATCAGTCGGATGTTAGCAAAGTGACCTAATGTGTCATGTCCATGTCCTATAAGCAGTGAATGGCAGAACGTGTATTGGTGGTGCAGTATGTCCCAGAAGGAGTTATTCATCGCTTCACGTCACTGCTGCTTCAGAAGTACAAGCTCAAACAAGTTCCCCAGATGGTGATCCAATACCCAAATTGGAATCACAGTGGCTCTGGGTGTACCCACCTACTTACCGACTGCAAGCAGAGCCAAGAGAATAGACTGAAGTTGATGCAAGACAATGGTGATCCATAAATAATTCCTCCACAAAAATGAAAGGTCCATTTTTAAATCAGAAACATTTTGAAAGATATACAAATTGGTAATCTTTACTATTGGTAATCTGAAAAAAAGTAACCGATCACAGTTTTACATAAATCGTATATGATGTGTATAGTTGACAATGGTATAAAACTAGGGCTGTGCGTTTCGGATATTTTTGGAACCGGATACCCGAAATCAGGAAACTTCAGATACCCGGATACCCGTTTTCATTTGTTAGCCTGCCCGGTGGTGTACAAATACATGTACTGTAAATGGTAACAAATTGACTTTTATAATACATAGAGGATACCATACTTAAAATCGATATTTTCTTTTATTGGAGTGCAATCTCTCTTGAATTTAAAGATAATTGCCTGTAAAAATGTAAACATTACATTGTTCAAGAGTCACAGATTTCTGTTCGCACTGCTCAAAATGTTAAGTCCGAATTTTAAAGCCACAAGTCGTAATTACAGGTAATTACAATTCGAAAAAAATGGAACCGGGTAATGACCAGCCGTTTCGGTCGGAAGTGTCCGGACACCCGGCACACAGCCCTATATAAAACATCAATTGGAAATCTTGTCTGGAGGTGGAAATGCTGTCTTAATCCTAAAACTTACTTGGTGTGAAGGGGTGGCACGATCACATGTCAATCCTGGAGAGAATTATTCCGCCTAAAGTGCACCAGTCCATCGTTTAGAAAACACGAACAATGTATGTAAAAATTGAAAAGTTGTCTGGCAAAACAGGAGCCCCCATTTAATGTAGGAAACAACTTCAAAGGTTAAGTTTTTTTTATATTTCATGAAAATTAGAGGAGTGCAACTGAAGTGGATCATGTGAGATAACAATCTCAAAAGTAATGATGCTCTATAATTTCCTTCACAAAAGATGAATGGTCTATTTGTGTTATCCAAAAACTTAAGCCTCTTCTGCCTGGGTTGTACTGATTTTGAAGAGCAAAAACAGGAGCAATTTATATTGATGAAACTTTCACATGTTAATTTTGTTTAAATAAATTTCATGAAAGATATGCTGGAGTTTAACATGAATGTAGGCTATATTTCATTGACTGACAATGCTGTTGACAGTTCTTTTGAACAATTAATAGGTACAACATCATCAGTTTAATACGTGTGGGAAAAGGTACCAAACACCATGAGAAGTTGATGAAATTTTAACATTTCGAGACAAAGTGAAATGTCGAAAGATTTTGGCTGAAATTGGACATCGTTTCATAGCAAATAAATAAATAAATAAATAAATAAATAAATAAATAAATAAATAAATAAATAAAAAATAGAATACTAAAAATGCCGATATACACCCTTGGAGAATAAGACGATTATGACGAGAATAAGACGATGATGATTATGTATAAGTTTGGTAAACTAACAACATTAAGGTTTGGCCTACAGGCACACAGTGTATTTCTTGACTTGGTGTTCAGAGAATTTAGGCATGTCCGCCGTAATATGGTGCCTAATTTTCTGTGCTTGGGAAAAGTTATTGATTGGT
>CM055824.1:35715319-35779739 GCA_029582265.1 Zoroaster sp. YZ-2022 | reverse complement strand
GTTCTGACTCATTATAAATATTTATATGTACTTTTTGTATGAAGATTATTTATGTATATCTGTATTTTTGATTTGTTTATTTATTATTGTTTGTTACCTTTTGGTTGCTTTATTCAGTTATTCATTATTTGTATTAGTTATTGTTCATTATTACTATTTTCATTATTTTCATTATAAAATTCTTGTTTATAATATATAATTTTAATTGTATATATTGTACTTATGTATGTACATTTTGTATGAAAGAAGTTGAATAAATGGAGTTTTATAACTCCACTTTCACACGCACACACACACACACACAAAATAAAAATACAATCTGATTTTAACAATCAACAGAGGTAAAGTGTCTCTAAATGGACTGCACTATCATCTTTTACTCAAGAAATCGCCGCCAATGAGTGTTACCTTATACACTCATTAGCCAAATCGGAGTCAAATGACCTCTTCAAACAGGGTAAACGGCGCCTTACTCTTATAAAGAGTAAGTGGACTCTGAGGTAGAGTCAATTTGACTCCTCCTCGTAAAGTGCGTTGCTACCGTTGTCTGGTCACTGACTCTACAACAACGAGATCGATGCAGCTGCTGGTCTCCAGTCTATGTAGCTATCTTGCATGTCTTGTCGTTCATGCTTTCTAAATCGGTGGGTACACGGTGAGTCAAGTTCTGAAGTTTTGTGTTAGGTTTCAAAATAATCATTACAAAATCACGAGTAATCGGAGTATGCTAGTGTATGTGGTTTTAGGCATTACTTTTTAACTCGCAAATTAATTGTAATAAGGTTGTCCAACCTCAATTATTGATTCCATTTTCTCAACAGATGACAAGAGAATTTAAGCGCTTATCAGGGCCGGAGGAACTTGGCAGATTTCAATGTTGGGGTGAAGAGGTATTACTGTCTGCTGCTGATCACAACATTTCAGCGGCGAAGCCCCCCCACGAAAAATCCTCACAGTGCCCTCAAAAAGAAAAGAAAAAGAAAAGGGAAAAACCCAAACCCTGGGCTCAACTGAAAAGCAATGACTCTTCAATAAAGTTAAGAGGAGTCAATATGACTCTGGAAAAGGAGTAAATGGAGACACTTTAACGGAGTACTTTGACTACTAAATGGAGTCATTTTTGACATAGTTGCTGGACTCCATTTGAAGAGTATGTGACTCGATTTGGCTATGAATGACAATTTTTGGGAATTCCAAACGTTATTTTAGGCGCGAATGTGCCATACGTTATCGTGCTTCTGTCTTTATTTACCCTCTTCAATCATCATCATTAAACAGCACCACCCAGTGTCTATGAATACATAGTTGAACTTAAAGGTTTATTATTAACTTGATCAGAATTATATCTCCAAAAACTGTTTACTGATGTTGGTGTGATATTTTTCTGTTATCTATAAGTACACCTGAACTTCAGACAGACGGCACTGAGAGGCAGACAATGCATTGTTGTGGGAGGGCCACCCAAGTGGTTTCTTTATAGAATACATGTTGTTTTTACATTTTGTGGACGCCTACGTGAACATATAAAATATTTTTTATTAAATAAATGCCTTGACATTAGGCCCCCCCCCCCCCCCCCAAAAAGATGTTGAGTTGCCCTCCACCGACCGACCCAAAAGTGCTGAAATCTCGGGTCGGGTTTTTTTTTTTTTTTTTTTTTCCCCCGTCATTCATAGGCCTATTTATTAATGAAACTTACCAATTTTCTTTGTATAAAACATAATACGTTTGATTTGTGAAATTTTCCACTTTTTTTACCGGTAAATTTACCGGTACCCAAGACTCAATCTACATGTACATGTTTTCAAATCGAATGGCCCCGGCTCTCACATGGTGCACTGCCTTCGCACACACTGTGTGCCAACGATTGCGACTCATACACGTTTTCCAATCGAATGGCCCCTCACATGTTTTCCACTGGCTTCGCGCACTGTTTTGTATGTGAATGATTGCGACTCAATCTACACGTTTTCAAATCAAATGGCCCTCATACGTTGTGCACTGGCTCCCCGCACTGTACGTGTGTCAACGATTGCGACTCAATCTACACGTTTTCAAATCGAATGGCCACTCACATGTTGCATGTTGAGCAATGCACGCAATATGGATGAATTTGCTGTGTCAATCACAGCGAGTACAACAAAACTGCTTGGGATACTTTTATTCTGAAGCAAAATTCCTTGCTGATATGTATACAAATGAAAAACATGGTATGTGGTTTCAGTTCCAATGCATTTCAATCTTAAAATGACAGTCAAGGAGAAAAAAATAAAAAATCCCGACCGACCGACCCCTTCAATTTTCACTGGAGGGCAACTCAACAATTTTTGTTATTTTGGCCTTATGTGAACCTCTTGAAACATTAACCCTCGTGGAAAGTAAACTTTGAGATTTGAATTATAAAGAGATAAGTGCATAGTACATCACCATAAATAATTTATCTGAAAAGCTATACGGTAAAGTCTGTAGCGTGAAGCCAAAAAGGCGTGAGGTCCGTGGAAGGCCTACGGACTCCGGAAGTTTTAGGATATATAGATGTGCATATTCGGGGGTACATTTCAAAAATAAAATCACGGGTACAGAGAAAATATGACAGAATGTTGTTTTATAAAATGGGGATATTTGGGGATGATTTCATTGATCACCCCTGGATGATTCATTGATCACCCATACTTTTAAAATGTTTGGGTTTAAATACACCCCATATACATCCCCCAGGATATGAGAATCCAATTCCAGATCAAAACATTTTGAGTCAATAGGGTATCAGAACCTCTTTGAAAACAAATGATTCGTCATAAAAGGTATTGTAGCGCAGTGATGAGTCTGATGTTATAATAGATCAACTTAACTATAACAAATTCAGTGAGTAAATGGTTAACCTTAGTGTATCATGATTCCATCATCAGTGATTAAGAGATTCTCAAAAGTTCATTCTTTAAGGGGAACATCTGCTTTATGCTCTTGGCATTCGTTGATCTGGGAGGGGGGCAGTGGAGGGATATGTGCCCTTTTTGGTGGAACCAATCGGGGGAGGGGGTGAAGGGGTATAGCTATAGGTGTCCTATTTTTGTAAGAAGTGTGGTAAATTTACCACACTTCTTGTGTGGACTTTTTGTGCTGTGTGCCCCCCACTTTTGTTCCACTTTGGATCCGCCCCTGACTATTGGTCTAGAGATTGTAGCTGTTAAGATAAAGTGTTGTCTTGTATATATACACAAAGGGTCAATCCATTTAGTGTACGTCATCACATAGGGCCAATCCATTTACAATGTACGTCATCACATAGGGCCAATAATGGCCAACCATTTACAATACACATTAGGTGGAAGGTCATGTGAATTCCTAACTTGCATGTACGTCATCAGGATCAATTCGCAGGCCCATAGGCTGGTATGCAAACGGTGTGGGTCGTTTTGGAAATACTGATACTTTTGAAGAGTATGAAATTTGGCAGTAAGAAAATTGTCATCCTTTCAAATGTTTTCATGGCACTGAGCGGTACTCACTTTTATGTATGTACGGTGGTGGGGTGCGTAAACTTTGGCCTATAGAATAACAATGTAGCTTTGAAATAAAATAAAAGGTTAATGACGATATTGATTGTATTTATGTCTTAAACGATCCACAGAATGTTAGCTTTTAAAACACGTATCGCCGATGTTTTGATAAAATATTTCAGAATATCCAATCCAATCCAATCCAATCTGCATTTATAAAGCGCCATCAATCTAGTTGCCTATTCCGAGGCGCATTCTTTTTTACGTGCATTACACAACACACGGGACCTACGGCTTTACGTCCCATCCGAAGGACGAAGCAATTATGGTTAAGTACCTTGCTCAAGGACACAAGTGTCATGACCGGGGCTCGAACCCACACCCTGCCGCTGGCAACACCAGAACTTGAGTTCGGTGCATGATTTAGCAGTAATTAAGCGCCTCAATGAGTCAGGCTTAGTTTATGTAAAACTTACATGTAGCTTTGAAGAATGTCATTCTCAACTGTTTTGTTTTTCATTATACTTACAAAAACACGGGCGATACAATCTTTAAAGGGACATACATCGTCAAGATCAGAGCAGACTTTCAACGGGGCATGGAATCGGTGGCCTAGTTTAAGATAAACACAGTGACTGAAAATTACTAATATAATAATAAATAATGTGTGGACTTATATAGCGCACGTATCCACCAACTAAGTGGTGCTCAAGGCGCATTATATCATTACCCCTGCTCATAAGGCTCATAAATCATCCCTGAAACCATCTCAGCTCCCTGGGGAGTATACAGCTCAATTGCTGCCATTACAGCGCATAATAGGGCTAATCAACCAACTCTGCCCTCACAGGTACCCATTTAACCCCTGGGTGGAGAGAAGCAATTATGGTTAAGTGTCTTGCTCAAGGACACAAGTGTCACGGCCGGGATTCGAACCCACATTCTGCTGCTAACACCAGAACTTGAGTCCGGTAAACTAGACCGCTCGGCCACGACACTAGGTCATTTATGCAGCAGCAACGGTAGTATGACCTTATTATATAAATATGGGGTATTTGTTCAGTCACAGAGTTAATCTTAAATAGTACTCCGATTCCATGCCCTGTTGATCGTGACGGTATTGTCCCTTTAAACTATCTATACTAATATTCACGATGGACAAAGTACAACAGCCACACACACTAATGTTTTGTACAGTCTTTTATTTCTTTACTCCAAACAAGGACTTATAAAAACTATGATTCCAGTCTTCACACGACACATACATAGAAAAGCAATAAATGTTATCAAGTAAACTCAATATTTGATTAAGGCCAATAAGAATTTGACTCGATCATTGCACGACGCAAAACACAAACTACTAAAAGTGAAAATTAAAGTTTGTAGAAAAATGTTTGGTCACAGCCATTGGACCATTTAGACACATACATTATTATTTATAGATGAGCACGATGTAGGTCACGTGGTTTTATTTATATATTCATGATTCACTTTCTATCTTTTATGTTTAATAACATTAGGGCCTAATGTTAAAACATTTTAAGTGTTTAGCAGTTTCTTCAGTGAAGGGGTATAGCTATAGGTGTCCTATTTTTATAAGAAATGTGGTAAATTATCACACTTCTTGTGTGGACTTTTTGTGCTGTGTGCCCCCACTTTGTTCCACTTTGGATCCGCCCCTGACTATTGGTCTAAAGATTGTTGAGATATAGCTTTCAAATCTATAACTCAAACATTGTTTGGTTACACATTAACATTTCTGAATTGATAAATAACATACAAACATAAAGACTGTATGATGTTTTTTCAACAAATTAAAGCAATCAACTTTGACATGATTTTGCATGGGTGTGCCACTTGGACCCACTCTCTACCGTCCAGTGACCCATCCCCACCACCAATCGAAGGCCGTACCAAATCATTCCGACAACATACAAAACTGAGCAGATCCAACACCAAGCTCCCTGGACTATTAACCCATGCATGGAATATTTCCAGAGCAAGAACGATCTGGAGATAGCCGAAAATTGAACGCCTTATTCACCCGTCCAAGACCACTACTGAACCGGATATAAGCGGCAGAGAGACGAAGCACAACGTCTCACAGACCGACTGATCTTTTTCAAGACCAACCAGTGGCGTAGCCACGGGGGGCCTGGGGGGGCACGTACCCCCCGCCCCCACAAATTTACCCCCCAGGTGCCCCCCCACGAAAAATCCTCATAGTGCCCCAAAAAACAGAAAAGAAAAAGAAAAGGGAAAAACCCATACCCCTGCCCCCCCCCCACTGAAAAGCAATGCCCCCCCCCTTCCTGTGCCCCCACTGAAAAAGTCCTGGCTACGCCGCTGAGACCAAGGCACAAATTCCACCGGTCTTTTTCAGGACCACAACAACTTCAAAAAGGAGTGGTCACATGCTACTGTCAAACCTACCATCTTATAAATAATACAATACAAATAATAAGTATATATTATTTAAAACCAAGTTAATAACTGACAATGGCAAAACGGAATCTAACGAAAAGAGCAAAACGTTCACAATCGAAACAGAAAACAAAACGGTTTTCACATGAACGTTTTATTAAAACCAAACTAAATAACACTAGTCTGTACCCCAATTGCAAAACAAATTGAACAGTAAACTTTATTACAAACCTATCTAGAGCAAAACTATCTCAAATTAAAAAAATGATCTCGGAAAAGAAATCTCGTTCCAACCACCTTATACTTGACCAACCCGTTCAACCCTTTCGAGTGACATCAACATGAGTCCAGAGAAGATTGAGAATTACATACCTATAATGCATAACAAACCATCCAAAACTCATCCGTCCAAACTACTATTCACTTGGCATCCCCAAACAACACATGAGTCCAACACTCAAAAACTGCTTGGAAGCCTCAAAATATGAACCGTGAGATTTCAAAACATATAATCCGTCCATTAATAACATAGATGTGAAACAATCAGTAAACATAATGGCAAAATCACATTATTCAAAATGGCCAAACTCAATCGAACACAAACTAACCTACAAATAAAATCATCTGTTTGATAAACCAAAATATGTCACTCCACCGTTTTGACCAATTGGTTCATTTATGGTACCTTTTAAACTAAGGTCAATTATTCCTATAAGGACAAAACATCATTCTGTACTAAAAATACAATCTGATTTAACAATCAACAGAGGTAACGTGTCTCTAAATGGGACTGCACTATCATCTTTTACTCAAGAAATCGCCGCCAATGAGTGTTACCTTATACACTCATAGCCAAATCGGAGTCAAATGACTCTTCAAACAGGGTAAACGGCGCCTTACTCTTATAAAGAGTAAGTGGACTCTGAGGTAGAGTCAATTTGACTCCCCTCCCGTAAAGTGCGTTGCTACCGTTGTCTGGTCACTGACTCTACAACAACGAGATCGATGCAGCTGCTGGTCTCCAGTCTATGTAGCTATCTTGCATGTCTTGTCGTTCATGCTTTCTAAATCGGTGGGTACACGGTGGAGTCAAATTCTGAAGTTTTGTAAGTTAGGTTTCAAAATAATCATTACAAAATCACGAGTAATCGGAGTATGCTAGTGTATGTGGTTTTAGGCATTACTTTTTAACTCGCAAATTAATTGTTAAGGTTGTCCAACCTCAATTATTGATTCCATTTTCTCAACAGATGACAAGAGAATTTAAGCGCTTATCAGGGCCGGAGGAACTCGGCAGATTTCAATGTTGGGGTGAAGAGGTATTACTGTCTGCTGCTGATCACAACATTTCAGCGGCGAAGCCCCCCACGAAAAATTCTCACAGTGCCCTAAAAAAGAAAAGAAAAAGAAAAGGGAAAAACCCAAACCCCTGGGCCCCCACTGAAAAGCAATGACTCTTCAATAAAGTTAAGAGAGTCATTATGACTCTGGAAAAGGAGTAAATGGAGACAGTTTAACGGAGTACTTTGACTACTAAAATGGAGTCATTTTTGACATAGTTGCTGGACTCCATTTGAAGAGTATGCCTGACTCCGATTTGGCTATGAATGACAATTTTTGGGAATTCCAAACGTTATTTTAGGCGCGAATGTGCCATACGTTATCGTGCTTCTGTCTTTATTTACCCTCTTCAATCATCATCATTAAACAGCACCACCCAGTGTCTATGAATACATTGTTGAACTTAAAGGTTTATTATTAACTTGATCAGAATTAAATCTCCAAAAACTGTTTGCTGATGTTGGTGTGATATTTTTCTGTTATCTATAAGTACACCTGAACTTCAGACAGACGGCACTGAGAGGCAGAAAATGCATTGTTGTGGGAGGGCCACCCAAGTGGTTTCTTTATAGAATACAAGTTGTATTTACATTATGTGGACGCCTACGTGCACATATACAATATTTTGCTCAAGGACACAAGTGTCATGACCGGGGCTCGAACCCACACCCTGCCGCTGGCAACACCAGAACTTGAGTTCGGTGCATGATTTAGCAGTAATTAAGCGCCTCAATGAGTCAGGCTTAGTTTATGTAAAACTTACATGTAGCTTTGAAGAATGTCATTCTCAACTGTTTTGTTTTTCATTATACTTACAAAAACACGGGCGATACAATCTTTAAAGGGACATACATCGTCAAGATCAGAGCAGACTTTCAACGGGGCATGGAATCGGTGGCCTAGTTTAAGATAAACACAGTGACTGAAAATTACTAATATAATAATAAATAATGTGTGGACTTATATAGCGCACGTATCCACCAACTAAGTGGTGCTCAAGGCGCATTATATCATTACCCCTGCTCATAAGGCTCATAAATCATCCCTGAAACCATCTCAGCTCCCTCGGGAGTATACAGCTCAATTGCTGCCATTACAGCGCATAATAGGGCTAATCAACCAACTCTGCCCTCACAGGTACCCATTTAACCCCTGGGTGGAGAGAAGCAATTATGGTTAAGTGTCTTGCTCAAGGACACAAGTGTCACGGCCGGGATTCGAACCCACATTCTGCTGCTAACACCAGAACTTGAGTCCGGTAAACTAGACCGCTCGGCCACGACACTAGGTCATTTATGCAGCAGCAACGGTAGTATGACCTTATTATATAATGGGGTATTTGTTCAGTCACAGAGTTAATCTTAAATAGTACTCCGATTCCATGCCCTGTTGATCGTGACGGTATTGTCCCTTTAAACTATCTATACTAATATTCACGATGGACAAAGTACAACAGCCACACACACTAATGTTTTGTACAGTCTTTTATTTCTTTACTCCAAACAAGGACTTATAAAAACTATGATTCCAGTCTTCACACGACACATACATAGAAAAGCAATAAATGTTATCAAGTAAACTCAATATTTGATTAAGGCCAATAAGAATTTGACTCGATCATTGCACGACGCAAAACACAAACTACTAAAAGTGAAAATTAAAGTTTGTAGAAAAATGTTTGGTCACAGCCATTGGACCATTTAGACACATACATTATTATTTATAGATGAGCACGATGTAGGTCAGGTGGTTTTATTTATATATTCATGATTCACTTTCTATATTTTATGTTTAATAACATTAGGGCCTAATGTTAAAACATTTTAAGTGTTTAGCAGTTTCTTCAGTGAAGGGGTATAGCTATAGGTGTCCTATTTTTATAAGAAATGTGGTAAATTATCACACTTCTTGTGTGGACTTTTTGTGCTGTGTGCCCCCACTTTGTTCCTCTTTGGATCCGCCCCTGACTATTGGTCTAAAGATTGTTGAGATATAGCTTTCAAATCTATAACTCAAACATTGTTTGGTTACACATTAACATTTCTGAATTGATAAATAACATACAAACATAAAGACTGTATGATGTTTTTTCAACAAATTAAAGCAATCAACTTTGACATGATTTTGCATGGGTGTGCCACTTGGACCCACTCTCTACCGTCCAGTGACCCATCCCCACCACCAATCGAAGGCCGTACCAAATCATTCCGACAACATACAAAACTGAGCAGATCCAACACCAAGCTCCCTGGACTATTAACCCATGCATGGAATATTTCCAGAGCAAGAACGATCTGGAGATAGCCGAAAATTGAACGCCTTATTCACCCGTCCAAGACCACTACTGAACCGGATATAAGCGGCAGAGAGACGAAGCACAACTCTCACGGACCGACTGATCTTTTTCAAGACCAACCAGTGGCGTAGCCAGGGGGGGCCTGGGGGGGGGGGGCACGTACCCCCGCCCCCCCACAAATTTACCCCCCAGGTGCCCCCCACGAAAAATCCTCATAGTGCCCCAAAAAACAGAAAAGAAAAAGAAAAGGGAAAAAACCCATACCCCCTGCCCCCCCCCCCCACTGAAAAGCAATGCCCCCCCCCCTGTGCCCCCACTGAAAAAGTCCTGGCTACGCCGCTGAGACCAAGGCACAAATTCCACCGGTCTTTTTCAGGACCACAACAACTTCAAAAAGGAGTGGTCACATGCTACTGTCAAACCTACCATCTTATAAATAATACAATACAAATAATAAGTATATATTATTTAAAACCAAGTTAATAACTGACAATGGCAAAACGGAATCTAACGAAAAGAGCAAAACGTTCACAATCGAAACAGAAAACAAAACGGTTTTCACATGAACGTTTTATTAAAACCAAACTAAATAACACTAGTCTATACCCCAATTGCAAAACAAATTGAACAGTAAACTTTATTACAAACCTATCTAGAGCAAAACTATCTCAAATTAAAAAAATGATCTCGGAAAAGAAATCTCGTTCCAACCACCTTATACTTGACCAACCCGTTCAACCCTTTCGAGTGACATCAACATTTTCCAGAGAAGATTGAGAATTACATACCTATAATGCATAACAAACCATCCAAAACTCATCCTTCCAAACTACTGTTCACTTGGCATCCCAAAACAACACATGAGTCCAACACTCAAAAACTGCTTGGAAGCCTCAAAATATGAACCATGAGATTTCAAAACATATAATCCGTCCATTAATAACATAGATGTGAAACAATCAGTAAACATAATGGCAAAATCACATTATTCAAAATGGCCAAACTCACTCGAACACAAACTAACCTGCAAATAAAATCATCTGTTTGATAAACCGAAATATGTCACTCCACTGTTTTGACCAATTGGTTCATTTATGGTACCTTTTAAACTAAGGTCAATTATTCCTATAAGGACAAAACATCATTCTGTACTAAAAATACAATCTGATTTAACAATCAACAGATGTAAAGTGTCTCTAAATGGGACTGCACTATCATCTTTTACTCAAGAAATCGCCGCCAATGAGTGTTACCTTATACACTCATAGCCAAATCGGAGTCAAATGACTCTTCAAACAGGGTAAACGGCGCCTTACTCTTATAATAAAGAGTAAGTGGACTCTGAGGTAGAGTCAATTTGACTTCACTCCCGTAAAGTGCGTTGCTACCGTTGTCTGGTCACTGACTCTACAACAACGAGATCGATATATCTATGCAGCTGCTGGTCTCCAGTCTATGTAGCTATCTTGCATGTCTTGTCGTTCATGCTTTCTAAATCGGTTAGGTTTCAAAATAATCATTACAAATCAACGAGTAATCGGAGTATGCTAGTGTATGTGGTTTTAGGCATTACTTTTTAACTCGCAAATTAACTGTTAAGGTTGTCCAACCTCAATTATTGATTCCATTTTCTCAACAGATGACAAGAGAATTTAAGCGCTTATCAGGGCTGGAGGAACTTGGCAGATTTCAATGTTGGGGTGAAGAGGTATTACTGTCTGCTGCTGATCACAACATTTCAGCGGCGAAGCCCCCCACGAAAAATCCTCACAGTGCCCTAAAAAACAAAAGAAAAAGAAAAGGGAAAAACCCAAACCCCTGGGCCCCCACTGAAAAGCAATGACTCTTCAATAAAGTTAAGAGAGTCATGATGACTCTGAAAAAGGAGTAAATGGAGACACTTTAACGGAGTATTTTGATTACTAAAATACAGTCATTTTTGACATAGTTGCTGGACTCCATTTGAAGAGGATGCCTGACTCCGATTTGGCTATGAGTGAAAATTTTTGGGAATTCCAAACGTTATTTTAGGCGCGAATGTGCCATACGTTATCGTGCTTCTGTCTTTATTTACCTTCTTCAATCATCATCATTAAATAGCACCACCCAATGTCTATGAATACATAGTTGAACTTAAAGGTTTATTATTAACTTGATCAGAATTATATCTCCAAAAACTGTTTACTGATGTTGGTGTGATATTTTTCTGTTATCTATAAGTACACCTGAACTTCAGACAGACGGCACTGAGAGGCAGAAAATGCATTGTTGTGGGAGGGCCACCCAAGTGTTTTTTTTATAGAATACAAGTTGTATTTACATTATGTAGACGCCTACGTGCACATATACAATATTTTAGATTAAAGAAATGCCTTGACATTATGTGAACCTCTTGAAACATTAACCCTCCGTGGAAAGTAAACTTTGAGATTTGAATTATAAAGAGATAAGTGCATAGTACATCACCATAAATAATTTATCTGAAAAGCTACGGTAATGCCCCGGAAAGCCTGTAGCGTGAAGCCAAAAAGGCGTGAGGTCCGTGGAAGGCCTACGGACTCCGAAAGCTTTAGGATTCTATAGATGTGCATATTCGGGGGTACATTTCAAAAATAAAATCATGAAGAATTATGAATCGTCATAATGTTCATGAAGGGGACAGAGAAAATATGACAGAATGTTGTTTTATAAAAGGGGGATATTTCGGGATGATTTCATTGATCACATCTGGATGATTCATTGATCACCCATACTTTTAAAATGTTTGGGTTTAAATACACCCTATATACACCCTATATCCCTCAGGATATGAGAATCCAATTCCAGATCAAAACATTTTGAGTCAATAGGGTATCAGAACCTCTTTGATAACAAATGATTCGTCATAAAAGGTATTGTAGCGCAGTGATGAGTCTGATGTTATAATAGATCAACTTAACTATAACAAATTCAGTGAGTAAATGGTTAACCTTAGTGTATCATGATTCCATCATCAGTGATTAAGAGATTCTCAAAAGTTCATTCTTTAAGGGGAACATCTGCTTTATGCTCTTGGCATTGGTTGATCCGGGAGGGGGGAGCAGTGGAGGGATATGTGCCCTTTTTGGTGGAACCAATCGGGGGGGGGGGGGTGAAGGGGTATAGCTATAGGTGTCCTATTTTTTATAAGAAGTGTGGTAAATTTACCACACTTCTTGTGTGGCCTTTTTGTGCTGTGTGCCCCCCACTTTTGTTCCACTTTGGATCCGCCCCTGACTATTGGTCCGAGAGATTGTTGCTGCAAAGATAAAGTGTTGCCTTGTATTTATACACATATATAGGGCCCATCCATTTACAATGTACGTCATCACATAGGGCCAATAGGGCCAATCCATTTACAATACACATAGGTGGAAGGTCATGTGAATTCCTAACTTACATGTACGTCATCAGGATCAATGCGCAGGCCCATAGGCTGGTATGCAAACGGTGTAGGTCGTTTTGGAAATAGTGATACTTTTGAAGAGTATGAAATTTGGCAGTAAGAAAATTGTCATCCTTTCAAATGTTTTCATGGCAAGGGGTACTCACTTTTATGTATGTACGGTGGTGGGGTGCGTAAACTTTGGCCTATAGAATAACAATGTAGCTTTGAAATAAATAAAAAAGGGTTAATGACGATATTGATTGTATTTATGTCTTAAACGGTCCACAAAATGTTAGCTTTTAAAACGGCTAAAGATCTATCGCCGATGTTTTGATAAAGTATTTCTCAGAATATTTATCAAAAGCATGATTTAGCAGTAATTAAGCGCCTCAATGAGTCAGGCTTAGTTTATGTAAAACTTACATGTAGCTTTGAAGAATGTCATTCTCAACTGTTTTGTTTTTCATTATACTTACAAAAACACGGGCGATACAATCTTTAAAGGGACATACATCGTCAAGATCAGAGCAGACTTTCAACGGGGCATGGAATCGGTGGCCTAGTTTAAGATAAACACAGTGACTGAAAATTACTAGGTCATTTATGCAGCAGCAATGGTAGTAGGACCTTATTATATAAATATGGGGTATTTGTTCAGTCACAGAGTTAATCTTAAATTAGTACTCCGATTCCATGCCCTGTTGATCGTGACGATATTGTCCCTTTAAACTATCTATATATAATATTCACAAAGGACAAAGTACAACAGCCACACACACTAATGTTTTGTACAGTCTTTTATTTCTTTACTCCAAACGAGGACTTATAAAAACTATGATTCCAGTCTTCACACGACACATACATAGAAAAGCAATAAATGTTATCAAGTAAAACTCAATATTTGATTAAGGCCAATAAGAATTTGACTCAATCATTGCATGACGCAAAACACAAACTACTAAAAGTGAAAATTAAAGGTTGTAGAAAAATGTTTGGTCAGATCACAGCTATTGGACCATTTAGACACATAAATTATTATTTATAGATGAGCACGATGTAGGTCACGTGGTTTTATTTAATATTATTCATGAATTTACTTTCTATCTTTAATGTTTAATAACATTAGGGCCTAATGTTAAAACATTTTAAGTGTTTAGCAGTTTCTTCAGTGAAGAAAAATTATTTGCTTTTTCAAATACATTCTTTTTTAAAGAGGGGGTGCCAATTGTCACAGAGAAACCTTCTTACCCTACCAGTTGTGAATAATTAGTGATTTTTAACCCTGTATATGAATATGTATAAGTTGGGCCAGTGCCCACTGGCAATCCAACAATGCCGTGGTTGAGTACATGTACATGTACATGTACATGTACATGTACATCGCCTCCAGCTGCATGTAGAAGGTTTAGTTTGAATATTCATGTTTGGAAGGCTTTCCGACCAATCAGATTGTTCCGTCCACTTTTGGACTAATTCGCAATAGGTTGTGTACAAACCGAGAATAACATTCCCAAGTCTGTGATCGAAGGTTAATGTCGAAGGTTAATACACAAGAGGGCGCTATTTAATGCGATACTGCAGAGCCGTATTGGCTTCAGGCAGACAAAAAACCACGATCACAGACTTGGAACCAAGTCTAGTACCTGTACTGTGTGTGCACCATCATAAAATCGACCATTCACGTACAATTTAAGCAAATCAATTAATCAAGTGACGGGGGCATGTGACAGACTTTTGAGACAGGAGTAAATCTTACATCGGACTACCACTGCAAAAGTGCAAGTACTTCTCCGTTAAGGCCTTATATTATAATAAGTTGTAATATCCAAGATGTATGAACATTTGCTGTCAGGACCAAAGAGGGCCATAATTTTCATTACCCTGTCGAATGCCAGTGAGAGCGGTACCCTCATGTAAGATTTAGGCCAATGTAATTATAATGTACTTTCTAAGAATGTGGAGTTTATACTTAGGAGTAATTACTATTGAGTTGGGTTAACAGTTATACATAAAACGTTTAGCCTTAGGTATACATTTTGATCATTTCATTATTTAAAACGTGTCTTAGGCCATGAGAATGAAAGTCATAGATTTGCGTCCACCGCCCGCATGTCCCGAAAGCTACCGCCTAAATTTTTCATTATTTGCCAAAAAAATCATTATTTGCACAAAAAAGGTATTTTCACCAAACAAATTTAGTTCCAAATTATCCACATCGGTAAAACGAAGTTTTTACCAAATTTCCACCAGTATACATGTGCGCAATAAAATAATCATTAGCACATGTTCTCTTACACAGTCTTAGTCCCGCGTACGTCGTTCACAAAAAAGGTCGCATCGCGCTAAAACTGTATGGTAAACTCCGTCCGATCCGCACCTGCAACTGTACCGCCTTCACATGCACAACACGTTCGCTGTTGAGCCTAGTACTACTACTAGTATGCCTGTGTGTGCGGCCCGCACGTATAATGATGCATACATGTACATGTACATCTGTATCTGTATCTGTCAGTTACTGCAACAAACTCCACATGGGATATATAAGTTGCAGGTGTGGTGTGGCCAGTAGACAAAATTTAGTGGTGAGCTCCCCTTATAAAAGTAGTAATTTGGATTGTATCTAGCCTAGTATCTAGAAGAAACATCTTGTGATTGCGCTGTTATTAATGATCAATGGAAATAATGAAAAATGAATAATGAAAAAAAGCCTCGTGTGTTTTCAAAATTTCCCGGACGCAAATCTATGACTTTCATTCTCTTGGCCTTAGTGACATTCAGTGATAACGCGTCTTGGTGACAGCATGATTTACATGTATGTCCAAGTAACATTAATATTTACTAACATTAAAGTAACAATACTAAAGTAACAAATTTAATAACTTGTCTTGGTGACAACATGTTAAGTTACCTTTGTCTTAACAGGGAGGTAGAATTAGTGACATTGTTAATAACTTATAAATTGGAATTCTGGCAGTGTAATCCATACCGTGGCATTGTACTCCAAATGCACACATGCACAACAAGCATGGTAATGAGTTTCGCTCCCCTGTCTGACCGTGTTTTTTTTCTGCTGTATTTAAGGCATCATGGGATTAGGGGCTTGACGCACGAAGCTAGTTACTAGAACTACATGCAATCTTGAACTAGACGCAGGCGAACTTCAGCTGTTTTCACTGAGTTAATCTAGAACTAACACTCCGATTCCATGACCTGTTTGTCATGACGATACTGTCCCTTTTAACACTTGATGCCAAATTATCATGTTTGAGATGTACACTTTTCTTCTTTTGCCATTAGATTGTTCTTCAATCTTGACGGTCAGCTCGGGTAATCTGACGAACGCAGACTATCCATCTGCACTCACCCACTTCAGATTACAGGAGTGATGAGACCTTACTCCATGCTCCCATTACTGATCAGGTCACTGTCTCCTTCACCAATGTCGTCATTGATCTCGCCGACTGCCCTGAATTGTCTAAGTATTTTTTTTTTCTTTGGCTATAGAACTTAAGGAGGGCCAAAGTCATTGTACAGCCAAGCCTTTGAGAAGCCCAGCCAGACCTGGGCTACCTAGTGACCTAATCTGTATTTTGTGAGTCTTGTAACAATCCTGTACCAATACAGTACTTGCCAATCAACATAACCTAGGATTCTGGAGGGCCTAGCCCAACCAAGTAGAGCTCAGTATAATGGCTGCAGATGTGAACAAGACAGCTGAGGTGTCAGTCAAGTCTGTGTTCATTAGTAAAGGGCTTTTTTGGGCTCAGCTAGGGGATAAAATAGGCCAGTAGGCCAGGGCAAAGACCGGGCCTGGCTGCAGGCTTCTTAAAAGCTTGGCTGTAGTATGACTTTGGCTCTCCTTGCTTTGTATACATTTATTTGTATAATGGTGAGTGCCATTTTGTTGTGGTGGATACCAGGTGGTACTCTGCTGTGTGATTGTGTTTCATACATGTTTGACATGGGATACAAGGTTGTGATTACAAATCATCTGCACTGCAGCCTGATTCAGAACGGGCCAGCACGCACTTTACCAACGACTGTTTTCTGCGATTAACTCATATGTCCTAAAATAGTCATCGATTTCCTGTTTTTAATGTATGGTGGTGGTATTTAAAAATCTTTTTGGGGAATTTTGCAAGCCAGGAAGTTGCAACGATTTTGTGAAAAAACGGGCTCGGTTTGTCACTTTTCTTGTGACTCGGATGACCGATTGAGCTCAAACTTCCATAGGTTTGTTATTTCATGCATATGACATAAAACACAATAAAGGGGGCCACTTTGCATCCGTCACGTTAGCAGTTTTTCCAATGGTTATTTATTTTTAAGTACCTGAAACCGACCAAAAAGTGTTTCAACATGTGAATGGACATGCAGGCTTATACTAGAACTAATTTGAGTTGATTTATTTTATTTTTAAATTTTTTAATTTATTTTTTCACCCTCAAATTTCCATAAAAATTGGACGGAAAAAGTTACCTCACTTTTCCGTCCATTTGTTGATGGAAATTTTAGGGTAATTAAACAAATAATAGTAATAATCAACTCAAATTATCTTTAGGATAAGCATGCATGTCTATTCAAATGTTGAAAGTCTTTTAGGGTGGTTTCAGATATTTAAAAAAAAATTACAACCATTAGAAAAACTGCTAACGTGACGGTAGGAAAGTGGCCCCCTTTATTGTGTTTTGTCATATTGAGCTCAAACTTGCATAGGTTTGTTATTTCATGCATATGGTGGATCACACAGTGTTAATACTACCAGCAACTGTTTTGTCAGGGATACATGTATCACTTACAGGCAATTGTTTGTAAATGGACCGAAAAATGCCACTCCAAAAATTGTATTTCTCTGCTGGAGGGCTACAATATGTACAAAGAAGAATAATGGTTTTGATTCTCACTCTGTAGAAATCTTTTTTATATTTGGAGTATAGGTTTGCAGTAGCAACACGTTTCTTAGGAGTGGTAATAATTGTTAATCTGATCATCTTTAGGAGAATGCTGCCCCTAGGAACTGTAGCTGAGCGGAGAAGTCAGACATTCTCCTGAAGACAATCGGAGTATACTGATCGAAACGTTTCTCACCACCACTTCTTCTCAGAACCAGTTATTAATTCAACTCCTTAGAAACCATTTACAGAACCAGTAAGTATTACAATTCCTTATAAATCATTTACAGAACCAGTAATTATTACAACTCCTTAGAAACCATTTACAGAACCAGTAATTATTACAACTCCTCAGAAACCATTTACAGAACCAGTAATTATTACAACTCCTTAGAAACCATTTACAGAACCAGTAATTATTACAACTCCTTAGAAACCATTTACAGAACCAGTAATTATTACAACTCCTCAGAAACCATTTACAGAACCAGTAATTATTACAACTCATTAGAAACCATTTACAGAACCAGTAATTATTACAACTCCTCAGAAACCATTTACAGAACCAGTAATTATTACAACTCCTCAGAAACCATTTACAGAACCAGTAATTATTACAACTCCTTAGAAACCATTTACAGAACCAGTAATTATTACAACTCATTAGAAACCATTTACAGAACCAGTAATTATTACAACTCCTTAGAAACCATTTACAGAACCAGTAATTATTACAACTCCAAAGAAACCATTTACAGAACCAGTAATTATTACAACTCATTAGAAACCATTTACAGAACCAGTAATTATTACAACTCCTTAGAAACCATTTACATGGTGCTACAGCAAACCTACTCCTAATGTTGATTTAATTTTGCCCTACACCGACATGTGTATAGCACTGTATGCTCGGTGCTTTGAGTGTCTGTGAAAAGATTTCACAGGCTACTCGGGCAGGATTTGAACCCATGACCTCCTGCTTACTAGATAGAGCAGATGGCTTAACCTCTCGACCACCGAGCTTGCCCGATGATGATTGGCTGGCTGTATTTCCACCATACAAATCTTCAATTCTTGCATGATTTGTTTTATATTCTGTATAGATTATGGATCATGTATCATCCAATCCCATTATCGAAGTATCTGGTCAAATCTACCCTTTCTCCTGGACGTCAACCTCCAATGAGCTTCTCCTATGGTATTGCACCAGTCTGCCGTATCGCTCTTATCTGTACTATGAGGCTAACTTTAGGACATCAGTGAGCCCCAAACCTGCAAGTATGTATTGAATGATTGGCTTTAAGCAAATATCAATAAGGCAAAAAGTCGCCTGTTTCTGGTCATTGGTCGGCTTTAAAATCGATATGGTTACATACTTTTGGGGGTGGGGGGGGGGGGTTAATCTTAATTTTGGGGGGCCAACAGTGAAATATGTGATACATGTATATGCAGCAACCAAATTTCCCATATACAAAGTATGGTGGCTAATAGAGGCCATACAAAGTATGGTGGCTAATAGAGGCCTCACAGATCAGGCAAACATTCATATGTATGCGTATGTGAAAAACAAATTGTTTAAAACACTTCCAACAGAATTGCAATCGTTCCAGCAAATTGTGCTGCAATTGAACATCGTTTCATAGCAAATGAAAATGAAAATTAAAAATGTAGACGCACAGGTCTGAGGTGATGTGCACGTACAGTGATCAAAAACCAGACTTTTTTAGGGTCTAATTGTCTTGTCGACATTTTATGAGAGGTTATGTCACAAAGAAACCAGTAATTTTTTGTTCTCAACCGAAGGTGAAATACTGTAAAAAGTTATTTTGTTATAACCCTAAGGTCTACTGGGGGAAACAAATGGACCCTTTTTTTACACATGCAACAGTGCTGATATTTGAGGGTATTTTGTGCTCAGATAGGGGATTATGTAGACCCCTAGGCCCGGGCAAGGCGTGGGCTTGGCCAGTCTTCTCAAAGGCTTGGCAGTACCAAGACTTTGGCCCTCCTCCCTAAGTTTCCTTAAATTGTCATGGAGGGGCGGCAGAATTAACCCTCAAGGGAGGCACGTTGTCAGAAACGTCTGACACAATTCAGTATTTTCGTTCCCCTAAACAAATAATAAACACCACCCACTTATCAGTCAATGATATCTCAAGCTGGACCATAACACACATCCTACAGGGGGTTTCATTCAACAGTAATCAGTGACGTTGTGGGGAGGGGCATCGAAAAATTCTGCCCGTATGGTTTGTGCACAAATTTTGACAGCATGCTCTGTGTACAACATCAATGCATGTTGGATGCATGGGGAATTGAATACACTTGGAACTCGTCCAGTGATAAGTGGAACCATCTGTTCAGTCACTGGGCTAGTAGTAGATCATTATCTTTTGATCTCTTGCCGACAGTGTAAGTTGTAATGCCCCCCCCCCCCACCCCCACCCCCACTTTCTTTCAGGATACATGTACTAGAGTGGGCATGTGGCTTGTTTCAAGTATGTAAACAATTGTGCCAGGTTTCTAAGTTTATTACAGGGGCTTGAGACAATAGCTTGCTTAAATTAATTCCCGCAGTACCTAGACATGTAAACAACACAATTGCATAACAAAATCGTTGGGAAAACGCCAAAGAAACCCTCTTAACTTATTAAAACCGTGTGTCAGATGTTTCTGACAACGTCACGCATTTACGTAACGACCAAACAGGTCCCTCGTTTGAGGGTTAAAACCAAAATGTAACCCCTGAAAGTTTTCGCTTGTATAATATTTGAACCCTAACCACCCCAAATCCATCCAAATCCTCTAAGGGGCACTTTTTTGGAAAAATTCAGCACTTTCAGTAACTGGTACTTTTGCATTTTGCAAGTTGTACTACACGTCCTTTAGGTTGGTAAGCAGTTTCCAATGGCTAATTCTCTTTTTGTTCTATTTTTATTGATAAAGTCTTCCCCTTGCTTCCCCCGAGGCTACTTACCTGGGTGGAGACTATTGTCCAATCAGAATTGGTGTCTTATGTGATGAAATTTAATCTTTTTTTGACATTTTTTCTTTTATGTTTCCATGACAGCATGCATACAGTTTATGGATGCCGAGTTTCCGGGTAAATTTAGTTGGCCCAAGAATACCCTCTTAATTGGTTCCCAGAACTGTTACATCGTCATACGCACCCATCCAGCACTCAACCATCGTATCCTCCTGAGATTTGAAAACTTAGTTTTGAGCCTAAAGGACTGTGATACCCATATAAAGGTTTGTGTTGGGTAGGAAAAAGTAAACAAATTTGTTATTGTTTGTTTGTTTGTTCGTTTATTCAGGTCAAAGCCACCAATGTGCAGGCCTGTGATTTTCCCGTTTTCAGGATTTTTGACAAATCTCCCTTTGCCTCAAAATTTTCTTGAAAGAGAAAGAAAAAGTAGCCTCTAGTTTCTTGTTAGTGGGGATGTGGAGAGTCTGTAAATCCTCCAGAGTTAAACATCCGGAAGGTTCAGGGGACTTTGTCCTCGAGACCAAACGGAGACCCAGGCCTGCTACCCATTTGTCAGGATTTTTTTTTTACTTTTGTTAAATCACACCACTGAATGTGGGTTTCTTTGAGAAAATTGTTTGCCAGTAAGGGTGTAACAATTCACTGATGCATTGATTATTGCAATACCAAAATGCTGCAATACACATCACGATCAAAAACTGTATCGTGATACTGATTTCTCCCCACAAATATTTCATCAGATTATAACAAAATACTGAATTTTATCCAAACCAAATTTTGTTTAAAAATATTAGCACTTCATACCTGACATTCAGACCACAAAAGTCAGTGAAGTTTACCCTGACAAAAATGCCTTTTGCTGTCTTAAAAAATGCTGAGGATAAAATCTGTTTTACTGTGTCTAAGTCTCTGTACAACATTGGGTAATTCACAACATTACTGACATTTTTTTAAAGCATTTTTTAGTATTCACGATACGTATCATGACATATATCGTATCGTGTAAAAGTGTTATCATTACACCCCTATTCAGTATTTGCCAGTCTGCCAGATGGCACATATTCCCTGAACTAAGGGTAGATGGTTTTCTTGATTCAAAGAAAGTAAGCATACATGACCAATGTTGTACCTTTCCTGTTTATTCTGTGGCTGTAGGTGATAGACACTACCACCCAACGGAGTCAGAAAACATGTGAGACATCAAAACGGCCATTCACATGGACTTCAGATGGAAATGAGGTAAAAATCCCATCAGGTCAAAGGTCATGAGTGATATGATGTACCATCTACATGGTCTTTTCAAGATGCATATTTTGAGTAATTTGTAAACTGTTGTACAGACTGTCCTGTTCATAAAGTCAATACGTAATACGCGCACGCATTGCCAGTAGAACTTCGCAGTTGCAGTTCAATCAATGTTTTCAAGAACAATTTAAAGACTCATTTATTTAAGACTGCTTATTGTGCTTGATTTTTGAATATGTATATGTAATACATGTATGTAATGTTTTGCTTGATTTTTGTTTTACATATATCTTTAGTTAATATTAGGCTTGGGCGATGACATGATAATATCGAATATCGCGATATTTTTTTTTACGCGATTATGATATCGATAACTTTTTTAATCATCGAGATATCGGCAGATCGTGATGAAAAAAAAATATCGCGATGAAAAACAAATTATCGTGAAGAAAAAAATATATCCCGATTAACCCTTTGGGCGCCAACGTCGCCGATCGGCGACTTGAGACATCCTTTCAAAATTGGCGCCCTCAATGTAAATAGATCGTCAGTACATAGTTCTAATCATTACCAATAGGTGGCGCACTAGTCAAGCTTTCATTTGATATGTGTATCAGCATAGGTTTGTATTGAAAACTTTCCAGTAAATTCACGCTAAAAAATCGGTTTGATGAAACTGCCAGCAGAATAATGGCTGATGAAGATTCAGGGAGTGATTTGGAGGTTTCTGAAGCTGATTCTGAAGTGGCAGACAGTGCAAGTGACAGTATGGAAGGTAATATTGAATTTGATGCACAAAATGAATCTGATCATGGCCATGGGTCTACACCTGCCCCTCCGAAAAGAGGCCGTAACTGTGGGGCCAGGCGCCATGGAAGACCCCCTCGAAGAGGACGTGGTGGTCGTCCTAGATTAGCCGATAGGCCTAATGCCGCTGATCAAAATGACTGGTTAGAACTGAATGATTTAGAGAACAATGTAAGTTGGTTGCCAGATTTTACTCAGAATACTGGCTACTCTGGCAATCAGCCTATGATTGATGCTACACCAATAGACTTCATCAAATTATTTCTTGACGAACCTCAATAGGTAATAGCAGTTGTCAGTTCTGAGAGTAAATGTCACTTATTCACAGTTATATTAGTAAAAGTTGTCCATCTAACACAACAAAATAACACTGGTTTGTTTTTTCTCATGATTTTATTTTTGAAATTGTGAAGATATAATGATAAAATATGTCAAAAAAGGGAATTTCTCTGAAAATATTTTAAAATCCAAGATGGCCGCCACTTGATGACGTCATATATGCAAATTAGGTTTTAAAAAAAAATTCTGAACAATGTTTGGTTCATGCCCATCAAATGTTGTATTTACATAAAATACATATCTCCTCTATCTAAGAAGTCACAGGACTTTGAAAAAAGTACATGAAATATTATAAATATTTCAAAATGAATTTGGCGCCCAAAGGGTTAAACAAAATCCTCGATTGTCATTTGGGCCAGAAATTCCATGGGAAAAAAACTTAGGAAGTCTTTTCAGCTTTCGTGAGAAACAAAATCTAACTACTTCTGTAGTAAACCGACTGTCAGATCACAAAGGAGCCGCTTGACAGGGTGTTGTTTAATAATCCACCGCCACTCAAAGAAATCTATTAAGACTGATTTAAGTGTTGGGATTGAATTGGGTATTTGTTCTAACAATGTGGAGACAATGTTTACGTCTCACTGTCTATCCATGGTGGTCTGTGACTCTGGCTGGCGCACCACAGGCGAGTATATTATATCATACATATTTAAATATATGCAGAATATGGGCGTTACCTTAAAAACACATAATCATGAATTAAATCAAAGCATGGATCGGCATCGGCTCGATCAAGTTGAGGGATTAGGACACTATTCTGTTGTACCATACTGTGACTCTTATCTTGGTTAAGCAAGTTCGGTTGTGCACGCTGCGATGACATCATGGTTCTGACCAAACACATAAACCGAACTTTGTGATCGGTTACACTTAGTTTCAAGATGGCGGATTGTAAAAAGTGTTAAAACATGATTAAGTGATTGTTCGTATAACAGTATATCTTTCAAGTTACTAGCACTCACGAGTAAGTTCTATTTTGAGAAATGTTGATGACTGAACATGTCACAAACTGAAAACAATTGTCTGGTTACGTTCGCATTTTCGCGTAGCTGTGCTGTTTTGTTTCTGGTTAGGGTAGCGAAAACCCGCCCCATATGTTGCACTCGTGAACGGTGCAATTGCACGTGTCTCTCAGGTAAGCACTGGCAATTTATTGTGACGTTTGTAGACGGGTACATCCCTGTCATTACCACCAGTTCTAAAGCACTCATGCGTGAACAAAATAATAATCGCGATATTATCGAATATCGCGATATATGTTTGACGATATATCGTGGATGAAAAAAATCGATATCGCCCAAGCCTAGTTAATATGTGTATGTGTGTATTATGGTATGTGTATGTTCATGTGTGTATGTATGCATATGTAGGCCTATACATGTACATCATGTGTGTATGTATGTACTTTCTATAATGTTCATACTTTTGCTGTTAATTGTTGCGCCTCGGAATAGGCATGCCTAGATTAGACGGCGCATTATAAATGCATTATTATTATTATTACACACATTCTTTTCCCTACTTGTGTAATTTAACCTAAATTCCTTGTTTTAACATTCAAAAGCCATTCTTCAGGCAGAAATTTACTTTTTTAATAAGATTTTGAGTTTACAATAAGCTTGGGCGATAACACGATATCGAATATCGCAATACCTTTTTTATTAGATTACAATTTCGAGAACTTTTTTAAGTTATCAAGATATCGGCAAAATATATCGCAATTTAAAAAAAAAAATCGCCATTAAGTCAGAAATTCCATGGAAACAAAATTACAACAGTCTTTTTAGCTTTTCGAAGTAAGAAACAAAAACGAACTACTTTAGAAGTACATACACGCTCTGCAAACGAATTTGTGATTTATTGTGACGGATGTAGAGGGGTATATACCTGTGGTTATCAGCTCTAAAGCAATCGGGCCTGAATGAAAAATAGTAATCGCGATAGTATCGAAAATTGCAATATTAGTTTGCCGATATATCATGGATGAAAACAATTGATATTGCCCAAGCTTAGTCTACAACACATGTTAAATGCAAGTACCAAGCTTATTAATTTCTTACGTAAATCCTTAAAGAAATGGTTAATGCATTTCTAATGAGCCTAGATGATCTGATGATCGTTGGAGCCAACACGTGTGAAGTGGACGTGGTTTATGTTGGAATTACGTCACACTAACAAACAGGATAAGGCTCCCAAATTTATTCAGATTGTTTGGGATTCTGTTTGGAGAATAAAATGGGCTGATCTTCACGTACTAACACATACATTATTGGTAATCTTTAAAAAACATGATTATAGCTTGATATGAGGTGGTATTATTTTAGTGCAATTAACCCTCCTACTTTAGTGGCAAGTAGCTATAGTGGTCAAAACCAGTCAACTGCCTTGTTTTGAATGTTGACCCAAATGTGCACACGGGGGCATTTTTGACTGGTTTTTACTGTCATTTTGACCACCCTCAACAATACAAGACAAGACTTTTACCAGTCAAAATGGTCAACTCATTTTGATGTGTAAATGTACTTACTACACGTAAGGTTTGACAGTGTTTGACTTGGCAAGTATATCAACATTTTGACTGATTTTGACTCTTGCAGTCATCTCTTGATTCTTATAAAATATAGATGTGGTACATCATTTTAATATCAAAAGTCTGGCTTTAATGTCATCAATTCCTACCTTATTAACTCATTATCCATGCTCTGGTAACTTATTTATAAGTTGTTTACTTCCATTCAGAAACTGAAAACTTTTCTAGTTGTTGAGAATGTATATTTATTTATATTTTCTTTCTGGGACAGGTATCGTACAATTCGTCAGTGGACCTGGTTCCAGCCAACATACCGTCAATGGTTTCTTTTCCAGTGAGCCCTGTCGCCATCCTACAGGTAACTTACCCTCATTTACGTGATCCAATTATCCCTTCAAATTTTGTACTAGTATCTTGTAACTGAATTATCCAACAAAGTGTTGACACATAGACATCTTTGCAAATACCATAGTGCGCATGCCCAAACTGATTTTAGCAATGCATGCTGGTCTAGCTAACGAACAAAAATACTGCAAAACTGATCTTACCTCCCCAGATATTGTCTATCAGTGTTACAACCACACTGAACAACAATTAGCCATGCTGCTAAACTGACCTTACCTCCCCAGATATTGTCTGTCAGTGTTACAACCACACTGAACAACAATTAGCCGTGCTACAAAACTGATCTTACCTCCTCAGATATTGTCTGTCAGTGTTACAACCACACTGAACAACAATTAGCCGTGCTACAAAACTGATCTTACCTCCTCAGATATTGTCTGTCAGTGTTACAACCACACTGAACAACAATTAGCCGTGCTACAAAACTGATCTTACCTCCTCAGATATTGTCTATCAGTGTTACAGCCACACTGAACAACAATTAGCCTTGCTGCTAAACTGATCTTACCTCTCCAGATATTGTCTATCAGTGTTACAGCCACACTGAACAACAATTAGCCATGCTTGGAGTGGAGCGTCATGACCGAGCGGTTTAGTGCATCGGATTTGTGTTCTGGTGGCTGAGTCATCAGAATGTGGGTTCGAATCCTGGCTGCAACCATGGTGCTTGTGTCCTTGAGCAAGACACTTTACCATAATTGCTTCTCTCCACACAGGAGTAAATGGGTACCTGTGAGGGCAGAGTTGGTTGTTGTGTTTGATTAGCCCTATATGCGCTGTAATGGCAGCAATTGAGCTGTATACTCCCCAGGGAGCTGAGATGATTTCAGGAATGATTGATGAGCAGGGATAATAATGTAATGTGCTTTTGAGCATCAGTTTGGTGGATACATGCGCTGTATAAGTCCACATTATTATTATCCTTTTCTTTGATTGCAGTTTTATTAATGGGCTGGTCAGAACGAGTGCGTCCAGTTTATAGCAAAAGCACTTGATGAGTCACCTTCTGTCTTAAACATCAACCAGATTCAGTTTTTAATAGTGGCTTATTAAAATAACATTCGAGACTGGACTTTTAACCCACTATTTCAGACCTGTCTTTTTTACAACCATATAAGGGACTCTCGCCAATCTCTCCCACTAAAACCACTGGGTCATTCTCCCAGTATTATCGTGACACTCGCCCACAAAGCAGTGATGAAGCTGCGCATGTAGTCCTTAAAAAATAACCTAATTCATTGACAAGAGTGTTCCTGCAGAGCGTAGATCTTTTGAATTGCCAATGAAGCCTTTCTATTGTGTGGATGGATTAACATTGGGCCAACAGCACTCAGCCAGGCAAAGTGGTTACATCAAACTGGTGTGGCTGGCTTCTATTGTGTGGATGGATTGACATTGGGTCAACAGTGCCCAGCCAGGCAAAGTGGTTACATCAAACTGGTGTGGCTGGCTTCTATTGTGTGGATGGATTGACATTGGGTAAACAGTGCCCAGCCAGGCAAAGTGGTTACATCAAACTGGTGTGGCTGACTTCTATTGTGTGGATGGATTAACGTTGGGCCAACAGTGCCCAGCCAGGCAAAGTGGTTACATCAAACTGGAGTGGCTGGCTGGTTTTCTAAAGGTCTTGTAGGAAACGAGAATTTTTGCGGGTGATAATTTAGATTGTTCTGGGTAGATTTAGTGGGCGAGATTAGCTAAGCTCCCAAAACAATTTTTTGTATAACTTTATTACCGTTTGAGACAGTTAAAACATAACCATGTGACCAATTTCAACCAATGTTTAAAATGTCTGGGACTGACCTCGGTATTAAGGTATCATGTCTGTTAGAAATAAAACCTTCCTTTGTTTAAATCCAAACAGCAAGTCGGACATTTTCAGGTACTGGCGGATCTTTCACAAGTCTAAACTATCCGGATGACTACCCATCTAACGTTCACATTGACTACCTTCTACAAGGCAAATCCCATGAGGTTGTCTTTGTTAGTGTCACACCAGTCACCAAGATACGTAAGAGAAGAGAAGCAGTGTCTGAACATATGCTCTACAAACGGCAGTCAATTCCCAAAACGCAAAGCGGCTTGTGAATATGACTTCATTGAGGTATAGTAGACTTTGTTCAACTGCCACTGACTACCAGCGCAGTCACTGTGACCATCCTTTCACTATGAATAACTTTACCCTGAAAATACCTTGAAAATCTGCTTGCTGTGAAATACGAGTTCAATGAAATTTCACGGCAAATTCATGGCGCTCAAGAATTAATGAGCTGCCCCAAAACTGCCACAAGAATTTCATGGCGTTTTCACTGCATTTCACGGCGAAGGAATCCCAAGAGTATTTCATGGCGTTGTTTCAGTATTGTGTCTTGAAATTACCGTGAACTATATATTTCATGGAAAAACAGATTTTCAGGGCATTTTCAGGGTAAAGTGTTTTATTCAGTGTTTTGTGGTCATTGTTCAGTCGTTGTCTTGCAAAAAAATCAATAACAAGAGTCACTCTCGAGCGTGCGCTGCCAGGGGCACTCTACTTTGATTATTGGTGTCTCGCCTTAAAATACAGGCCTTAAATTTCATGGAAGCCACTGCCTTCGATGCCTTGTTCTCGGCCTTATTGCTGTCTCGCCAATTAAAATACAGGCCTTAAATTTCATGGAAGCCACTGCCTCCGTTACCCTGTTCTTAGTCTTAATTGGTGCCCCCTTTGAAATATTTACATACCAAATATACTTGTAGATGATTATATATTCATAAATGTCCGAAACAGTTGAGCCAATCTGATTGGACAAAATGTAATCCGTTGGGGTGTATTCACAGATGGTACAGACATGGCTTATCAAAATCAGAGCAGCGGGTATGTGCCAACTATTTGCCAGCTGTTCTATTTAGCTGACATGTGACATGCATTTGAACCAACCAGAGTGATGAAGGTTGTTTTCCATCATACACTTTGAATAACTTTACCCTGAAAATGCTCTGAAAATCAGTTTTACCGTGAAATAAATAGTTCACGGCAATTTCACGATGACACAACACTGTGAAAACTCCATGAAATATTCTTGGGATTCCTTCGCTGTGAAAATGCCGTGAAAACGCCATGAACTTCTCATGGCAGTTTTGGGGCAGCTCATTAATTCTCAAGAGTGCTGTGAATTTGCCATGAAATCACTGAACATTATTGCCAATATCTGAGAGGAAGAGACACCGTGAAATTATGGTGAACTGTTATTTCAAGGCGGAACAGATTTTCAGGGTGAAATTTTTCATAGTGATACTGACTCATGTTCTTTTCAAGTGTTTTGTGTTTCCCCAAAATGTGAATTTGCCATGAATTTCTTTTTGGCTTAAACAAAAATTACAATTTACATTTTAAAAATGAAATTGATGATGGTTGGTTTTTACTGCAGGATAATGACCTGTTTTGTGAATGGTCACAGGCAATAAGGACTTGGCATTCGACTCGGTCCTTATTGCCAGTGACCACGCCCAAAACATGTAATAAACGATGTTGTACCTTCCCTTAAAGTGGCACACTAAATTTATTTATATGGGTTTGAAATTCAGCAAACCTTAATGAACAGGTGACACATTTAGGGAGGAGGGTCACACAGTCATGGTAGAGCAAAGCCTTTGAGAAGCCCAGCCAGGCATAGGTCTATGAGCCTATATAATCCGCTTTCTGCTTGTTATATACCCTACCTGAACACAAAAGACCCTTTACTAATGAATAGATCTCAAATAGCTCTTATTGTGAACACAAACTCAATTGACGCCTTGGCTGTCAATTGTAATGCTTATAGATTTCACCCCAGCACTGTTCACAACAGCGGCCCCAATACCCATAGCAAAATTTACTTGCATTTTTCAAAACTGCCCAATCACACCTGTGTTATTTACTATGTAGTCCATTTCCCTTGTTTTATTTGATTACATTAAAATGATCTAAAACGGGTTCATTATAAGTAAGACTAATTGCGGTGACACCATGTGAAATTCTCTATTGAGTAGTAATTACTTCTGATAAGAACTGGAGGTTATAACTCAACGTTTCGATCAGTGTGCTCTGATCGTCCTCAGGGTTCATGATATATATATACACACACTTGTAGTGTTTGGTGATTAGTGAAATTCACTACTTGAGTAATCACACAGCAATTACTCATAAGTACTTGATTAACCCTCCTACTACAGCTGAACTTGAGTAGCAAGTAGCTATAGTGGTCAAAACCAGTCAACTGCCTGTTTTGATTGTTGACCCAAATGTGCACACAGGGGCATTTTTGACTGTTTTTTACTGTCATTGTGACCACCCTCAACAATACAAAACAATACTTTTACCAGTCAAAAACGGTCGACTCATTTTGACCTGTAAATTTTACTTACTACATGCAAGGTTTGACAGCGTTCTAGTGCACTAGATATACCTTGGCAAGTATATCAACATTTTGACTGCAAGGTTTGACAGTGTTCTAGTGCACTAGATATACCTTGGCAAGTATATCAACATTTTGACTGCAAGGTTTGACAGTGTTCTAGTGCACTAGATATACCTTGGCAAGTATATCAACATTTTGACTGCAAGGTTTGACAGTGTTCTAGTGCACTAGATATACCTTGGCAAGTATATCAACATTTTGACTGCAAGGTTTGACAGTGTTCTAGTGCACTAGATATACCTTGGCAAGTATATCAACATTTTGACTGCAAGGTTTGACAGTGTTCTAGTGCACTAGATATACCTTGGCAAGTATATCAACATTTTGACTGATTTTGACCCTTGCAGTCATAGAAGGGTTAATGAAGGGAAACATGTTACATGTAATTGTGATTGAGAGAGGAATACAAGAGGGAATGTTTGTTTCTTATAGGTCGCTAATGGAGCTTTAGAAGTGATGATTGAGGCTGACCTAATCAAAATGGAGTTTGCAGGTCACTGCTGGCTGTCCTAGAAAAGACTGGCATTAAACTGCTTGGTCTCGGACAAGGAGGATACGCTCGAGGTATGTTGGCTTTCTTGTCAAGCTTGTGTGTCCTTTTAAAGGTATATGATGCATTTGATGGACATGGATGTTTTTGGACGGCCATTTCTTCACAGGCTGATCTAAATCTACAATCTTGTGCAAACCTCATTGGGATATCCCTCTGTCCACCAGTTAATGTTGCTGTCAGTGTGCTCAAAAGTTTGTTGAAACTGGTGCGCATAAATACATATTTGTGCAAAGTGCCGTCCTGTGAGGGTGGTTGTTTTTAGAATATAAAGATGTATACAAAGACCTGAATTATGTATAAATTTTAAAGGAAATTATTTCACATGACAATGACAGCCAATAAGTTTTGAAGAATTGTTGAATGTTTTTTATTTTGACAAAATTACCTTTTTTATATGAGCATCACCTAGCACTGCAACCTTGTTATTAACTTGAAATAGTTATTGCAAAATTTTATAATGATTTTTGTATTTTTCAGGCAAATTTGTTGTCAATATTCCACTGGAGATTGACAGCCAAGTAGCTGTCTTTATTCCCAAGACCAATAGACACATCCATCGTCACTTTCGAGTGGCTCTGTGTCTACGGTGCTCAAGATGGAAAGCTGATCCAGAGAAAAGAACTAAAGGTACTGTAGATAACCCCCTCCCATCCAACCCCCCTCCCATCCAACCCCCTCCCATCCAACCCCCTTCCACCCACCCCCTCCCATTGCACCTACCCACTAAGTTACTGAAACATAATTTTTAAAACGACCATAAAAATGTTTAAAACAACTAAAACGTCCTTTTAAAAAGTTGACTTTCATTTCTAATTTGTCAAAATTATTTGTCCTTTTTTTATTATTAATTTTTATTTTAATTAACAGACCTTAAAATCTGTGAAAATTTAATTTGATTGAGTATAAATAACACCTACTTAGTGTAAAGTGCAAACAAATTAATTTTTTTTTGGGGGGGAGGTGAACAAATTAGGTTTTGTTCTTTTAAAATTTGTACTATAAGTAGGGTTTGAAGCTTTGCATGGTGGAAGTGCAGTAGGAGTAAGGTTTGAGGTAGTACCATGTTTAATCTCTACAGAGCTTACTTCAAACCTTACTCACATTTGTACTAAGATCCATATTATGGATGCCTAAAATCAGAGTTTCTTGGGGCTTACTCCCCTAGCTGGACCTCTATCAAGGGCTTTGTATGTATGTGTTTGCTTAACTCTAGAAATGTATTTACAAAATCAACCCACTGAATACCAAACCTGAATACGCCATATTGTGCATGGACTGTATTTTGATATGTCATAGAGGTTTTGTACTGTAATGGAAATTTGACATAAATTTGTTGACATTTCACAACATTTTCACAGGGAAAATCACAAGTTAAGGTTAAAATGAATTTGATTTCAGCTCCAATATTCTTTCCAATATTCTTTACATCTTATCCCTCAGAACACAAAGCCTTTTGAAACCGAGAATCTCATAGCTCAACTTACGAACAACACCAATTTACGCTTTCCCCCAGATGACCGGAAGTTGTTAGGGGTCCTGCCCAATGCCACGTTTCGCTGGGTCGTCAAGGGCAACAAGACCAAAACCGAGGGGCACAAGTTGTCATTGACATGTCAGACGGGAACATGTGCCATTTCTCACAACTTGGAGTTTGTCACTGATTTTACCGGGGAAAGTGATTTGAAGGTACGGTAACCATACCCATAAGGGTTACTGTGTAACTTTAAGTGTGTGACTTTATCGTTTTGGTTTGCGGTAACACCATGTGTTTATCTCGACTATTGCGAAGCTGAGGTACAGGTTCTGAAAAGAATTATCGCACAACTCGTATCTCAACCTTCGTTAAGTGAGAAAGGTTCAAGGGAGAACCAATGTCGGGCAACTCGTTTTCTCTACTGTCGCCAAGTGAGAAATATGGGGACTTCACAGGTTATTCTCAACGTTTCGATTAGCCTGCTCTAATCTTCGTCATGGTTTTCCCTTGAAACTTGCTCATTTAACGAAGTTTTAGATATGAGTTGTGCGATAAGGTTCTTTTCAGAACCTGTACCTCAGCTTCGCGATAGTTGAGATAAACACATGGTGTTACCTCAAACCGAAACGATATCGATATTCCACCATGCAGTCTCAAATCTTGTGTGACTTTAATTGTATTTGGGATTTAATTCATTCTTGTGATGATTTCTTAAGGTGTTGAGTCTTCACACCACCGTGCAGTGGTGCATGTCGCAGGGTCAAACCGGGGCCCATCATATCGGCAGATTTTGGGGAGACACTACACGAGGATGTGCTTTTGGCGACGGGAAGCCAGGACAACTCAGTCAGGATCTGGTATGAGCTAGTATCTTACATTTTATCTTCAGTGTGTTTATTGGGGTTTTTTTTGGTTATAAAGTCCGTCTAAACCCTTTGAATTCTAAAAGAGCAAAATTTCAGTGTCATCCAAAGAATGAATTCGAACAATCAAAATGTATTTTCACTATTATTTTCCTAAGGACGATCAGAGCATACTGATCGAAACGTCGAGTTGTACCTCCAGTTATTTTCAGAACTAATTACTACTCAATTGAGAATTTCACATGGTGTCACTGCAATTAGTCTTATCATCCTCACCATGCAAAGCTACAAGTTTGAACTATTTTTTAACCCTTTTACTACCATGGCGAATTTTGGTGACTTTAGTCGACCAAGGTCACCACACACAGAGCACTTATCATGACCAGCTTTTAAAACAGCTGTACTTTTTCCCTTCATCACAGTCCTTACCCATGCTATATATGGTTGGAAAGACTGATTCCTTATCTTTCTAATGGTATAGCCCAACCTACATGTTTCTGTTATAGTAATCAGACATAATACAAGTCGATCCTTTCAATGGCCATTTGTGACCCGCTCCGTCGAAATGAGACTTGTCCCCCAACGGAGGTTTCCGTGTAATTCGACTCTGAACTTGTGCTCGCCTAAAAAAAAATGGAAAAACATTGCATATCGATTTCTAGGTTTTATATTTTTAGTTTGATAAAATCTCGAACAATCTTATGGTGGTCTTACCTTTTCATAAAAATATTAATAAATCCATAAAAAAAGACGATTTCTGGACAATGTCTGTATCATGATTGTCTTTCATGTGGCCTCCGTTAAATCCAAACAGGTCAAAATATCCTTGTTTTCGAGACAGCAACACGAGTAGTTCCGTTAACGTTAAACGACGTGTCTGGTATCAAAAGAAAGGTCATGACCTCAACCGCGCACGCCAGGCAATGACTAAGCAGTATGGAGCTCTAATAGTAGTTTTAAGCCGCAAAATAAATTGTTAGCCAACGAGCCGAATCATCGGCAAGGTAGAAGAAATACAGCTCTTTGATTGGACAACAGTAAGCAACCAGTTGTCTGAGCATGCGCGCAGTTTACCAGAAAATGAATGACATCACCCTTAATGGCGTATGATCTTTCGGCCAACTCAGGCCCAGCTTAGCGGTTATACAGACCCGAGTTCAGGCCTGGGCCCCGCCGCTCCGCAGCTGGCTAGCTGCATACACCTAGCCTAGTGCATGCACTGTGCAGTTCGTGTACCAATCGAGCCATACACCATGCGAAATATGCACACGCCAGTGGGGTCGAGTTGGTTACAATATTAATGCATTCGAATCACCGCTTTGTAGTGTTTCAAAGTCGTAATAATTGGCCTTATTGTCATAAAGTCTGTTGACTTGAAATCATGATTTTGTTGAACAATACAATTTAAAGGTAAATCATGTTTTTAAAAGTTACCAACTTCAGGAAATATTTACGACAGAAGCCTTCCGAAAAAACAGTCCAATCACAGAGAAAAATCTGTTTTCAATACACGGACGGACGGTCGAGTTTGAGAGTGCACAATGTATGTACAGTAAAATCGTCCGCATACGCACACAGACATCTTTACGCGACTCCACACACAGCAGGCGGAATGAAGACGCTGGCGGTGTGGACAGCCGTGTTTGGTACAAGGGCTGATTAATTATTCATGAGTTGTACATCGAACGATACCTCGCGCTTGCTCTGTGTGTGGACCAAGTTTAATGTTGATTTTCTCCGAGCGCGAAATTCAAAAAGCGAAACAGGCAAAGTGATGGTTGTCTTCATCGCCGATAATTCCGGAATGGAATAAGCTACGGAAATAACATTTGTATCATTGGAAAGCCCGTGAGTTACTTGTTAACCTAGCATACATATCTATGAATGTCAGATCTGGGGGACAAGTCTCATTTCGACGGAGCGGGTCACATTTGTGCTATGGAACGCCATACACTTGTGTACAAAATGCTCTCTGTGTTTGTGAAACAAAGTCAGGGAAAGTAAAATAAATAACTCAATCATTTTATATGCAATGCCAATGATTTTGGTATCATATAAAAGGGAATTTCTTAAGCAACAATCATTTCATTGAATATATCTATCTCCAACAAAGCCTTCATGTTGAAAAATGAGTTTAGAAAAAGTGCCTGTAAATGGATGCATACTGTTGTGCAATAATGTGTGAATTCATGCATGACTGGGCAAACAATTCGGTAACCAGTGGGACATCGATGTTGCAACAAATCGGTAATGAAAGCGTTAAATAAAATGAGATTTTCATATACTGGGGTTTATATCTTGATGCATTTACAGACATTTTATGAATAGTGTAAACTGAAAAAAGTGGTAACCATAGCAATATATTGTTCTTCCTTGTAGAGTCATGATGGGCCAGTAGAAAGCTGTGTATATTCAACAGATGGTCGCCATGCAGTAACATCATGCCAACATGACAACGAACATTGGCTTTGGAGTGTCACTATAGCTACAACCCCACCGAATGTAGTTCTCCATTTGAGATCTGCCGAGTCTTGTAGTAAGTGTGGATTTTAATTTGTTTTTAACCAGTTGACGTCGGGAATATTTATTTTTTTCCGGTCCCCCGTGCGGGTTTATTTTCACTGACCGTTTGCAAGCTCCAATGCAACGGCCTATTAGCGACCAGCGCCCGGTCGAAAAGACGGCATTTTGTACGACGGCCTATGCGTTTTGTGATTGACTTATGCTCACCGCAAATTACGTTATCATTATTGGACAAACTTTTCTTGGGAACCAAATGGGGCGTGGCAAACAATAACGTCATGCAATAAGTGGATCGGTGGGATTTATCATTACTCATCAGTAGACCTCCTTACATTACCTGCAAGTGCAAAGGCAATTTACACCGCAATGCGAAGGCAGTGACCAATAGAACCATGCTTTTCGTAGTTAATATTTATGAAAATAAATTAACATTTTCAAACAAATCGGTGTAATAAATAAACAACATGAAACATTCAAGTTAGTGTAAATTAATCGCATTTGTTTAATCAATTCGTCATCCCCAGCTTTTCTTCAAAAACAAAAACGTTACATGATTTTGTAGTGTCCAAATTTAATGACTATTAGCACAAGTTTATGCTACAAAAATATGAAGTATGTTCATTCAACACTCTGCAAGTACCCCCCGCTGGTGCAGAATTTAGAGAAAAAAAATAGGTCACTGTTTGAGACTGCAGGATTCAAGTATTGATATTCCTAGAAAAAAATTGGTGCAATCCCTAGTTCCCCCGAAAATTGTTCCCTAGTTACGCCACTGCTCCAGGATGCCTCTTGTCCAGTTGCTGACAGTGATGAAGTGATTTATTCTTCATACAAATGTATTACACTGTATTACATTTATTCTTAAGCGCTTTAGACATCAGCAAGGCTATGAACAGAATAATGACAAGACAGTTACTTAGGACAAATGAGCGCACCGTTATCATCATTCAGCAGATAACAGTTGCTGCAGTCACAGGCAGCCAGCCTGCTATGGAAGCTATGGCTGGCTGTGACTGCAGCGACTGTTACCTGCTGAATGATAACGGCTATGCGTGTACTATTCGCGAATACTACAATGCGTACTACTGCATAGACAAAACGGTGTAATTGGCAGTGTTACTCGCGAATAGTAGTCGCGAATAGTAGTCACGAATAGCAGACAGTTCGCGACCGCAATTTTTATGCAGTCCAAATTAAATGCAATACATTATTGCAGGTAGCAGTCACTGCAGTCACAGCATCCAGCCTGCCCTGTCGCTTCCTCAAAGGCATTACTCGCGAGTACTATTCGCGAATACTACAATGCGTACCACTACCAGCAGTGCCTGGACAGAACAGCACAATTGGCAGCATTACCGCGAATCAGTATTCGCGAATAGTTCGCAAACAGTTCACGACCGCACTTTATGCAGTGTAAAGGCAATACATTATTGCAGGTAACAGTCGCTGCAGTCACAGCCATCCAGCCTGCCCTGTCGGCTTCCTCAAAGGCATTACTTAGAGTACTATTCGCGAATACTACAATGCGCATAACCATCAGCAGTGCCTGGACAGAACAGCGCAATTGGCAGTTCACGACTGCAATTTTTATGCCGTGTAAAGGCAATTTGACATTATTGCAGGTAACAGTCGCTGCAGTCACAACCATCCAGCCTGCCATGTCGGCTTCCTCAAAAGTACAAAGCTTACCACCATGACTAGACAAAACGGTGTAATTGCCAGCTTAATAGGATTACTTGGGAATAGTAGTCGTGAATAGTAAGCAAACACTTCACGGCCGCAAGTTATGAATGGTTCAAAGGCAATTGATCATTATTCGCGAATAGTTGCAGGTATTCGCGCCTGCGCAATTAATCGAATAATTCAAAATCCACGAGTACGATTAGCAACAACTATTCGCGAATATTCGAATAATCGAATTATTCACACAGGCCTAGTTGAATGATTGGCTTTGAGCAAATATCAATAAGGCAAGTATGTATTGAATGATTGGCTTTAAGCAAATATCAATAAGGCAAGTATGTATTGAATGGTTGGCTTTAAGCAAATATCAATAAGGCAAGTATGTATTGAATGATTGGCTTTAAGCAAATATCAGTAAGGTAAAAAAGTTTCCTGTTTCTGGTCATTGGTCGGCTTCAAAATCGATGTAGTTACATGCTTTTTTGGGGGGGGCCAACAGTGAAATATGTGATACATGTATATGCAATGACCAAATATACAGAGTGTGGTGGCTAATAGAGGCCATACAAAGTATGGTGGCTAATAGAGGCCATACAAAGTATGGTGGCTAATAGAGGCCTCACAGATCAGGGAAACATTCATATGTATGCGTATGTGAAGAACAAAAATTGTTTAAAACACTTGCAACAGAATTGCAATCGTTCCAGCAAATTTTGCTGCAATTGGACATCGTTTCATAGCAAACAAAAATTAACATTAAAAATGTAGACGCACAGGTCTGAGGTGATGTGCACAGTGATCAAAAACCAGACTTTTTAGGGTCTAATTGTCTTGTCAACATTTTATGAGAGGTTATGTCACAAAGAAACCAGTCATTTTTTGTTCTCAACCCAAGGTGAAATACTGTAAAAAGTTATTTTGTTAGAACCCTAAGGTCTACTGGGGGAAACAAATGGACCCTTTTTTACACATGCAACAGTGCTGATATTTGAGGGTATTTTGTGCTCAGATAGGGGATTATGTAGACCCATAGGCCCGGGCTAGGCCTGGGCTTGGCCAGTCTTCTCAAAGGCTTGGCAGTACCAAGACTTTGGCCCTCCTCCCTAAGTTTCCTTAAATTGTCACGGAGGGACGGCAGAATTAAAACAAAAATGTAACCCCTGAAAGTTTTCGCTTGTAAAATATGGGGCACTTTTTTGGAAAAATTCAGCACTTTCAGTAACTGGTACTTTTGCATTTTGCAAGTTGTACTACACGTCCTTTAGGTTTGTAAGCAGTTTCCAATGGCTAATTCTCTGTTCTATTTTTATTGATAAAGTCTTCCCCTTGCTTCCCCCGAGGCTACTTACCTGGGTGGAGACTATTGTCCAATCAGAATTGGTGTCTTATGTGATAAAATTTAATCTTTTTTTGACATTTTTTCTTTTATGTTTCCATGACAGCATGCATACAGTTTATGGATGCCGAGTTTCCGGGTAAATTTAGTTGGCCCAAGAATATCCTCTTAATTGGTTCCCAGAACTGTTACATCGTCATACGCACCCACCCAGCACTCAACCATCGTATCCTCCTGAGATTTGAAAACTTAGTTTTGAGCCTAAAGGACTGTGATACCCATATAAAGGTTTGTGTTGGGTAGGAAAAAGTAAACAAATTTGTTATTGTTTGTTTGTTAGTTCGTTTATTCAGGTCAAAGCCACCAATGTGCAGGCCTGTGATTTTCCTGTTTTCAGGATTTTTGACAAATCTCCATTTGCCTCAAAATTTTCTTGAAAGAGAAGTAGCCACCAAGGAAAGAAAAAGTAGCCTCTAGTTTCTTGTTAGTGGGGATGTGGAGAGTCTGTAAATCCTCCACAGTTGAAGATCCGAAGGTTCAGGGGACTTTGTCCTCGAGACCAAAGGGAGACCCAGGCCTGCCACCCATTTGTCAGGATTTTTTTTTTTTTACTTTTATTAAATCACATCACTGAATGTGGGTTTCTTTGAGAAAATTTTTTGCCAGTAAGTGTGTAACGATTCACTGATGCATTGATTATTGCGATACCAAAATGCTGCAATACACATCACGATCAAAAACTGTATCGCGATACTGATTTTTCCCCACAAAAATTTCATCAGATTATAACAAAATACTGAATGTTATCCAAACCAAATTTTGTTTAAAAATATTAGCACTTCATACCTGACATTCAGACCACAAAAGTCGGTGAAGTTTACCCTGACAAAAATGCCTTTTGCTGTCTTAAAAAATGCTGACGATCAAATCTGTTTTACTGTGTCTAAGTCGCTGTACAACATTGGGTAATTCACAACATTACTGACATTTTTTTAAAAGCATTTTTAGTATTCACGATACGTATCATGATATATATCGTATCGTGTAAAAGTGTTATCATTACACCCCTATTTGCCAGTCTGCCAGATGGCACATATTCCCTTAAAGGGTAGATGGTTTGCCAGTATGTAAGATGGCACATATTCCCTGAAAGGGTAGATGGTTTGCCAGTGTAAGATGGCACATATTCCCTGAAAGGGTAGATGGTTTGCCAGTGTAAGATGGCACATATTCCCTGAAAGGGTAGATGGTTTGCCAGTGTAAGATGGCACATATTCCCTGAAAGGGTAGATGGTTTGCCAGTGTAAGATGGCACATATTCCCTGAAAGGGTAGATGGTTTTCTTGATTCAAAGAAAGTAAGCATACATGACCAATGTTGTATCTTTCCTGTTTATTCTGTGGCTGTAGGTGATAGACACTACCACCCAACGGAATCAGGAAACATGCGAGACATCAAAACGACCATTCACATGGACTTCAGATGGAAATGAGGTAAAAATCCCATCAGGTCAAAGGTCAAGAGTGATATGACGTACCATCTACATGGTCTTTTCAAGATGCATATTTTGAGTGATTTGTAAACTGTTGTACAGACTGTCCTGTTCATAAAGTCAATACGTAATACACACACGCATTGGTAGTACACATTCTTTATGTAAACTGTTGTACAGACTGTCCTGTTCATAAAGTCAATACGTAATACACACACGCATTGGTAGTACACACATTCTTTATGTGAACTGTTGTACAGACTGTCCTGTTCATAAAGTCAATACATAATACACACACGCATTGGTAGTACACACATTCTTTATGTGAACTGTTGTACAGACTGTCCTGTTCATAAGTCAATACGTAATACGCGCACGCATCGGTAGTACACACATTCTTTTCCCTACTTGTGTAATTTAACCTAAATTCCTTGTTTTAACATTCAAAAGCGATTCTTCAGGCAGAAATTTACTTTTTTAATAAGATTTTGAGTTTACAATAAGCTTGGGCGATAACACGATATCGAATATCGCGATACCTTTTTTATTAGATTACTTTGAGAACTTTTTTAAGTTATCAAGATATCGGCAAAATATATCGCAATTTAAAAAAAAATCGCCATTGTGAGTTAAGTCAGAAATTCCATGGAAATAAAATTACAACAGTCTTTTTAGCTTTTCGAAGTAAGAAACAAAAACGAACTACTTCAGAAGTACATACACGCTTTGCAAACGAATTTGTGATTTATTGTGACGCATGTAGAGGGGTATATACCTGTGGTTATCAGCTCTAAAGCAATCATGCCTGAATGAAAAATAGTAATCACGATAGTATCGAAAATTGCAATATTAGTTTGCCGATATATCGTGGATGAAAACAATTGATATTGCCCAAGTCTACAACACATGTTAAATGCAAGTACCAAGCTTATTAATTTCTTACGTAAATCCTTAAAGAAATGGTTAATGCATTTCTAATGAGCCTAGATGATCTGATGATCGTTGGAGCCAGCACGTGTGAAGTGGATGTGGTTTATGTTGGAATTACGTCACACTAACAAACAGGATAAGGCTCCCAAATTTATTCAGATTGTTTGGGATTCTGTTTGGAGAATAAAATGGGCTGATCTTCACGATACTAACACATACATTATTGATAATCTTTAAAAACATATGAGGTGGTATTATTTTAGTTCAATTAACCCTCCTACTTTAGTGGCAAGTAGCTATAGTGGTCAAAACCAGTCAACTGCCTTGTTTTGAATGTTGACACAAATGTGCACATGGGGGCATGTTTTACTTGTTTTTACTGTCATTTTGACCACCCTCAACAATACAAGACAAGACTTTTACCAGTCAAAATGGTCAACTCATTTTGATGTGTAAATGTACTTACTACACGTAAGGTTTGACAGTGTTTGACTTGGCAAGTATATCAACATTTTGACTGATTTTGACTCTTGCAGTCATCTCTTGATTCTTATAAAATATAGATGTGGTACATCATTTTAATATCAAAAGTCTGGCTTTAATGTCATCAATTCCTACCTTATTAACTCATTATCCATGCTCTGGTAACTTATTTATAAGTTGTTTACTTCCATTCAGAAACTGAAAACTTTTCTAGTTGAGAATGTATTTTTATTTATATTTTCTTTCTGGGACAGGTTATCGTACAATTCGTCAGTGGACCTTGTTGCAGCCAACATACCGTCAATGGTTTCTTTTCCAGTGAGCCCCGTCGCCATCCTACAGGTAACTTACCCTCATTTATGTGATCCAATTTATCCCTTAAAATTTTTTACTAGTATCTTGTAAATGAATTATCCAACAAAGTGTTGACACATAGCCATCTTTGCAAATACCATACTGAGCATGCCCAAACTGATATTAGCAATGCATGCTGGTCTAGCTAACGAACAAAAATACTGCAAAACTGACCTCACTTCCTCAGATATTGTCTACCAGTGTTACAACCACACTGAACAACAATTAGCCGTGCTACAAAACTGATCTCACTTCCCCCAGATATTGTCTGTCAGTGTTACAACCACACTGAACAACAATTAGCCATGCTTGGAGTGAAGCGTCATGGCGAGCGGTTTTAGTGCATCGGATTTATGGCGTTCTGATGGCTGAGTCGCCAGAATGTGGGTTCGAATCCTGGCTGCAACCATGGTGCTTGTGTCCTTGAGCAAGACAATTTACCATAATTGCTTCTCTCCACCCAGGAGTACTGGGTACCTGTGAGGGCAGAGTTGGTTGTTGTGTTTGATTAGCCTACATGTATATGCGCTGTAATGGCAGCAATTGATCTGTATACTCCCAGGGAGCTGAGATGGTTTCAGGAATGATTTATGAGCCTGATGAGCAGGGATAATAATGTAATGTGCCTTTGAGCATCAGTTTGGTGGATATCGTCGCTATATAAGTCCATATTATATTATCCTTTTCTTTGATTGCAGTTTTATTAACCCTAACTCCCTAGACAACAAAGGCAGTTGGAGGATTTTGAAGGATTTTTATTGTTCAGTAACAATGCTTAGGGAGTTAGGGTTAATGGGCTGGTCAGAACGAGTGCGTCCAGTTTATAGCAAAAGCACTTGATGAGTCACCTTCTGTCTTAAACATCAACCAGATTCAGTTTTTAATAGTGGTTTTTTAAAATAACATTCGAGACCGGACTTTTAACCCACTATTTGAGACCTGTCTTTTTTACAACTGTTTAAGGGACTCTCGCCAGTCTCTCCCGCTAAAACCACTGGGTCATTCTCCCAGTATTATCGTGACACTCACCCACAAAGCAGTGATGAAGCTGCGCATGCAGTCCTTAAAAAATAACCTAATTCATTGACAAGAGTGTTCCTGCAGAGCGTAGACCCTTTGAATTGTCAATGAAGCCTTTCCATTGTGTGGACAGATTAACATTCGGCAAACAGTGCCCAGCCAGGCAAAGTGGTTATAATATCAAACTGGTGTGGCTGGCTTCTATTGTGTGGATGGATTAACGTTGGGTCAACAGTGCTCAGCCAGGCAAAGTGGTTACATCAAACTGGTGTGGCTGGCTGGTTTTCTAAAGGTCTTGTAGGAAACGAGAGTTTTTGCGGGTGAGAATTTAGATTGTTCTGAGTGGAGTTAGTGGCAGATTGGATAAGGCCCTGAACCAATCTTTTTTATAATTTTCTGAAATCAGTCTTTTATAACCATTTGAGACAGTTTTAAACATAACCATGTGACCAATTTCAACCAATCAGAATGTTTAAAATGTCTGGGACTAACCTCGGTATTAAGGTATCATGTCTGTTAGAAATAAACCTTCCTTTGTTTAAATCCAAACAGCAAGTCAGACTTTTTCAGGTACTGACGGATCTTTCACAAGTCCAAACTATCCAGATGACAAGTCCAAACTATCCAGTGTGTGACTTTATCGTTTTGGTTCTTGGTAACACCATGTGTTTATCTCAACTATTACTGACTGAGGTACAGGTTCTGAAAAGAATTATCGCACAACCTCGTATCTCAACCTTTCGTGCAGTTGGAGTAAGGTTTGAGGTAGTACCATGTTTAATCTCTACAGAGCTTACTTCAAACCTTACTCACATTTGTACTAATATCCATATTATGGATGCCTAAAATCAGAGTTTCTTGGGGTTACTCCCCTAGCTGGACCTCTATCAAGGGCTTTGTATGTATGTGTTGTTTAACTCTAGAAATGTATTTACAAAATCAACCCACTGAATACTAAACCTGAATATGCCATATTGTGCATGGACCAGATGTCATAGAGGTTTTGTAATTGTAATGGAAATTTGACTTAAATTTGTTGACATTTCACAACATTTTCACAGGGAAAATCAAGTTAAAGGTCCTAGGAAGAGTCAAATTGTGCTTATTTATTTTCTTTTGTTATTTTATCAATTGATATGAATAAAAACAATTTACGTTTAATTTTGTCTGGATTGGGCTAATTATTTTAATTTGATTTTTACAAAATTGCCTCATCTAATTTCAAATGCTGCCCAACGCGCGTGGCGCTGTTCGGTGACGTGAGACCTGGCGCCTGATAGCACCGATAAATCTGTACTGTAGGTTTCACCGTAAAACGAAGCGCAAGGCCCCGTCCGAATCAATGGCATGGATACACATGGCCAGGAGTCATTGGTGAATTGTGTAAGCCGTCGTTATGACCGTTTCAAAACATAATTTGCACTCGATGATTTTGAAAACAAGATCCAAAATCACACACACATAATTAACATTGTCAAAGAATTGTACAATGACATCTTCAGTGACTTCACAATGAAACGACATTTTTAGCGTTAATGTGGGTGCGTAAGGTAACAATCGACCCCTAACGTTAGTAATAAGCCTATTGCTTGTGGGTGCGCGCACACGTAAGTTACACGGAAAACAAAGCAACTTACCCTGAGACTTTCTCGCTCAAGAAAGCTCCTCTTTCTTTCTGGACATTTCTTGGCCTTCTGACTTAAGGAAATATTGGCACTGCATCAGGCGCAGCATGGCTTTAAATCTCATGCCAAACTGGCTCTGAGCCCCCGGTCAAAGTATGTTGGCTCAAAGTGAGCGTACATATCATAGAGTGCTCCGCTGTCCTGACCATTTCGCCCCTGGTCAGCTTCACACTCGCCGTCCAAATTCGCCTGTATTTAGGTCTGGTGGAAATCGGTGAAGGCTGACACCTTCCTTTGTGGTGTTGCTACACCAGCAACAACACACACAAGGCATTTCCCAAAAATGTGGGATATCTACTAAATTTAGCTGAAAAGAAGATCTAATATGACACATCAACTTCATCAACTTCAGTGAGTTTTGAGTACGACTTGACTGAAACTTCATCGCAGGTAGTGCTGGAACTTCCTAGGTCTACGCCACGGATTTGCGGATTATAATATGATAATGAGGAGGTAGGGGAGGAGCGCCCCTCAATTTTAGAATTTATTTTTTAATGGCAAAGGGGGATAAAATAGACAAATGACAAATATATGTTCCAATAGGTATACTTTATTGTTTTCACTGTTAAAAATTTCTATTTCTAGGACCTTTAAGGTTAAAATGAATTTGATTTCAGCTCCAATATTTATTCCAATATTCTTTCCATCTTATCCCTCAGGACACAAAGCCTTTTGAAACCGAGAATCTCATAGCTCAACTGATGAACAACACCAATTTACACTTTTCCCAGATGGCTGGAAGTTGTTAGGGGTCCTGCCCAACGCCACGAGGGGCACAAGTTGTCATTGACATGTCAGACGGGAACATGTGCCATTTCTCACAACTTGGAGTTTGTCGCTGATTTTACCGGGGAAAGTGATTTGAAGGTACGGTAACCATACCCATAAGGGTTACTGTGTAACTTTAAGTGTGTGACTTTATCGTTTTGGTTTGCGGTAACACCATGTGTTTATCTCGACTATTGCGAAGCTGAGGTACAGGTTCTGAAAAGAATTATCGCACAACTCGTATCTCAACCTTCGTTAAGTGAGAAAGGTTCAAGGGAGAACCAATGTCGGGCAACTCGTTTTTCTCTACTGTCTATAGAAAGTGAGAAATATGGTTCAGGGAGAACCATGGGACTTCTGACGGGTTAATATGGTTCAGGGAGAACCATGAGGACTTCACGTGGGTTAATATGGTTCAGGAGAACCATGGGGACTTCATGGGTTAATATGGTTCAGGAGAACTATGGGGACTTAACGGGTTATTCTCAACGCTTTGATTAGCCTGCTCTAATCTTCGTCATGGTTCTCTCTGAACCATATTTCTCACTTAGCTACCATTGGCACATACACACTACCCCCTGTTGCTTACCATTGGCGACTTTAGTCGATCAAGGTCATCACACACACAGCACTTAATTGGGAGTATCATGACCATCTTTTAAAACAGCTGTATTTTTTCCCTTCATCGCAGTCCATACCCATGCTATATATAGTTGGAAAGACTGATTCCTTATCTTTCTAATGATATAGCCCAACCTACATGTTGCTATTATAGAAATCAGACATAATACAAGTCAATCCTTTCAATGGCCATTTGTGCTATGGAACGCCATACACTTGTGTACAAAATGCTCTCTGTGTTTGTGAAAGTCATATGAAAGGGAATTTCGTAAGCAACAATCATTTCATTGAATATATCTATCTCCAACAGTCTTCATGTTGAAATATGAGTTTAGAAAGTGCCTGTAAATGGATGCATGCTGTTGTGCAATAATGTGTGAATTCATGCATGACTGGGCAAACAATTCGGTAACCAGTGGGGCATCGATGTTGCAACAAATCGGTAATGAAAGCGTTAAATAAAATGAGATTTTCATATACTGGGGTTTATATCTTGATGCATTTACAGACATTTTATGAATAGTGTAAACTGAAAAAAGTGGTAACCATAGCAATATATTGTTCTTCCTTGTAGAGTCATGATGGGCCAGTAGAAAGCTGTGTATATTCAACAGATGGTCGCTATGCAGTAACATCATGCCAACATGACAACGAACATTGGCTTTGGAGTGTCACTATAGCTACAACCCCACCGAATGTAGTTCTCCATTTGAGATGTGCCGAGTCTTGTAGTAAGTGTGGATTTTAATTTGTTTTTAAGAGAAGGTACAACATTGGATGAAGCCTCTGTTATTCATAACAGCATTTGAGTCTTTATTTTTAAAAATCAATCTGTTTGATTCTGTTTTCAGAGCAAGGACAAGTGTTATGCATGTCGGAGGATTTCCATCCAGCTCTTGCAAGGGGGAGTGACTTTGACATCTGGAACATAGAGTCCCCCACTTCACACCAACCAGGTCATGATGGGAACACACAGGTACTGAGGAATTGAAGCAAGGGTTGGGGGAGGAAGCGATCATATGAACCAAAAAATAAATTGAAGGGTCATTAAATATTTCAACAAAACTGATATATATTAAGGAGGATGGAAAAAAATTTCTCAAGTTTTCTGTCTCCATTCATCTCCAGACTGATGCCCTATGTAAACCCACGACTCATCTTCACCATATTTCGTGGTGGTCTCCTGGCCTGTTTTACCACTCCAACCATCCAGACATGCTGTACCTCTGAGGTGATGCCTGAGAGGGCGCTCGAGGAGAGGCACCTTCATCCAGACTGTGCCAGGTGTCCAGGATTACCCTCAAGATGTTCTGGAATTCAAGCATAAATCAGATGTCTTGGTATGTATGATAGTTCTTTGCTAATCCTCAACTTTAAAGCCTTTCCATCACCATCCTTGATTACTCATCAAGGCCCTTTTATATTCATCCCTTAGGGGCGGCCCTTCCCTTGTGAAAATGGGAGCCCTTTTCATTTGTTTTCTTCCCAAAGGCTTTCCTCTTCGGGACCAAGGTCCTTGAATTTGCACCCTCTCAGTGGGCCATATCTTCCAAGTGGTCCCTTACCTCTGTGAGGGTCTTCCACCTCTCTGATGAGGGTCTTCCACCTCTGACCTTTCCTCAAAGTGGGCATCCTCAAATTTGACCCTCCCCAACCAGTAGGTCCAGAGTAGGCAACTTATCAAGAAATAATCGACTATTCGCGAATAGTTGGCCAATTTTTTCCCGGTTTATAAAAGTACTAAAACAATTTTGTAACATTCAGACAATAAACAAACACATACATTAAGCTTCCTTTAATGCCTGTTGTTTTTTTTTCTTTATTTCTTGCAAATTGTACTCGAAATAATATTTTCGTAGTGAAAATCCAATCGCCGAGTTTACTCTGGCAGTGTAGGAAACTTCCAGCACAATTAGCATTAACCCTTTCAGCCCCAATGGCGATACTCTTTAGCCGCCTGCACCTGTACCACGCTTGAGCCCCAATGGCGACTATTGTCGATGAGTTCGCTTTCGAGAGGCTGTATTATTTTCATTTGCCGCCTCTGCTGTTAAATTTTATTTAGCCAGAAAGTTCGTTGACACCGCTTTCTTTTGGTGTATGATACAATAGGGTCACCATTACCATTTTTTGAGAAAACGACATGCGAAAAAAAACTGCAAAAAAATCGAGTCTTCTTGCCTAAATTTCAGCATCATGGCTGATCGCGATGCAGAGATACTTGCAGAATTGTTTGCAGACAGTGACTTCGACATGGAATCTGTGAGTTCATCCGAAGAATCCGCTGAAAATAGCCACTAATCTGATGAACATTCTTCGCCTTCAGACTCAGATATCGACGTAGCTGGACCGAGTGGTGTGGCTGCAACCCCTGGGCGTGGGCGCGGGCATACCGCCCGAGGGCTGCTGGTGCCGGCAGGGTCGTGGTGGCAGTCGGTAGTGTAATTACTTACCATATCTAGCTGTGTTGTAAAAGCTTCAGCTTGCCTATGATCGAAACGCCGAGTTGTACCTCCAGTTCTTTTCCGAACTAATTACTACTCAATTGAGATTCCACATGGTGTCACTGCAATTAGTCTTACTTACCATCCTCACCATGCACCGCTACAAGTTTTACCTATCAACTTATATTTCTCAATAAATATGTATAACTTATATGCAGTGATAAATTGAAGCCATAATTGTACATAGCACTTTTAATGTGTCAGTATGATGTGAAAATTTGCGCTCATAAATTGTTAACCTATGTTCTTATTTCTCACTGCAATAATCTGCTGTTGAAAAATATGTGAAATATTGGGATGATGCATTTTTAAATTCCGTGAGTATACTTTAGAAGTACATACACGATCTGCAAACAAATTTGTGATTTATTGTGACTCGTAGAGGGCATAACATGTGGTTATCGGCTCTAAAACATAAATTTATGTTTGCCGATATATCGTGGATGAAAGAAATTGATATCACCCAAGCTTAGTCTACATGTTAAATGCAAGTACCAAGCTTATTAATTTCTTACGTAAATCCTTAAAGAAATGAGTGGTTAATCCATTTCCAATGAGCTTCTAGATTTGATGATCGTTGGAGCCAGTACGTGCAATGTGGACGTGGTTTATGTTGGAATTACGTCACACTAACAAACAGGATAGGGCTCCTATATTTATTCAGATTGTTTGGGATTCTGTTTGGAGAATAAAATCGGCTGATCTTCACGTACTAACACATACATTATTAAACAATTTAATTAATTTTTGCCCTACACCGACGTGTGTATAGCACTGTATACTCGGTGCTTTCGGAGTGTCTGTGAAAAAACTACACAGGCGACTCGGGCGGGATTCGAACCCACGACCTCCTGCTTACTAGTGCAGACGTCTTTACCTCTCTACCACCGAGCTTGCCCAATGACAATTGGCCGGCTAGAATCCCATATAGCAGTGGTAATCTTTAAAAAACATGGTTTCTAAAATAATTGAAAAAGCTGTCCACTCACAATTCCTCTCATACCTTACTTCAAACGACCTTCTGTCTTCTAATCAGTTTGGTTTTAGACCTGGATACTCCACACTTGCAGCAGTAGCTCATGCTCATGATAACTGGCTTCATCACATTAACAATGGTAATTTAATTGGTTCTTTATTCATTGATTTACAGAAAGCCTTTTGATACAGTTAACCATGATATTCTTTTACTTAAACTTTCTTTTATGGATTATCTACCTCAGCTGTTGATTGGCTAGCATCTTATTTATCTGGAAGGACGCAGCAAGTCTGTTATAAATCCAAACTTTCTGTAGTTAATCCTGTAACATCTGGAATACCTCAGGATCAATCCTGGGGCCCTTACTTTTCATTGTACATTAATGACCTGCCAAAATGTCTTGATCACTGCAACATTGATATGTATGCAGATGATACACTTATTTATTATGGTGATAAAAACACTAGTCTCATTGAAAATAAATTGAACTCGGATCTTCTTAATTTAACAAAATGGCTGCAGGCTAACAAACTTATTTTAAATCCTCAAAAACAGAAGTTATGCTAGTTGGTACTGCTCAAAACTTAAAAGAGCAATCCCTCGAAATTTTTATTTCTGGCCAAAAAATACAACAAGTTGATTCTCATAAACACCTAGGTATACTAATGGACAACAAACTAAATTTCTCTGAACATGTGAAAAAAGTCTGCAATAAATTAAGTTCTTCAATTTCTTTGCTCACCAGAACAAGAAAATTTGTTGACCAGCCAACAGCTTTTTTATTATATAATGCCATGGTTCTACCCCACATAGACTACTGCTGTATGGTGTGGGGTGCCAAACCCACTCTTGTCTCCAAAATTCAAAAACTCCAAAATAGAGCACTTCGCATTGTTCTTAAGCTTCCACCCATTTCACCCACCAACTTACTTTTTAGTAATCTCAATACAATGACAGTTGCCCAGCGCATTCACTTCCAACTTGCCTGCCAGGCTTTTAAGGCCTCCATTGGTGTTGCTCCAGACTGTCTCTGCAAAGACTTAACCCGATCCAGCCTGGCGATCGACCAACAACTCGGCAATTACACATGGTAACTTTATTATTCCCAAACCTAAATGTGAAATCTTTAAAAACAGTTTTAGTTACAGAGCTCCTTCTTTTTTAAATGGTGTCCTTTCATCACTGTTCAAACTCTTATTCTTCATTCAGGCGTTTGCCTGAAGGAAGGCAAGGTTTGAAGTAATATTTTTTTTATTATTATGTCATAGATTACCTTGTGTCTTGCCGAGATGTAGGTATACAATTGATAATTAATTTTAATCTTCCTTTAGTCCTATCTTTAATCAGTATGGTAGACTGGGACGCGGTCTATTTGTAGCAATTTAGTCCTTTACGTTTATTTTGTATGTAATTGTCCATTAAGACTTTTTATTATTATTAATTCATCTGTACCTCCTGTAACAATTTTTGTATAATATTGATATATTTTATATTATATGAGGGTCCAAATGATCAGCTGTGCTGGATGGGTTACCCTCGTTAAAGATGGTTTTAAATAAAAAACATTCCATCCCTTGAAATATTTCTGTCTGAGGTGGTATTTATTTTAGTGCAATTAACCCTGCTACTTTAGTGGCAAGTAGCTATAGAGGTCAAAACCAGTCAACTGCCTATTTTGACTGTTGACCTAAATGTGCACACAGGGGCATATTTTGACTGGTTTTTACTGTCATTTTGACCACTCCAACAATACAAGAACAATGCTTTTAACAGTCAAAAATGGTCAAATCATTTTGATGTGTAAATGTAATTACACACGTAAGGTTTGACAGTGTTTGACAGTGCACTAGATACCTTGGCAAGTATGTCAACATTTTGACTGATTTTGACTCTTGCAGTCATCTCTTGATTCTTATAAAGTATAGATGTGGTACATCATTTTAATATCAAGTCTGGCTTTAATGTCATGAATTCCTACCTTATTAACTCATTATCCATGCTCTGGTAACTTATTTATAAGTTGTTTACTTCCATTCACAAACTGAAAACATTTCTAGTTGTTGAGAATGTATTTTTATTTATATTTTCTTTCTGGGACAGGTTATCGTGACAATTCGTCAGTGGACCTGGTTCCAGCCAACATACCGTCAATGGTTTCTTTTCCAGTGAGCCCTGTTGCCACCCTACAGGTAACTTACCCTCATTTACGTGATCCAATTATCCCTTCAAATTTTGTACTAGTATCTTGTAAATGAATTATCCAACAAAGTGTTGACACATAGCCATCTTTTGCAAATACCATAGTGCGATGCCCAAACTGATTTTAGCAATGCATGCTGGTCTAGCTAACGAATAAATACTGCAAAACTGATCTTACCACCTCCAATATTGTCTATCAGTGTTACAACCACACTGAACAACAATTAGCCATGCTACAAACTGATCTTACCTCCCCAGATATTGTCTATCAGTGTTACAACCACACTGAACAACAATTAGCCATGCTGCTAAACTGATCTTACCTCTCCAGATATTGTCTATCAGTGTTACAACCACACTGAACAACAATTACCCGTGCTGCTAAACTGATCTTACCTCCCCAGATATTGTGTATCAGTGTTACAACCACACTGAACAACAATTAGCCATGCTACAAAACTGATCTTACCTCTCCAGATATTGTGTATCAGTGTTACAACCACACTGAACAACAATTAGCCTTGCTGCTAAACTTGGAGCCATGCTTGGAGTGGAGCGTCATGGCCGAGCGGTTTAGTGCATCGGATTTGTGTTCTGATGGCTGACATGTCTGAATGTGAGGTTAAAATGGTGGCAAACTATGGTGCTTGTGTCCTTGAGCAAGACACTTTACCATAATTGCTTCTCTCCACCCAGGGGTAAATGGGTACCTGTGAGGGCAGAATTTGTTGTTGTGTTTGATTAGTCCTATATGCGCCGAAATGGCAGAAATTGAGCTGTATATTCCCCAGGTAGCTGAGATGGTTTCAGGAATGATTTATGAGCCTGATGAGCAGGGGTAATAGTAATTGACTTTGAGCATCAGTTTGTTGGATACGTGTGCTAAATAAGTCCACATTATTATCGTTTTAAACATAACCATGTGACCAGTTTCAACCAATCAGAATATTTAAAATGTCTGGGACTGACCTCGGTATTAAGGTATCATGTCTGTCACAAATAAAACCTTCCTTTATTTAAATCCAAACAGCAAGTCAGACTTTTACAGGTACTGACGGATCTTTCACAAGTCCAAACTATCCAGATGACTACCCATCTAACGTTCACATTGACTACCTTCTACAAGGCAAATCCCATGAGGTCGTCTTTGTTAGTTTCACTGATCTAACGTTGGAGAACCCAAGCACTACACCAGTCACCAAGATACGTAAGAGCAGAGAAGCAGTGTCTGAACATGCTTATCTACAAGCGGCAGTCAATTCCCAAAAGCATAAAGCTGAATATGACTTCATTGAGGTATAGTAGACTTTGTTACACTGACTGACCATCCTTTCACTATGAATAACTTTACCCTGAAAATACCCTGGAAATCCGTTTTTCCGCGAAATAACAGTTCACCGTAATTTCACGGCAATTTCATGGTGTCTCTTCCTCTTAGATATTGGCAATAATGTTCACTGTGAATTCACAGCAAATTCACATGGCTCTCAAGAATTAATGAGCTGCCCAAGACTGCTACAAGAAGTTCATGGCGTTTTCACTGCATTTTCACGGCGAAGAATGCCAAAAGAGTATTTCATGCGTTTTTCACTATTTATTTCATGGAAGAACAGATTTTCAGGGCATTTTCAGAGTAAAGTTATTCAGTGTTTTGTGCTCATTGTTCAGTCGCCTTTGTCGTGGGCAACTAGCAACTGACTGACCGTGGTGCCCATGGGAGCTTGCAAAATCCATAACAAGAGTCACTCGAGCGTGTGCTGGTAGCACTCTACTTTGATTATTGGTGTCTCGCTAATATACAAGCCTTAAATTTCATGGAAGCCACTGCCTACATTGCCCTGTTCTCGGCCTTATTGGTGTCTTGCCTTAAAATACAGGCCTTAAATTTCATGGAAGTCATTGCCTCCGTTACCCTGTTCTTGGCCTTATTGGTGTCTTGCCTTAAAATACAGGCCTTAAATTTCATGAAAGCCACTGCCTCCGTTGCCCTGTTCTTAGCCTTATTGGTGCCCCCTTTGAAATATTTACATACCAAATATACTTGTAGATGATTATATATTCATAAATGTCCAAAACAGTTGAGACAATCTGATTGGACAAAATATAATCCGTTGGGGTGTATTAACAGATGGTACAGACATGGCTTATCAAAATCAGAACAGCGCGTATGTGCCACCTATTTGCCAGCTGTTCTATTTAGCCGACATGTGACATGCATTTGAACCAACCAGAGTGATGAAGGTTGTTTTACATCATGCTGACTCATGTTCTATTTAGCCGACATGTGACATGCATTTGAACCAACCAGAGTGATGAAGGTTGTTTTCCATCATGCTGACTCATGTTCTATTAAGCTGACATGTGACATGCATTTGAACCAACCAGAGTGATGAAGGTGGTTTTACATCATGCTGACTCATGTTCTATTTAGCCGACATGTGACATGCATTTGAACCAACCAGAGTGATGAAGGTTGTTTTGCATCATGTTGACTCATGTTCTATTTAGCTGACATGTGACATGCATTTGAACCAACCAGAGTGATGAAGGTTGTTTTACATCATGCTGACTCATGTTCTATTTAGCCGACATGTGACATGCATTTGAACCAACCAGAGTGATGAAGGTTGTTTTACATCATGCTGACTCATGTTCTTTTCAAGTGTTTTGTGTTTCCCAAATGAATTTGCTGTGAATTTCTTTTTGGCTTCAAAAAATTAATTTACATTTTAAAACGAAATTGATGATGGTTGGTTTTTACTGCAGGATAATGACCTGTTTGTGCATGGTCACAGGCAATAAGGACTTCACATTCGACTCGGTCCTTATTGCCAGTGACCATGCCCTAAACCTGTAATAAACGATGTTGTACCTTCCCTAAGGTGGCACACTAAATTTATTTATGGGGTTTGAAATTCAGCAAACCTTAATGAACAGGTGACACATTTAGGAAGAGGGTCACTGGTCATGGTAGAGCAAAGCCTTTGAGAAGCCCAGCCAGGCATAGGTCTATGGGCTTATATTATCCGCTTTCTGCTTGTTATATACCCTACCTGAACACAAAAGACCCTTACTAATGAATAGATCTCAAATAGCTCTTATTGTTAACACAAAGCTCAATTGACACCTTGGCTGTCTTTAGTTCACAACTGCAGCCATTATAATGAGGTCTACTTGGCTGGGCTAGGCCTTCCAGAAGCTCAGGATATGTTGATTGGCAGGTACTGTATTGTTACAAGATTAGGACTCACAAAGACAGATTAGGAGGCCAGGTAGCCCAGGCCTGGCCAGGCTTCTCAAAGGCTTGGCTGTACCATGACTTTGGCCCTCCTCCTTGATTTGATGAGGTTCTTGTGCGCAATGTTGATGTAAGTTGTTTTCTTCCTTTAATTTTGGCAACAAATACAGATAACAGATAAGTTGGACACCTCAGGAAATATCAAATATTGTGGCAGCCAGCTGCCGTTTGGTTGGGTATCGTCTAGCAACGAGGTTGTCGTAACGTTCGTCACAGACAGTAGCGTTGTCAAGAAAGGTTTCCATGCAGAATATGTTTACGGGACTCTCGGATAAAGGTACTTCCTCATTAAAAATGAGTTCTATATTAAAGGGGCAGTATCGTCATGATCAGAGTAGACATTCAACAGGGCATGGAATCGATGTCTTAGCTTAAATTGAACACAGTGACTGAAAATTACTGGCTCATGTATGCAGCAGCAACGGTAATATGACCTTATCATGTGGGAATTATTTTCAGTCAGTGAGTTAATCTAAAACATGCATTCCAATTCCATGTCCTGTTGATTGTGACGATACTGCCCATTTAACATAATTCCTGAAGCCAGTTTTTCATTGTTATCGCACTTATGGAACATTGAAAAAGTATTGTACTTATTGGATTTTTTCGGATTTTTACAAATCACAATGTTGTGATTTAAGCAATAAAAGAAAGCAAAGCAAATGCTTATAGATTTCACCCCAGCGCTGTTCACAACAGTGGCCCCAATACCCCAAGCAAAATTTACTTGCATTTTTCAAAACTGCCCAATCACACCTGTGTTATTTACTATGTAGTCCATTTCCCTTGTTTTATTTGATTACATTAAAATGATCTAAAACGGGTTCATTATAAGTAAGACTAATTGCGGTGACACCATGTGAAATTCTCAATTGAGTAGTAATTACTTCTGAAAAGAACTGGAGGTACAACTCAACGTTTCGATCAGTGTGCTCTGATCGTCCTCAGTGTTCATGATATATATATACACACTTGTAGTGTTTGGTGATTAGTGAAGCTCACTACTTGAGTAATCACACAGCAATTACTCATAAGTACTTGATTAACCCTCCTACTACAGCTGAACTTGAGTGGCAAGTAGCTATAGTGGTCAAATCCAGTCAACTGCCTGTTTTGATTGTTGACCCAAATATGCACCTGGGGCATTTTGACTGGTTTTACTCTCATTTTCACCACCCTCAACAATACAAAACAATACTTTTACCAGTCAAAAACGGTCGACTCATTTTGACCTGTAAATTTTACTTACTACATGCAAGGTTTGACAGTGTTCTAGTGCACTAGATATACCTTGGCAAGTATATCAACATTTGGACTGCAATGTTTGACAGTGTTCTAGTGCACTAGATATACCTTGGCAAGTATATCAACATTTTGACTGCAAGGTTTGACAGTGTTCTAGTGCACTAGATATACCTTGGCAAGTATATCAACATTTTGACTGCAAGGTTTGACAGTGTTCTAGTGCACTAGATATACCTTGGCAAGTATATCAACATTTTGACTGCAAGGTTTGACAGTGTTCTAGTGCACTAGATATACCTTAGCAAGTATATCAACATTATGACTGCAAGGTTTGACAGTGTTCTAGTGCACTAGATATACCTTGGCAAGTATATCAACATTTTGACTGCAAGGTTTGACAGTGTTCTAGTGCACTAGATATACCTTGCAAGTATCAACATTTTGACTGCACGGTTTGACAGTGTTCTAGTGCACTAGATATACCTTGGCAAGTATATCAACATTTTGACTGCAAGGTTTGACAGTGTTCTAGTGCACTAGATATACCTTGGCAGAGTATATCAACATTTTGACTGCAAGGTTTGGACAGTGTTCTAGTGCACTAGATATACCTTGGCAAGTATATCAACATTTGGACTGCAAGGGTTTGACAGTGTTCTAGTGCACTAGATATACCTTGGCAAGTATATCAACATTTTGACTGATTTTGACCCTTGCAGTCATAGAAGGGTTAATGAAGGGAAACATGTTACATGTAATTGTGATTGAGAGAGGAATACAAGAGGGAATGTTTGTTTCTTATAGGTCGCTAGTGGAGCTTTTAGAAGTGATGATTGAGGCTGACCCTAATCAAGATGGAGTTTGCAGGTCACTGCTGGCTGTCCTAGAAAAGACTGGCATTAAACTGCTTGGTCTCGGACAAGGAGGATACGCCGAGGTATGTTGGCTTTCTTGTCAAGCTTGTTTTGTTCTTTAAAGGTATATGATGCATTTGATGGGCATGGATGTTTTTGGACGGCCATTTCTTCACAGGATGAGGTATACATTGCTGATCTAAATCTACAATCTTGTGCAAACCTCATTAGGATATCCCTCTGTCCACCAGTTAATGTTGCTGTCAGTGTGCTCAAAAGTTTGTTGAAACTGGTGCACATAAATACATATTTGTGCAAAGTGCCGTCTTGTGAGGGTGGTTGTTTTTAGAATATAAAGATGTATACAAAGACCTGAATTATGTACAGATTTTAAAGGAAATTATTTCACATGACAATGAGGACAGCCAATAAGTTTTGAAGAATTGTTGAATGTTTTTTATTTTGACAAAATGTGACCCGCTCCGTCGAAATGAGACCTTTCCCCCAGATCTGACATTCATAGATCTGTATACTAGGTTAACAAGTAACTCACGGGCTGTCCAATGATACATATGTTATTTCCGTAGCTTATTCCATTCCGGAATTATCGAGCGATGAAGACAACCATCACTTTGCGCCAGTTTCGTTTTGAATTTCGTAGCTCGAGAAAATCAACATTAAACTTGGTCCACACACAGAGCAAGCGCGAGCTATCGCTCGATGTACAACTCATGAATAATTAATCGCCCTTGTACCAAACACCGGCTGTCCACACCGGCCAGCTGTCTTCATTCCGCCTGCTGTGCGTCTTCATTCTAGCCAGCTTACGGGCGGCGGGCCAGGCCGACCTCGGTCTGTATAACCGCTAAGCTGGGCCTGGGTTGGCGAAAAGATAAATGCGCCATTAAGGGTGACGTCATTCATTTTCTGGTAAACTGCATGCTCAGACAACTGGTTGCTTACTGTTGTCCAATCAAAGAGCTGTATTTCTTCTACCTTGCCGATGATTCGGCTCGTTGGCTAACAATTATTTTATGGCTTAAAACTACTATTAGAGCTCCATACTGCTTAGTCATTGCCACAAAAGTGCGCCCAGTTGAGGTCATGACCTTTCTTTTGATACCAAACACGTGCGTTAGCGTTAACGGAACTACTCGTGTTGCTGTCTCGAAAACAAGGATATTTTGACCTGTTTGGATTTAGCAGGCCACATGAAAGACAAACATGATACAGACATTGTCCAGAAATCGTCCTTTTATGGATTTATTAATATTTTTATGAAAAAGGTAAGACCACCATAAGATTGTTCGAGATTTTATCAAACTAAAAATATAAAAACCTAGAAATCGATATGCAATGTTTTCCATTTTTTTGTTTGGCGAGCACAAGTTCAGAGTCGAATGCAGAAACCTCCGTCCGGGGACAAGTCTCATTTAAAGCCGGAGCGGGTCACAAATTACCTTTTTAATATGAGCATCACCTAGCACTGCAACCTTGTTATTAACTTGAAATAGTTATTGGAAAATTTTATAATGATTTTTGTATTATTCAGGCAACTGGAGATTGACAGCCAAGTAGCTGTCTTTATTCCCAAGACCAATAGACATCCATCATCACTTTCAATTGGCTCTGTGATGCGGTGCTCAAGATGGAAAGCTGATCCAGAAAAGAACTAAAGGTACTGTAGATAACCCCTTTTAACCCCTCCATCCAACCCCCTCCCATCCAACCTCCCATCCAACCCTCCCATCCAATCCCTCCCATCCAACCCCTCCATCCAATCCCCTTCCATCCAACCCCTCACATCCAACCCCTCCAATCCAACCATCTCATCTAATTTACTGAAACATAATTTTTAAAACGACCATAACAATGTTTACTTCAACTAAAACATCCTTTTAAAAAGTTGACTTTCATTTCTAATTTGTCAAATTATTTGTCCTTGTTTATTATTTGTCCTTATTTTTATTTTAATTAATAGACCTTAAAATCTGTGAAAATTTAATTTGATCGGTATAAATAACAGTTTTACATAACACCTACTTAGTGTAAAGTCGCAACAAATTCTTTTTGTAGAAACTTTATATAATTTTTTTTGGGGGAGGTGAACAATTAGGTTTTGTTCTTTTAACATTTGTACTATAAGTAGGGTTTGAAGGTTTGCATGGTGGAAGTGCAGTAGGAGTAAGGTTTGAGAGTAGTACCATGTTTAATCTCTACAGAGCTTACTTCAAACCTTACTCACATTTGTACTAAGATCCATATTATGGATGCCTAAAATCAGAGTTTCTTGGGCTTACTCCCTAGCTGGACCTCTATCAAGGGCTTTGTATGTGTGTGTTTGCTTAACTCTAGAAATGTATTTTACAAAAATCAACCCACTGAATACCAAACCTGAATACGCCATATTGTGCATGGACCGTATTTTGATATGTCATAGAGGTTTTGTAAAGTAATGGAAATTTGACATAAATTTGTTGACATTTCACAACATTTCACAGGGAAAATCACAAGTTAAGGTTAAAATGAATTTGATTTCAGCTCCAATATTTATTCCAATATTCTTTCCATCTTATCCCTCAGGACACAAAGCCTTTTGGAACCGAGAATCTCATAGCTCAACTGATGAACACCAATTTACACTTTTCCCAGATGGCCGGAAGTTGTTAGGGGTCCTGCCCAACGCCACGAGGGGCACAAGTTGTCATTGACATGTCAGACGGGAACATGTGCCATTTCTCACAGTTTGTCACTGATTTTACCAGGAAAGTGATTTGAAGGTCACGGTAACCATACCCATAAGGGTTACTGTGTAACTTTAAGTGTGTGACTTTATCGTTTGGTTTGCGGTAACACCATGTGTTTATCTCGACTATCGCCAAGCTGAGGTACAGGTTCTGAAAAGAATTATCGCACAACTCTTACCTCAACCTTCGTTAAGTGAAAGGTTCAAGGGAGAACCAATGTCGGGCAACCTGCTTTTTCTCTACTGTCGATATAGAAAGTGAAATATGGTTCAGGGAGAACCATGTGGACTTAACGGGTTAATATGGTTCATGGAGAACCATGGGGACTTCGCAGGTTATTATGGTTTAGTGAGAAAAATGGGGACTTCACAGGTTATTATTGATCAGGTAGAACCAAGGGGACTTCACAGGTTATTCTCAAAGTTTTGATTAGCCTGCTCTAATCTTCGTCATGGTTCTCTCTAAACCATATTTCTCACTTAGCTACCATTGGCACATACACACTACCCCCTGTTGCTTACCATTGGCGACTTTATTTTTTTCCGGTCCCACATGCGGGTTTATTTTCAGTGAAAAATCTGAAAAAAATTATAGCCATTAATAATTTTTTTTGTCAATGAAACTAAGTTCGGACAACCAAATAAACACCTTTACTCATTGACATTTCTAGAATTAAATGGCTAGTTTTTTAATTACGGTTGTTTGTTCAGCACAATTAGACCGCTTGCAAGCTCAATGCAACGGCCTATTAGCGACCAGCTCCGGTCGAAAAGCGGCATACCTGGAGAGATCGAATGCCCTGTAAACAATGGATATAAAACGTCTTTACAAATGCTTGGCTGGTATGTCAAAGGAACAGGTCTTGGATAAAGGATTAGGCAAAAATCAACAAAAGAGTGAACTCGTTCAGTATTTGCAATGAGCATGTCCGGGGCCAACGAACCGTGACCCCATGGACTCCGAGAAACGATTGCTTGTATACACGTCAGCCGCGACCCATCGCCACGATGGCGTGTTGACACTAAAAATCAGAATGCGTGTTTAGACGCTCTCCGATCCGCTGTAGAAAAAAAATTGCATGTACACGGCATCCGGGCGAACTGGTTAAGAGAAAGTACAACATTGGATGAAGCCACTGTTATTCATAACGTTATATCATTTGAATCTTTATTTTAAAATCAATCTGTTTGATTCTGTTTTCAGAACAAGGACAAGTGTTATGCATGTCTGAGGATTTCATCGCCAGCTCTTGCGAAGGGAGTGACTTTGACATCTGGAACATAGAGTCCCCACTTCACACCAACAACAAGGTCATGATGGGAACACACAGGTACTGAGGAATTGAAGCAGGGTGGGGAGGAAGCGATCATATGAACCAAAAATGAATTGAAGGGTCATTAAATCTTTCAACAAAATTGATATATATTAAGGAGGATGGAATTTTTACTCCAAGTTTTCTGTCTCCATTCATCTCCAGACTGATGCCCTATGTAAACCCATGACTCATCTTCATCATCTTTCGTGGCAGTCTCCTGGCCTGTTTTACCACCTAACTGTCCAGACATGCTGTACCTCTACGAGGTGATGCCTGAGAGGGCGCTCGAGGAGTGGCACCTTCATCCAGACAGTGTGCCAGGTGTCCAGGACTACCCTCAAGATGTTCTGGAATTCAAGCATAAATCAGATGTCTTGGTATGTATGATAGTTCTTTGCTAATCCTCAACTTCGTTAAAAGCCTTTCCATCACCATCCTTGATTACTCATCAAGGCCCTTTTATATTCATCCCTTAGGGGCGGCCCTTCCCTTGTGAAAATGGGAGCCCTCTTCATTTGTTTTCTTCCCAAAAGAACTGGAGGTACAACTCAACGTTTCGATCAGTGTGCTCTGATCGTCCTCAGGGTTCATGATATATATATACACACACTTGTAGTGTTTGGTGATTAGTGAAATTCACTACTTGAGTAATCACACAGCAATTACTCATAAGTACTTGATTAACCCTCCTACTACAGCTGAACTTGAGTGGCAAGTAGCTATAGTGGTCAAAACCAGTCAACTGCCTGTTTTGATTGTTGACCCAAATGTGCACACAGGGGCATTTTTGACTGGTTTTTACTGTCATTTTGACCACCCTCAACAATTACAAAACAATACTTTTACCAGTCAAAAACGGTGACTCATTTTGACCTGTAAATTTTACTTACTACATGCAAGGTTTGACAGTGTTCTAGTGCACTAGATATACCTTAGAAATATATCAACATTTGTACTGCAAGGTTTGACAGTGTTCTAGTGCACTAGGTATACCTTGCAAGTATATCAACATTTTGACTGCAAGCATATGAATTTCTCTTTGCTTATTTTGCACACTTAGTGTATCCTATACATCAGTACATAGATTGTTATCTTCACGGGGCCTGTGTTCATTAATTTTACTGCATTCTGTCAACATAAAATATTTTGTAAAAAAATGGTTTTTTTTTCTTCAATTTTCAGATACATCAACGTTAATTATTAGACCCCTCCCTAGTTCCTCCTCCAATTTTAATTTTTTCTTCACATAATAGGTGAGATTTCCTATTTTTAATTTTGAAAAATTTTAAATTTTTATATATAAATATATAATTTCCCCATACTATTCTATATAAAAGAGGTACTTAACAGGGCAGGTCATTGCAGGTCTCATGAGACGAAACCTGCTGTAAGCCTTATAATAGCACTGCAACCTGACGATTCATGTTTTTTTTTTTTTTTTTTTTTTTTCTAAAATAAATTTTAAAAAAGGCTGTTTAAGAACTGTTATATTGCCGGCTTATTGGCAACCTTCTCCCTAACTCTTATTATTTTCTTTAATAACCCTTTTTAATAATTTCTATTTATTTTTCTTGTTTTATTTTGTCTGACATTAATCCACTCTTTACATAGCTCCACAAAACAAAAATATCATTTTCAATCATAATTTTTAATTTTTTATTTATTGTTTTTTTTTTTTATTAATTTTTATATATATTGTTTAATTTTTATTATTATTATTATTATTATTATTATTTTTTAAATTATACCTTAGAACACACAACCCTTTTTACCCTTCTTAATCCAGATTTTACAACTTATAATAATAAACCATACAACACATCTAACATTAAATATTCAGATCCACAACCCACTATTTTTTTTGGTATAATTTTCTTCCTTTTATTGTGCCGAAGTTTGACAAAGTCTGAATCTTTATAATCAGTCGTCACTCTCATTCTACACTTCTTGGAATAGTTTTAATCCATTTTGTCCACGGTGATAGAATTAACGCTTTTTGTATATCGTGAGATATGTTTAGGGCTAAAATAAAACCTTATGTTTATTTATAATCAAAACAGGTGTCTGAGGCGATGTGCGCTTAGCAGTGATAAAAAATCAGGACTTTTAGGTCTAATTGTCTTGTCAACATTTTATGAGAGGTTATGTCAAGTAAAGAAACCAGTCATTTTTATATGTTCTCAACCCAAGGTGAAATACTGTAAAAGTTTTTGTTAGAACCCTAAAGGTCTACTGGGGGAAACAAATTGACCCTTTTACACATGCAATACAGATAACGATACTTGAGGGTCTTTTGTGCTCAGATAGGGGATTATGTGAACCCCTCAGGCCGGGGCAAGGCCTGGGCTTGGCCAGTGCTTCTCAAAGGCTTGGCAGTACCAAGACTTTGGCCCTCCTCCCTAAGTTTCCTTAAATTGTCACGGAGGGGACGGCAGAATTAAAACAAAAATGTAACCCTGAAAAGTTTTTGACTTGTAAAATATTTGAACCCTCAACCACCCCAAATCTATCAAGAATTCTCTAGGGGCACTTTTTGGAAAAATTCAGCACTTTTTGCATTTTTGCAAGTTGTACTACTACGTCCTTTAGGTTGGTAAGCAGTTTCCTAAATTCTGCTAATTCTCTATTTGTTCTATTTTATTGATAAAGTCTTCAGATAAAGAATTGGTGTCTTATGTGATGAAATTTAACCTCTCAGTACCGAATTGTTTTGACATAAACAACAGCTGGTGACCGCATTGTTTGACCACTCAAGCGTGGAAAGCACACATTTCCTTGCTGCCACAACAGAAAGCTTGTGTTCAAAAGGCCAATTTACAAACTATTATCACCTTGAAGATATCGTTTACAGCAAATAAAAATTAAAAATATCTTCTTAATTCCC
>CM055824.1:35653990-35714819 GCA_029582265.1 Zoroaster sp. YZ-2022 | reverse complement strand
CCAGGCCCCCTTTTAAACCCCCTGGGTGGGAAGAAGAATTAGGGTTTAAAGTTCCAAACACCCCCGCAAAAAAGGGCCCGGGTTCAAACCCCCAAATTCTGCGCTAACACCGGGCACCCGGGAAAACCAGACCGTGGGGCCACGACCCGGGTAAAGCAGAAACCCAAGGACCCTTTTTATAAAATGGGGATTTGTTCAGCCCGAGTTAATTTTAAAACTCCGATTCCACCCCTGTTGATCGTGACGGTATTGCCCCTTTTAAAACCCTCAAAACTAATTTTTAACGATGGAAAAAGCAACAGCCACACACCCCTGTTTTGTACAGTTTTTATTTTTTTTACCCCAAAAAAAGGACTTAAAAAAACCATATTCAGTTTTCCACGACACTTTACATGAAAAGCAAAAATTTTACGGAAACCCAATATTTGTTAAAAAATAAAAATTTGACCCCGATCATTGCACACCAAAACAAACCCACAAAAAGGAAAATTAAAGTTTGTAAAAAAATGTTTGGTCTCCCCTTTTTGGACCTTTTAAATTATTTTTATTATTTATAGATGAGCACGAGGGGGGGTTAGGTGGTTTTTTTTTATATATTCATGATTCACTTTCATATTTTATGTTTAAAAAACATTAGGGCCTAAGTTAAAACTTTTTTAAGAAAAACCAGTTTCTTCAGTAAGGTTAAAAGCTATGGGTGCCCTATTTTAAAAATGTGGAAAATTTCACCCTTTGTGTGGATTTTTTGTCCCGGTTCCCCCCCCTTTGTTCCCTTTGGGATCCCCTTGACTATTGGTCTTTTTTGGGTTGAGATATAGTTTAAACTATAACCCAAACATTTTTGATTACAACATTTCTAAATTGATAAAAAAATACAAACATAAAAAAACCGGATGTTTTTTTTTAAAAAATTTAAAAAACCAATAAACCCCTTTGACTAAATTTTGCAGGGGTGTGCCCTTTGGGACCCTTTCTACCGCCGTGCCCCACCCCACCCCAATCAAAGGCCGTACCAAATCTTTCCGACAACATAAAAAACGGAAAAAATCCTGACCCCCCCTTAAACCTTTAACCCATGATAATTTTCCAGAGCAAGAAGTTAGATAGCCAAAAAATTGCCTTATTCACCCGCCCAAACTACTGAACCGGATATAAGGGGCGAGAGCAAAGGAAACTTCTCACGGACCGACGTTTTTAAGCCCAAACCAGTGGGTACCCCGGGGGGGCCCTAAGGACCCCCCCCCCCCCCAAAAATTCCCCCAGGTGCCCCAAAAATCCTCATAGTGCCCCAAAAAGGAAAAGAAAAAAAAAAAAAAAACCCCCCCCCCCCTTGTCCCCCCAAAACCAATCCCCCCTGGCCGGGTTCCCCATCCAAAGGCACAAAATTTTGGTTTTTGGGGCCCACAACAACAAAAAAAGGAGGGAAATGTTTGTCAAATCATCTTAAAATTTTAATACAAAAATAATAAGAATATTATTTAAAAAAAACCCGACAATGGCAAAAGGAATCTAACGAAAAGAGAAAAACGTTCACAACGAAACGAAAAAAAACGGTTTTCACATGAACGTTTTAAAAAAACCAAACTAAATAACCTAGTCTATCCCCAATTGCAAAAAAAAAATTGAAAGTAAACTTTTTAAAAACCTATTAAAGAAAAACTTTTAAAAAATGACCCTCGAAAAAAAAATTCGTTCCAACCCCCTTTTTATATTGCCCAAACCCCACCAATTTTTAAAGGCACCCAAATTTTTTCCGGAGAAGATTAGAATTACTATAAATATAAAAACCATTTTAAAACCACCCTTTCCAAACTACCCCCTTTCCCCCAAAACAAACATGGCCCAAAAAAACTGTTGGGAACCCCAAAAATAACCCAAAGTTTAAAAAAATTTATATAATCTTCCATTAAAACATAGATGTGAAACAATCAAAAAACAAAATGGAAATTTTTAATTATTAAAATGTAAAACCACTCCAAAAAACTAACTTGTAAAAAAAACCTGTTTGAAAAACAAAATTTGTAACCCCACTTTTTTTGGACCAATTGGTTCTTTTTATGGTCCTTTTTAAAAAAAATCTTTTTCCCCTATAAAGGACAAAAAATTCTGTACAAAAAAACCCCAATCTGATTTAACAATAAACGATGTGGTTTTTAAATGGGACCCCCCCATCATTTTTATAAAGAAATCCCCCCAAATGGTGTCAATACACTCTAAAACCGGGGGTCAAAGGGACTCTTCAAACCCAGGGAAAACGGCCCCTTACTTTATAAAAAAAGAGAAGTGGACTTGAGGTAGAGTCAATTTGATTTCCCTCCCCAAAATCAGTTACCTTGTCTTTTTCCCGACCCTACAACAACGGATCGATATATCTATCACTGCTGGTCTCCGGTCTTAGCCCTTGCGTCTTGTCGTTCATGCTTTTAAATGGGTTTGGGTTTCAAAAAATCATTACAAATCAACATAATCGGGTATGCTTTTTATGTTTTTTGGGAAATTATTTTTTAACCCTCGAAAATTAACTTTTAAAGGTTTAAACCCCTCAATTATTGATTCCTTTTTCCCAACAGATGACAAAGAATTTAAGCCATCGGGGCTGGAGGAACCTTGGAAATTTTAAAGGGGTTGAAGGGATTCCCGTCTGCCGATCAAAACCTTTTCAGGGGGAGCTTAAAAAATCCCCCCAATCCCCAAAACAAAAAAAAAAAGGAAAAACCCAAACCCCTTTTACTGAAAACAATGACTTTTCCCAAAAAAATTTAAAGAGAGTAAATTTTAATTCTAAAAAAGGAAAATGGAACTTTTAAGGGGAATTTTTTGATTACAAAAATCCCAGTCTTTTTTTGACTGGTTGCTGGACCCCATTTGAAGAGGGTTTTGAACCCGATTTGGCTAGGTAAAAATTTTTTGGAATTTCCCAAAACGTTATTTTGGGCCCAAAATTTTGCCATCGTTATTTAACCGGGTTCTTTATTTACCTTTTTCCAAATCATAAATTTTAAAAAAGCACCCCCCAATGTCTATGAATAAAAGTTGAATTTAAAAGGTTTTATTATTAACTTGACCCAAATTAGGCCCCAAAAAAACTGTTTCCCGATGTTGGGGTTTTTCTGTTATTATAAAACCCCCTGAATTTGGAAAAAGACGGCACTGAGGGAAAAAAACCCATTGTTTTTGGGGCCACCCAATTTTTTTTAAAAGGGAAAAGTTGTATTTACATTATGTAACGCCTAGGGCACAATAAAATATTAGATTAAAAAATGCCTTGACTTATGGGGAACCTCTTGAAACATTAACCCCCCGGGGGAAAAAAATTTTTAGATTTAAATTTATAAAGAATAAGTGCTTTTAAAAATAATTTTATCGAAAAGCTACGGTAATTGCCCCGGTAGGGTGAACCCAAAAAAAGGCGTAAAAGGCCCGTAAACAGGCCCTAAAGTTTTGGGATTCTATAAGTGCATATTAAAAGGTTTATTTTAAAAAAAAAAATCATGAAGAATTATGAATCGTAAATAAGTTTAAGGGAAGAAAATATGACAGAATGTTTTTTTAAAAAAGGGGATATTTCGGATGATTTCATTGATAAATCGGGAGGGTTCCATTGACCCCCATATTTTTAAAATTTTTGGGGTTAAAAAATTTTTCCCCCATAACCCTATTCCCTCAGGATAAAGAATTTGGGCCCAACAAACAAGGTCAAGGGGGTTATCAAAACCCCTTTTTGAAAAAAATAAAATCTAAAAAGGTATTGTAGCGTTTGGGGGATAGTCTGATGTTAAAAAGAAACAAACCCTTTAAACAGTTAGTGAAAAAAGGGTTTAAACCCTTAGTGTATCATGTTTCCCATCATCATGATTAAAAAGATTCTAAAAAGTTTTCTTTAAGGGGAACATCCCCAATGCTTTTGGTTGGTTGATGGGGGAGGGGGAGGGGGGATATGTTTTTTTTTGGTTTGAACCAAAAAAAGGGGGGGGATACCCTTAGTGTCCTAAAATAAAATTGGGTTCCCACACCCCTTGTGTCCTTTGTGCTGTGTCCCCCCTTTTGTTCCCCCTTTGGGATCCCCCCCGATTTTGGGTCCGAGAATTTTTGGGCTAAAAAGATAAAGGTTGTTGTTTTTAAAATAAATAAAGGGCCCACCCATTTACAATGAAATTTCACATGGGCCAAGGGGGCCAATCCTTACAAACACAGGGGGAACATGAAACCTCTTATCCAGGAATCAATCCCGCAGGCCCATGGCTGGAAAACGGGGGTGGTCGTTTTGAAATATGTTTTTAAAGGGTATGAAATTTAGCGTGAAAATTGTCATCCTTTCAAATGTTTTTCTTTTGGGGGACCACTTTTATGTATGTACGGTGGTGGGGGGGTAAACTTTCCATAGAATAACAAAGTTTTGGAAAAAAAAGGGGTTAATGACGATATTGTTTTTGTATTTATTTAAAAGGTCCTAAAATGTTGGGTTTTTAAAAAACCAAAAAAATTTTCTATCGCCGATTTTTGATAAAGAATTTTCAAATATTTATCAAAAGCATGTTTTAAACGGGAATTAAGCCCTCAAAAGGTCAGGTTTTAGTTTATTAAAACTTAATGAGCTTTGAAGAATGTCATTCTAAACCCGTTTTTTTTTCATTACCCCTTACAAAACAGGGGATAAATCAAAAGGGGACAAATCGCCCAAATCAGAGCAGTTTTTAAAGGGGCATGGTTCCGGGGCTAATTTAAAAATTTAAAAAAAGTGCCCGGAAAATTACTAGGTCATTTATAAAAGCAACAGTAGGGACCATTATATAAAAAAGGGTTTGTTCAGTCACAGAGTTAATCTTAAATTAGTATCCCGTTCCATGCCCGGGTTGATCGTGACAATATTGCCCCTTTTAAAACTATCTATATATAATATTCAAAAAGGCCCAAAAAAGTACAACAGCCACACACACCAATGTTTTTCAGTTTTTTTATTTTTTACCCCAAACGGGGCCCTAAAACTATGATTCCAGTTTCCACGACAAAAACATAAAAAGCTTTTAAATGTTATAAAATAAAAACTCAATATTTGATTAAAAAAAAAGAATTTATTCAATCTTTTCATGACCAAACACAAACTACTGGGGAAAAATTAAAAGGGTTTGGGAAAAAAAAATGTTTGGTCAGATCACAGCTTTTGGGGAATTTAAACATAAATTATTATTTATAGATGAGAACGATTTGGGTCACGGGGTTTTTTGTTTAATTTTATTCATGAATTTATTTTCTATTTTTTGTGTTTAATAACTTTAAAGGGCCTAATTTAAAAACTTTTTGGTTTGCGGTTTCTTCAGTGAAAAAAAAAATTTTTTCCCCTTTTTCAAATACATTTTTTTAAAGGGGGGTCCCAATTGTCACAGAGAAACCCTTTTCCCCCTACCAGTTGTGAAAAAGGGTGTTTTTAACCCTTATTGAATAGAAAAAAATTTGGGGCCCAAAAGGTTCCTGGCAACCCAAAAAGGTGGTTGAGTACTGTAAATGACAGGGTTACGACTTTTTATCCCCCCAACTGCATGTAAAAAGGTTTTTTTGAATTTTCCCATGTTTAAAGGTTTTCCGCCCAAGGGGGTTGTTCCTCCATTTTTGGCCCAATTCAAAGGTTGTGTCCCAAACCAAAACCCAATTCCTGAACAAAGGTTAATGTCAAAGGTTAATACACAAAAACTTTTAATGCGATACGGGAGAGCCGTATTGGCTTCAGGCAGAAACCCGACCCAAATTTGGAACCAAGTCTAGTACCTGCTTTTGTGCCCATCATAAAATCGACCATTCACCTTCAAATTTAAGCAAATAAATTAATAAATGACGGGGCATGTGACAGCCCCTTTGAACGGGAAAAATTTCCTTTCGGACTACCACTGCAAAAGTGCAAGTATTTCCTTTAAAGGCCTTATATTAATAAGTTGTAATACCCAAAAGATGTATGAACTTTTGCTTTTTCGGGACCAAGGGCCATAATTTTTACCCTGTGTTAAAAGATGGGGCGGGCCCCCCTTAAAAAATTTGGGCCCAAGAAAATTTATAAGGACTTTCAAAGAATGGGAGTTTATATTTGGGGAGAAATTACTTTGATTTGGGGTTAACATTTAAACTTAAAACGTTTGTTAGGTAAAACATTTTGATCATTTCTTTATTTAAAAGGGTTTTTGGCCAAAGGAAAAAAGGTAAAGACCGCCCACCGCCCATGCCCCCAAAACCCCCTTAAATTTTTCTTTTTTAAAAAATTTATTTGCCAAAAGGTATTTTCAAAAAAAATTTATTTCCCAAATTATCCCTTTGGGTTAAAAGGTTTTAAACCACCTTGCCCAAAACATTCCCAAAAAATAATCTTTAAACCCCGTTTCTCTTCCCCAAAAAGCCTTAGTCCCCGCTCACGTGGTTCAAAAAAAAGGTGCATTTTTTAAAAACTTTTGGGGTTAAACCCGCCCCGACCCCGCCTAACCGGGGTCCCCTTTCCCATGCACAACACTTTATTTGAGCCTGGCCCCTTTAATGCCTGTGTTGCGGCCCGCGATAATGATGCTTTACGAAACCACATCCGGGATTTGTATTGTCATTTTGGAAACAAACTCCACAGGGGAATATGTTGCAGGGGGGGGAAAATAAAGAAAAAATTTTAAAGTGGTGAGCCCCCCTTAAAAAGTAAATTTGGTTTTATCTACCCTTTATCTAGAAAAAAACTTCTTGTATTGCCCCTTGTTATTAATGATCAAGGGAAAAATAATAAAAAATGAATAATAAAAAAAACCCTCGGTTTTTTAAAAAAATTTCCCCGGACTAAATCTATGATTTTTCTTTTTGGGTATTGACTTTCCCGGTGAAAACGCCTTGGTAAAGCATGATTTAATTTTGTCCGGGCTTATTTCCCAACTTTAAAAGTAACAATACAAAAAGTAAAAATTTTAAATTTCTTGGTGACAACATTTTTTACCTTTTTCAAAAAGGGAGGTGGGGTTTGACATTGTTAATAACTTAAAAATTAAAATTTAAGTGAAATATACCAGGCTTTTAATTCAAAACACAAAACCCCAAGCAGGGAATGGTTTCGCCCCCTGTCTGACCGTGTTTTTTTTCCTGCTGTTTTTAAAGGCACCCCGGGAGGGGGGGTTTCCCCTAAGGGGTTCCCAAAAATCATGCAATCTTAAACCCAGAGAACGGAATTTGTTTTCACTGGGGTTAATCTAGAATTTTTCCTCGATTCCTGACCTGTTTTCAGGCGATATGCCCTTTTTTTAACCCTTGATGCCAAATTATCATGTTTGAGATGTAAATTTTTTTTCTTTTGCCATTAGATTGTTCTTCAATCTTTCGGTCCTTCCGGGGATTGAAAACCAGGACCATCCTCTGCACCCCCCCTAATTACAGGAGTGATATTTCCCTCTCCCATTACCGATCAGGTCACTGTCTCCACCAATTGTCTTTATCTGGCCCACTGCCCCAATTGTTTTAAGTTTTTTTTTTTTTTTGAAAACCCCCAAAGGGGGGCCAAAAGGTTCTTTTTAAAAACCTTTTTTTAAAACCCCCAGACCTGGCTTTCCAGTGACCCAAACCCTTTTTTTAGGGGTCTTGGGAACAATCCCTTTTCCAAACCGACGCCAATCAACAAACCTAGGGTTCTGGAGGGGTAGCCCAACCAAGTAGAGCTCAGTATAATGGGCAGATGTGAACAAGACAGCTGAGGGTTAGTCAAGTCTGTGTTCTTGGGAAAAGGGGTTTTTTGGGGTCAGCTAGGGGGTAAAAAAAAGGCCTGGGGGGGCCCCCGGGGGAAAAAACCGGGCCCGGCCCGAAACTTTTAAAAAACTTGGCTTGGGATGACCCCCGGGCCCCCTTGTTTTTTACATTTTTTGTTTAAAGGAGTGCCATTTTTTTGTGGGGGATACCAGGGGGGTACCCCTGTTGATTGTGTTTCATACATGTTTGACATGGGGCCCAAAGGTTTGATTACAAATCATCTGCACCCGCAGCCCGATTCAAAAGGGGAACCGCGCTTTTTAAAAACCGTTTTTCATTAAAAAAAAATGTCCCAAAAGTCGTCGATTTCCTTTTTTTTAAAGTATGGTGGTGGTATTTAAAAAAACTCTTTTTGGGGAAAAATTTCCTTTTGGGGAAATTGGAAATTTTTTGTGAAAAAAACGGGTTTGTTTTTTCACTTTTCGGGCCGGAGATTGGCTCAAACTTTCCCTAGGTTTTTTTTTCATGCATTGGGGGTAAAAACAATAAAAAAATATTTTAACGGGGAAAAGGTTTTAATTTTTTTGGGCCCCGAAAACCCAGAAAAGCCCAAAGGGGAATGGACATGCAGGTTATATTTGAACTAATTTTGGAATTTTATTTATTTTATTTTTTAAATTTTTTTTATTTTTTACCCCCCATTAAAATTGAATGAAAATTACCCTTTACTTTTTTCCCTCCCTTTGAAAAAATTTTAGGTAATTTTAAAAAAATAATAGTAAAAATCAACCCCAAGGTTTTTTTAAAAATAAGAGCATGTCTTTCAAAAGTTTAAAAATCTTTTGGGGGGGTTTCAGATATTTAAAAAAAATTTCAACCATTGAAAAACTGCCTTAAAGGGGGTATTTTATTTTTTTTCATATTGACTCAAACCCGCCAAAGGTTTTTTTTTTCAGCATAAGGGGGATCACACGGGGTTAATACCACCAGCAACTGTTTTGTTGGGACCATGTAAACACCCACAGGCAATTTTTTTGTAAATAAAAAAATTCAAAAAATTTTATTTCCTTAGGGCTAAAATGTCCTAGGAAAAAATTGGTTTTTTATTTTCCCCCGTGAAAAATTTTTATTTGGGGTATAGGTTTGCAGTAGCAACCGCTTTTTTTGGGGGGTTTAAATTTTTAATCTATCATTTTTTAGGAGGGGGGCCCGCCCCTAGGGAACGAAACTGAGCCCGGGGGTCGAACCCTTCTCCTGAAGACAACCGGGGGAAAACCGATCGGCGGCCCCCCACCCTTTCCCGAACCAGTTTTTAATTCAACTCCTTTGAAACCATTTCAGAACCAGTAAATTAAAATTTCCCTTTTAAATCATTTAAAAACCCGTTTTATTACAACCCTTGAAACCATTTACAGAACCAGTAATTATTACAACCCCCAAAAACCATTTTTGAACCGTAATTTTACAACTCCTTAGAAACCATTTACAGAACCCCGTAATTTTTAAACCCCCAAAACCATTTCCCGAACCATTTAAATTTTTACCCTCAGGGAAAACCCTTTACAGAACCCGTAATTTTTTCCTTTATTGAAACCATTTACAGAACCAGTAATTATTTCAACTCCTCAAAACCATTTACAGAACCCGTTTATTACAACTCCTCAGAAACCATTTTAAAAACCCGTATTTTTAAAACCCTTGAAACCAATTTACGAACCCGTAATTATTCAATTTATTTGGGAAAATTTACAGAACCGGGAATTATTCAACTCCTTTGAAACCATTTACCCAAACCAGTTTTTTGTCCCAAACCCAAAAAAACCATTTTCAGAAACCCGTAATTATTACAACCCTTGGGGAAAAAATTTACAGAACCAGTAATTATTACAACTCCTTAGGGCCCCTTTAAAGGTGCCCCAAATACTCCCCAATGTTGATTTAATTTTTCCCCCAATGGTGTGTAAAAAGCCTTACTCGGGTTGAAATGTTTTGTGAAAAAATTTTTACAGGCTACCGGGGAGGGGTTGAACCCAGACCCCTCACTTAAAATGAAAACAGATGGTTTAACCCCCGACCACCCAGCTTGCCCGATGATGATTGGCTGGTTTTATTTCCCCCCAAAAATTTTTAATTCTTGCATGATTTTTTTATTCTTTATAGATTTGGATCATGTTTATCCAATCCCCTTATCGGGGATTTTGGTTTACCCCCCTTTTCCCCGGTCCCCAAACCCCCAAGACTTCTCCCTTTGGGATTGGGACCAGTCTGCCCAAACGCCCTTCATTTTTTTTTCCATGAAACTAACTTTGGGGCTCAATGGGGCCCCAAACCTGCAAGTATGTATTAAAAGATTGGCTTTGGGAAATATCAATAAGGCAAAAAATGCCTGTTTCTGGTCATTGGTGGTTTTTAAACGATATTTACAAAACTTTTTGGGGGGGGGGGGTTAATCTTAATTTGGGGCCCCCAGTGAAATAGGGTACATGTATAAGCAAAAAAATTTCCCCCATACAAATAAATTTAATAGAGGCCATACAAAGGGTTTAAATTTACCTCCCGAAACAAGGGAAACATTCATATGTATCCCTATTTAAAAAAATTGTTTAAAACACTTAACGAATTTGCCCAAAAAATTTGGGTGCAAAAATTTTTAAAACGTTTTTAACAAATGAAAATGAAAATTAAAAATTAGGAGACAGGTCCCGAGGTGATGTACAGTGATCCAAAACCCGACTTTTAGGGTCCAATTGTCTTGTTTAAATGAGGGGGTTATTCACAAAAAAAACCAGTAATTTTTGTTCTCAAACCAAGGTGGGAAATTGTAAAAATTTTTTTGTTAAAAAAAATCTACTGGGGAAAAAAATGGACCCTTTTTTTTCATAAAATTAAAGGGGATTTTTGTGCTCGAAAAGGGGTTAAGACCCCCGGCCGGGGAAGGGGTGGGGTTGGGTCTTTCAAAGGCTTGGCAGACCCAAAACTTTTCCCCCCCCTCCCTGTTTCCAATTTTCGAATGGAGGGCGGGGAGGTTAACCCCCAAAAGCACGTTGTCAAAAAAGCCCGACACCAATATTTTCGCCCAAACAAAATAAAAAACCCCCCACTTTATCAGTCAATGATTCTTCCCCTGGACCCCCAAAAACAAAACCCCAGGGGTTTTTTTCAACAGTAATCAGTACGGGTTTTGGGGGGGGCTTTGAAAAACCCCGCCCGGGTGGTTTGTAAAAATTTTGACAACTGCCCGTTAAAAACATCAATGCATGTTGGATGCATGGGGAATTTTTCCCGGAACCTTTGGGCCAGTGATAAGGGGGAAAACCTTTCCTAATGGGCATGGTAAATCTTTTCTTTTATCTCTTCGACAGTGTAAGTTGTAATGCCCCACCCCCAACCCACCTTTTTTTTCAGGACATGTCCAAGTGGGTGGGTTGTTTCCAAAAATTAAAAAATTTGGGGTTTTAAAATTTATAAGGGCTTTTAGACAATATTTTCTTTTAAAATTCCCCAAATACCTTTGACATGAAACAACACAATTATAACAAAATCGTTGGGAAAACCAAAGAAAAACCCCCTTAACAAAAAACCGTGGTAGGGTGTTTTTGACAAATTACGCCCCCGACCCCCCCAAACAGGTCCCCGTTTGAGGGTTAAAACCAAAAAGTAAACCCCCGAAAAAAAGGGTTGTATAATATTTGGGAACCCCCCAAAAAACCATCCAAATCCCCTAAGGGGGACTTTTTGGAAAAAATTCCAAAACCAGTAACTGGTACTTTTCATTTTGGGTTTTCCCGGAAAAACCCCTTTTGGGGGTTTTGGTCAGCCCAATGGGTTCCCCCTTTTGTTCTTTTTTATTTAAATTTTTTCCCCCTTCTTCCCGAGGCTACTTACCTGGGGGGAGACTTTTTGTCCAATCAGGGTTTGGGGTTTATGTGATGAAATTTTAAACTTTTTTACATTTTTTTTTTTATGTTTTTTTTGACAGTATACAGTTTATGGATGCCCAAACTGGGGAAATTTAGTTGGAAAAATACCCTCTTAATTGGTTCCCAAATCCCCACACACGCATCTTCCAACACTAACCATGGTTTCCCCCAGATTTTAAAACCGGGTTTTTGAGCCTAAAAGGGCCGCGGATACCCATATATGGTTTTTTGTTGGGTAGGAAAAAAAAAAAAAATTTGTTTTTGTTTGGTTTTTTGGTTTTCAGGTCCCAGCCACCGTGCAGGTCTGATTTTTCCCCCCTTTTGGGATTTTGGGCAAATCTCCCCTTTCCAAAAATTTTTTTGAAAAAGAAAAAAAAATTTGCCCCCAGTTTTTGTTGGGGATGGGGAGTGTAAATCCCCTCCCAAATTAAAAAATCCCAAGGGTTTTGGGGGGCTTTTCCTCGAGACCAAACGGAGAACCCAGGCTCATACCCATTTGTCAGGATTTTTTTTTTACTTTTGTTAAAATCACACCACTGAATGTGGTTTTTTGAGAAAAATTGTTTGCCAGTAAGGGGGTAACAATTCACTGATGCATTGATTATTGCAATACCAAAATGCTAGTAATACACATCACGATCAAAACCGTATCCGTGATACTGATTTCTCCCCACAAATATTTCCATCAGATTATAACAAAATACCGGAATTTTATCCAAACCAAATTTTGTTTGGGTAAATATTAGCACTTCATACCTGACATTTCAGACCACAAAAGTCAGTAGTTTACCCGACAAAATGCCTTTTTGTTGTCTTTAAAAATGCTGAGGGATAAAATCTGTTTTACTGTGTCTAAGTCTCTGTTACAACATTGGCAATTCGTCACTACATTTGACATTTTTAAAAGCATTTTTAGTATTCATTTATACGCATCATGACAAGATTTCAGATTCCGCAAAAGTGTTATCATTACACCCTATTCAAGTATTTGCCAGTTCGCCAGATGGCACATATTCCCCTGAACTATGGGTAGATGGTTTTCTTTGATCGTAAAGAAAGTAAGCATACATGACCCAAAATGTTGTACTTTCCCTGTTTATTCTGTGGTTGTAGGTGATAGACACTTTTACCACCCAACGGAGTCAGAAACATTTGTGAGACATCAAACCGGGCCATTCACATGGACTTCAGATGGAAATGAGGTAAAATCCCATCAGTCAAAGGTCATGAGTGATATGATGTACCATCTACATGGTCTTTTCAAGATGCATATTTTGAGTAATTTGTAAACTGTTGTACAGACTGTCCTGTTCATAAAGTCAATGGCGTACACGCCACACGCATTGCCAATCTAGAACTTGTGAGTTGCAGTTCAATCAATGTTTTCAAGAACAATTTAAAGACTCATTTATTTAAGACTAGCTTATTGTGCTTTGATTTTTGAGATATGTATATGTATGACGCTACATGTATGTAATGTTTTGCTTGATTTTTGTTTTACATATATCTTTAGTGTGTATTAGGCTTGAGGCGATGACATGATAATATGCCAGTAATATCGTTATTATTTTTTACTACTTGCGGATTATCTGATATCGATAACTTTTAATCCATCGAGAGATATCGGCAGATCGTGATGAAAAAATATCGCCATGAAAAACAAATTGCCCGTGGAAGAAAAAATATATCCCGATTAACCCTTTTACAAGTAACGTCCGATAGCGTTAAGCTGACTTGAGACATCCTTTTCAAAATATACGTACCCTCAATGTACTCCGAATAGATCGTCAGTGCATGGAGTTCCTAATCGTATTACCAATAGGTGGCGCACTAAGTCAAGCTTTCATTTAGATATGTGTATCAGCATAGGTTTGTATTGACAAAACTTTCCAGTAGGAATCTCACGCTAAAAAATCGGTTTGATGAAACTGCCAGCAGAATAATGGCTGATGAAGATTCAGGGAGTGATTTGGAGGTTTCTGAAGCTGATTTCTGAAGTGGCAGACACAGGTGCAAGTGACAGTATGGAAAGGTAATATTGAATTTGAAGTGCACAAATGAATCTGATCCATGGCACATGGAGTCTACTACCTGCCCCCTCCGAAAGAGGTCACGTAACTTTGTGGAGGGCCTAGGCGCCAGCGGAAGACCCCCCTCGAAAGAAGGGCTACGTGGTGGGTCGATCCCAGATTAGCCGATGAGGCCTAATGCCGCTGATCAAAATGACTGGTTAGGAACTGAATGATTTAGAAGAACAATGTCAAGTTGGTTGCCAGATTTTTACTCCAGAATACTGGCTACTCTGGCAATCAAGCTATGATTGATGCTACTACACACCAATAGACTCTCATCAAATTGTTATTTCTGTGGACTTCGAACCTCCAATAGGTAATAGCAGTTGTCAGTTCTGAGAGTAAATGTCACTTATTCACAGTTATATTAGTAAAAGTTGTCCATCTAACACAACAAAATAACACTGGTTTGTTTTTTCTCATGATTTTATTTTTGAAATTGTGAAGATATAATGATAAAATATGTCAAAAAAGGGAATTTCTCTGAAAATATTTTAAAATCCAAGATGGCCGCCACTTGATGACGTCATATATGCAAATTAGGTTTTAAAAAAAAATTCTGAACAATGTTTGGTTCATGCCCATCAAATGTTGTATTTACATAAAATACATATCTCCTCTATCTAAGAAGTCACAGGACTTTGAAAAAAGTACATGAAATATTATAAATATTTCAAAATGAATTTTGCGCCCAAAGGGTTAAACAAAATCCTCGATTGTCATTTGGGACAGAAATTCCATGGGAAAAACTTAGGAAGTCTTTTCAGCTCGTGAGAAACAAAATCTAACTACTTGTAGTAAACCGACTGTCAGATCACAAAGGAGCCGCTTGACAGGGGTGTTGTTTAATAATCCACCGCCACTCAAAGAAATCTATTAAGACTGATTTAAGTGTTGGGATTGAATTGGGTATTTGTTCTAACAATGTGGAGACAATGTTTACGTCTCACTGTCTATCCATGGTGGTCTGTGACTCTGGCTGGCGCACCACAGCCGGGTATATTATATCATACATATTTAAATATATGCAGAATATGGGCTACCTTAAAACACATAATCATGAATTAAATCAAAGCATGGATCGGCATCGGCTCGATCAAGTTGAGGATTAGGACACTATTCTGTTGTACCATACTGTGACTCTTATCTTGGTTGTTGGGGCAAGTTCGGTTGTGCACGCTGCGATGACATCATGGTTCTGACCAAACACATAAACCGAACTTTGTGATCGGTTACACTTAGTTTCAAGATGGCGGATTGTAAAAAGTGTTAAAACATGATTAAGTGATTGTTCGTATAACAGTATATCTTTCAAGTTACTAGCACTCACGAGTAAGTTCTATTTTGAGAAATGTTGATGACTGAACATGTCACAAACTGAAAACAATTGTCTGGTTACGTTCGCATTTTCACGTAGCTGTGCTGTTTTGTTTCTGGTTAGGGTAGCGAAAACCCACCCCATATGTTGCACTCGTGAACGGTGCACCGCACGTGTCTCTCAGGTAAGCACTGGCAATTTATTGTGACGCTTGTAGACGGTACATCCCCGTCATTACCACCAGTTCTAAAGCACTCATGCGTGAACAAAATAATAATCGCGATATTATCGAATATCGCGATATATGTTTGACGATATATCGTGGATGAAAAAAATCGATATCGCCCAAGCCTAGTTAATATGTGTATGTGTGTATTATGGTATGTGTATGTTCATGTGTGTATGTATGCATATGTAGGCCTATACATGTACATCATGTGTGTATGTATGTACTTTCTATAATGTTCATACTTTTGCTGTTAATTGTTGCGCCTCGGAATAGGCATGCCTAGATTAGACGGCGCATTATAAATGCATTATTATTATTATTACACACATTCTTTTCCCTACTTGTGTAATTTAACCTAAATTCCTTGTTTTAACATTCAAAAGCCATTCTTCAGGCAGAAATTTACTTTTTTAATAAGATTTTGAGTTTACAATAAGCTTGGGCGATAACACGATATCGAATATCGCAATACCTTTTTTATTAGATTACAATTTCGAGAACTTTTTTAAGTTATCAAGATATCGGCAAAATATATCGCAATTTAAAAAAAAAAATCGCCATTAAGTCAGAAATTCCATGGAAACAAAATTACAACAGTCTTTTTAGCTTTTCGAAGTAAGAAACAAAAACGAACTACTTTAGAAGTACATACACGCTCTGCAAACGAATTTGTGATTTATTGTGACGGATGTAGAGGGGTATATACCTGTGGTTATCAGCTCTAAAGCAATCGGGCCTGAATGAAAAATAGTAATCGCGATAGTATCGAAAATTGCAATATTAGTTTGCCGATATATCATGGATGAAAACAATTGATATTGCCCAAGCTTAGTCTACAACACATGTTAAATGCAAGTACCAAGCTTATTAATTTCTACGAAATCCTTAAAGAAGTGGTTAATGCATTTCTAATGAGCCTAGATGATCTGATGATCGTTGGAGCCAACACGTGTGAAATGGACGTGGTTTATGTTGGAATTACGTCACACTAACAAACAGGATAAGGCTCCCAAATTTATTCAGATTGTTTGGGATTCTGTTTGGAGAATAAAATGGACTGATCTTCACGCACTAACACATGCATTATTGGTAATCTTTAAAAAACATGATTATAGCTTGACATGAGGTGGTATTATTTTAGTTCAATTAACCCTCCTACTTTAGTGGCAAGTAGCTATAGTGGTCAAAACCAGTCAACTGCCTTGTTTTGAATGTTGACACAAATGTGCACATGGGGGCATGTTTTACTTGTTTTTACTGTCATTTTGACCACCTTCAACAATACAAGACAAGACTTTTACCAGTCAAAATGGTCAACTCATTTTGATGTGTAAATGTACTTACTACACGTAAGGTTTGACAGTGTTTGACTTGGCAAGTATATCAACATTTTGACTGATTTTGACTCTTGCAGTCATCTCTTGATTCTTATAAAGTATAGATGTAGTACATCATTTTAATATCAAAAGTCTGGCTTTAATGTCATCAATTCCTACCTTATTAACTCATTATCCATGCTCTGGTAACTTATTTATAAGTTGTTTACTTCCATTCAGAAACTGAAAACTTTTCTAGTTGTTGAGAATGTATTTTTATTTATATTTTCTTTCTGGGACAGGTTATCGTACAATTCGTCAGTGGACCTGGTTCCAGCCAACATACAAATCAATGGTTTCTTTTCCAGTGAACCCTGTCGCCATCCTACAGGTAACTTACCCTCATTTACGTGATCCAATTATCCCTTCAAATTTTGTACTAGTATCTTGTAAATGAATTATCCAACAAAGTGTTGACACATAGACATCTTTGCAAATACCATAGTGCGCATGCCCAAACTGATTTTAGCAATGCATGCTGGTCTAGCTAACGAACAAAAATACTGCAAAACTGATCTTACCTCCCCAGATATTGTCTATCAGTGTTACAACCACACTGAACAACAATTAGCCATGCTGCAAAACTGATCTTATCTCCCCCCCCCCCCCCAGATATTGTCTATCAGTGTTACAACCACACTGAACAACAATTAGCCGTGCTACAAAACTGATCTTACCTCCTCAGATATTGTCTGTCAGTGTTACAACCACACTGAACAACAATTAGCCGTGCTACAAAACTGATCTTACCTCCTATATTGTCTGTCAGTGTTACAACCACACTGAACAACAATTAGCCGTGCTACAAAACTGATCTTACCTCCTCAGATATTGTCTATCAGTGTTACAGCCACACTGAACAACAATTAGCCTTGCTGCTAAACTGATCTTACCTCTCCAGATATTGTCTATCAGTGTTACAGCCACACTGAACAACAATTAGCCATGCTTGGAGTGGAGCGTCATGGCCGAGCGGTTTAGTGATCGGATTTGTGTTCTGGTGGCTGAGTCGTCAGAATGTGGGTTCGAATCCTGGCTGCAACCATGGTGCTTGTGTCCTTGAGCAAGACACTTTACCATAATTGCTTCTCTCCACACAGGAGTAAATGGGTACCTGTGAGGGCAGAGTTGGTTGTGTTTGATTAGCCCTATATGCGCTGTAATGGCAGCAATTGAGCTGTATACTCCCCAGGGAGCTGAGATGGTTTCAGGAATGATTTATGAGCCTGATGAGCAGGGATAATAATGTAATGTGCTTTTGAGCATCAGTTTGGTGGATACATGCGCTGTATAAGTCCACATTATTATTATCCTTTTCTTTGATTGCAGTTTTATTAATGGGCTGGTCAGAACGAGTGCGTCCAGTTTATAGCAAAAGCACTTGATGAGTCACCTTCTGTCTTAAACATCAACCAGATTCAGTTTTTAATAGTGGTTTTTTAAAATAACATTCGAGACCGGACTTTTAACCCACTATTTGAGAGCTGTCTTTTTTACAACCATATAAGGGACTCTCGCCAATCTCTCCCACTAAAACCACTGGGTCATTCTCCCAGTATTATCGTGACACTCCCCCACAAAGCAGTGATGAAGCTGCTTATGTAGTCCTTAAAAATAACCCTAATTCATTGACAAGAGTGTTCCTGCAGAGCGTAGATCTTTTGAATTGCCAATGAAGCCTTTCTATTGTGTGGATGGATTAACATTGGGCCAACAGCACTCAGCCAGGCAAAGTGGTTACATCAAACTGGTGTGGCTGGCTTCTATTGTGTGGATGGATTGACATTGGGTCAACAGTGCCCAGCCAGGCAAAGTGGTTACATCAAACTGGTGTGGCTGGCTTCTATTGTGTGGATGGATTGACATTGGGTAAACAGTGCCCAGCCAGGCAAAAGTGGTTACATCAAACTGGTGTGGCTGACTTCTATTGTGTGGATGGATTAACGTTGGCAACAGTGCCCAGCCAGGCAAAGTGGTTACATCAAACTGGAGTGGCTGGCTGGTTTTCTAAAGGTCTTGTAGGAAACGAGAATTTTATGGGTGATAATTTAGATTGTTCTGGGTAGATTTAGTGGGCGAGATTAGCTAAGCTCCCAAAACAATTTTTGTATAACTTTATTACCGTTTGAGACAGTTAAAACATAACCATGTGACCAATTTCAACCAATGTTTAAAATGTCTGGGACTGACCTCGGTATTAAGGTATCATGTCTGTTAGAAATAAAACCTTCCTTTGTTTAAATCCAAACAGCAAGTCGGACATTTTCAGGTACTGGCGGATCTTTCACAAGTCTAAACTATCCGGATGACTACCCATCTAACGTTCACATTGACTACCTTCTACAAGGCAAATCCCATGAGGTCGTCTTTGTTAGTGTCACACCAGTCACCAAGATACGTAAGAGAAGAGAAGCAGTGTCTGAACATATGCTCTACAAACGGCAGTCAATTCCCAAAACGCAAACGGCTTGTGAATATGACTTCATTGAGGTATAGTAGACTTTGTTCAACTGCCACTGACTACCAGCGCAGTCACTGTGACCATCCTTTCACTATGAATAACTTTACCCTGAAAATACCTTGAAAATCTGCTTGCCGTGAAATACGAGTTCAATGAAATTTCACGGCAAATTCATGGCGCTCAAGAATTAATGAGCTGCCCCAAAACTGCCACAAGAATTTCATGGCGTTTTCACTGCATTTCACGGCGAAGGAATCCCAAGAGTATTTCATGGCGTTGTTTCAGTATTGTGTCTTGAAATTACCGTGAACTATATATTTCATGGAAAAACAGATTTTCAGGGCATTTTCAGGGTAAAGTGTTTTATTCAGTGTTTTGTGGTCATTGTTCAGTCGTTGTCTTGCAAAAAAATCAATAACAAGAGTCACTCTCGAGCGTGCGCTGCCAGGGGCACTCTACTTTGATTATTGGTGTCTCGCCTTAAAATACAGGCCTTAAATTTCATGGAAGCCACTGCCTTCGATGCCTTGTTCTCGGCCTTATTGCTGTCTCGCCAATTAAAATACAGGCCTTAAATTTCATGGAAGCCACTGCCTCCGTTACCCTGTTCTTAGTCTTAATTGGTGCCCCCTTTGAAATATTTACATACCAAATATACTTGTAGATGATTATATATTCATAAATGTCCGAAACAGTTGAGCCAATCTGATTGGACAAAATGTAATCCGTTGGGGTGTATTCACAGATGGTACAGACATGGCTTATCAAAATCAGAGCAGCGGGTATGTGCCAACTATTTGCCAGCTGTTCTATTTAGCTGACATGTGACATGCATTTGAACCAACCAGAGTGATGAAGGTTGTTTTCCATCATACACTTTGAATAACTTTACCCTGAAAATGCTCTGAAAATCAGTTTTACCGTGAAATAAATAGTTCACGGCAATTTCACGATGACACAACACTGTGAAAACTCCATGAAATATTCTTGGGATTCCTTCGCTGTGAAAATGCCGTGAAAACGCCATGAACTTCTCATGGCAGTTTTGGGGCAGCTCATTAATTCTCAAGAGTGCTGTGAATTTGCCATGAAATCACTGAACATTATTGCCAATATCTGAGAGGAAGAGACACCGTGAAATTATGGTGAACTGTTATTTCAAGGCGGAACAGATTTTCAGGGTGAAATTTTTCATAGTGATACTGACTCATGTTCTTTTCAAGTGTTTTGTGTTTCCCCAAAATGTGAATTTGCCATGAATTTCTTTTTGGCTTAAACAAAAATTACAATTTACATTTTAAAAATGAAATTGATGATGGTTGGTTTTTACTGCAGGATAATGACCTGTTTTGTGAATGGTCACAGGCAATAAGGACTTGGCATTCGACTCGGTCCTTATTGCCAGTGACCACGCCCAAAACATGTAATAAACGATGTTGTACCTTCCCTTAAAGTGGCACACTAAATTTATTTATATGGGTTTGAAATTCAGCAAACCTTAATGAACAGGTGACACATTTAGGAGGAGGTCACACAGTCATGGTAGAGCAAAGCCTTTGAGAAGCCCAGCCAGGCATAGGTCTATGAGCCTATATAATCCGCTTTCTGCTTGTTATATACCCTACCTGAACACAAAAGACCCTTTACTAATGAATAGATCTCAAATAGCTCTTATTGTGAACACAAACTCAATTGACGCCTTGGCTGTCAATTGTAATGCTTATAGATTTCACCCCAGCACTGTTCACAACAGCGGCCCCAATACCCATAGCAAAATTTACTTGCATTTTTCAAAACTGCCCAATCACACCTGTGTTATTTACTATGTAGTCCATTTCCCTTGTTTTATTTGATTACATTAAAATGATCTAAAACGGGTTCATTATAAGTAAGACTAATTGCGGTGACACCATGTGAAATTCTCAATTGAGTAGTAATTAGTTCTGAAAAGAACTGGAGGTACAACTCAACGTTTCGATCAGTGTGCTCTGATCGTCCTCAGGGTTCATGATATATATATACACACACTTGTAGTGTTTGGTGATTAGTGAAATTCACTACTTGAGTAATCACACAGCAATTACTCATAAGTACTTGATTAACCCTCCTACTACAGCTGAACTTGAGTAGCAAGTAGCTATAGTGGTCAAAACCAGTCAACTGCCTGTTTTGATTGTTGACCCAAATGTGCACACAGGGGCATTTTTGACTGGTTTTTACTGTCATTTTGACCACCCTCAACAATACAAAACAATACTTTTACCAGTCAAAAACGGTCGACTCATTTTGACCTGTAAATTTTACTTACTACATGCAAGGTTTGACAGCGTTCTAGTGCACTAGATATACCTTGGCAAGTATATCAACATTTTGACTGCAAGGTTTGACAGTGTTCTAGTGCACTAGATATACCTTGGCAAGTATATCAACATTTTGACTGCAAGGTTTGACAGTGTTCTAGTGCACTAGATATACCTTGGCAAGTATATCAACATTTTGACTGCAAGGTTTGACAGTGTTCTAGTGCACTAGATATACCTTGGCAAGTATATCAACATTTTGACTGCAAGGTTTGACAGTGTTCTAGTGCACTAGATATACCTTGGCAAGTATATCAACATTTTGACTGCAAGGTTTGACAGTGTTCTAGTGCACTAGATATACCTTGGCAAGTATATCAACATTTTGACTGATTTTGACCCTTGCAGTCATAGAAGGGTTAATGAAGGGAAACATGTTACATGTAATTGTGATTGAGAGAGGAATACAAGAGGGAATGTTTGTTTCTTATAGGTCGCTAATGGAGCTTTAGAAGTGATGATTGAGGCTGACCTAATCAAAATGGAGTTTGCAGGTCACTGCTGGCTGTCCTAGAAAAGACTGGCATTAAACTGCTTGGTCTCGGACAAGGAGGATACGCTTGAGGTATGTTGGCTTTCTTGTCAAGCTTGTGTGTCCTTTTAAAGGTATATGATGCATTTGATGGGCATGGATGTTTTTGGACGGCCATTTCTTCACAGGCTGATCTAAATCTACAATCTTGTGCAAACCTCATTGGGATATCCCTCTGTCCACCAGTTAATGTTGCTGTCAGTGTGCTCAAAAGTTTGTTGAAACTAGTGCGCATAAATACATATTTGTGCAAAGTGCCGTCCTGTGAGGGTGGTTGTTTTTAGAATATAAAGATGTATACAAAGACCTGAATTATGTATAAATTTTAAAAGAAATTATTTCACATGACAATGACAGCCAATAAGTTTTGAAGAATTGTTGAATGTGTTTTATTTTGACAAAATTACCTTTTTTATATGAGCATCACCTAGCACTGCAACCTTGTTATTAACTTGAAATAGTTATTGCAAAATGTTATAATGATTTTTGTATTTTTCAGGCAAATTTGTTGTCAATATTCCACTGGAGATTGACAGCCAAGTAGCTGTCTTTATTCCCAAGACCAATAGACACATCCATCGTCACTTTCGAGTGGATCTGTGTCTACAGTGCTCAAGATGGAAAGCTGATCCAGAGAAAAGAACTAAAGGTACTGTAGATAACCCCTCCCATCCAACGCCCCTCCCATCCAACCCTCCCATCCAACCCCTTCCACCCACCCTCCCATTGCACCTACCCACTAAGTTACTGAAACATAATTTTAAAAAGCGACCATAAAAATGTTTAAAACAACTAAAACGTCCTTTTAAAAAGTTGACTTTCATTTCTAATTTGTCAAAATTATTTGTCCTTTGTTTGATTATTAATTTTTATTTTAATTAACAGACCTTAAAATCTGTGAAAATTTAATTTGATTGAGTATAAATAACACCTACTTAGTGTAAAGTGCAAACAAATTAATTTTTTTTTTGGGGGGGGGAGGTGAACAAATTAGGTTTTGTTCTTTTAAAATTTGTACTATAAGTAGGGTTTGAAGCTTTGCATGGTGGAAGTGCAGTAGGAGTAAGGTTTGAGGTAGTACCATGTTTAATCTCTACAGAGCTTACTTCAAACCTTACTCACATTTGTACTAAGATCCATATTATGGATGCCTAAAATCAGAGTTTCTTGGGGCTTACTCCCCTAGCTGGACCTCTATCAAGGGCTTTGTATGTATGTGTTTGCTTAACTCTAGAAATGTATTTACAAAATCAACCCACTGAATACCAAACAATGGAAATTTGACATAAATTTGTTGACATTTCACAACATTTTTACAGGGAAAATCACAAGTTAAGGTTAAAATGAATTTGATTTCAGCTCCAATATTCTTTCCAATATTCTTTCCATCTTATCCCTCAGGACACAAAGCCTTTTGAAACCGAGAATCTCATAGCTCAACTTCTTAACAACACCAATTACGCTTTCCCCAGATGACCGGAAGTTGTTAGGGTCCTGCCCAATGCCACGCTTCGCTGGGTCGTCAAGGGCAACAAGACCAAAACGAGGGCACAAGTTGTCATTGACATGTCAGGCGGGAACATGTGCCATTTCTCACAACTTGGAGTTTGTCACTGATTTTACCGGGAAAGTGATTTGAAGGCAGTAACCATACCCATAAGGGTTACTGTGTAACTTTAAGTGTGTGACTTTATCGTTTTGGTTTGCGGTAACACCATGTGTTTATCTCGAGCTATTCTTGAAGCTGAGGTACAGGTTCTGAAAAGAATTATCGCACAACTCGTATCTCAACCTTCGTTAAGTGAGAAAGGTTCAAGGGAGAACCAATGTCGGGCAACTCGTTTTCTCTACTGTCGCCAAGTGAGAAATATGGGGACTTCACAGGTTATTCTCAACGTTTCGATTAGCCTGCTCTAATCTTCGTCATGGTTTTCCCTTGAAACTTGCTCATTTAACGAAGTTTTAGATATGAGTTGTGCGATAGGTTCTTTCAGAACCTGTACCTCAGCTTCGCTGATAGTTGAGATAAACACATGGTGTTACCAAACCAAAACGACATCGATATTCCACCATGCAGTCTCAAATCTTGTGTGACTTTAATTGTATTTGGGATTTAATTCATTCTTGTGATGATTTCTTAAGGTGTTGAGTCTTCACACCACCGTGCAGTGGTGCATGTCGCAGGGTCAAACCGGGGCCCATCATATCGGCAGATTTTGGGGAGACACTACACGAGGATGTGCTTTTGGCGACGGGAAGCCAGGACAACTCAGTCAGGATCTGGTATGAGCTAGTATCTTACATTTTATCTTCAGTGTGTTTATTGGGGTTTTTTTTGGTTATAAAGTCCGTCTAAACCCTTTGAATTCTAAAAGAGCAAAATTTCAGTGTCATCCAAAGAATGAATTCGAACAATCAAAATGTATTTTCACTATTATTTTTCCTAAGGACGATCAGAGCATACTGATCGAACGCCGAGTTGTACCTCCAGTTATTTTCAGAACTAATTACTACTCAATTGAGAATTTCACATGGTGTCACTGCAATTAGTCTTATCATCCTCACCATGCAAAGCTACAAGTTTGAACTATTTTTTAACCCTTTTACTACCATGGCGAATTTTGGTGACTTTAGTCGACCAAGGTCACCACACACAGAGCACTTATCATGACCAGCTTTTAAAACAGCTGTACTTTTTCCCTTCATCACAGTCCTTACCCATGCTATATATGGTTGGAAAGACTGATTCCTTATCTTTCTAATGGTATAGCCCAACCTACATGTTTCTGTTATAGTAATCAGACATAATACAAGTCGATCCTTTCAATGGCCATTTGTGACCCGCTCCGTCGAAATGAGACTTGTCCCCCAACGGAGGTTTCCGTGTAATTCGACTCTGAACTTGTGCTCGCCAAAAAAAAAAAATGGAAAAACATTGCATATCGATTTCTAGGTTTTTATATTTTTAGTTTGATAAAATCTCGAACAATCTTATGGTGGTCTTACCTTTTCATAAAAATATTAATAAATCCATAAAAAAGGACGATTTCTGGACAATGTCTGTATCATGTTTGTCTTTCATGTGGCCTCCGTTAAATCCAAACAGGTCAAAATATCCTTGTTTTCGAGACAGCAACACGAGTAGTTCCGTTAACGTTAAGCGTGCGTGTCTGGTATCAAAAGAAAGGTCATGACCTCAACTGCGCACGTTTGTGGCAATGACTAAGCAGTATGGAGCTCTAATAGTAGTTTTAAGCCGCAAAATAAATTGTTAGCCAACGAGCCGAATCATCGGCAAGGTAGAAGAAATACAGCTCTTTGATTGGACAACAGTAAGCAACCAGTTGTCTGAGCATGCGGTTTACCAGAAAATGAATGACATCACCCTTAATGGCGTATGATCTTTCGGCCAACTCCAGGCCCAGCTTAGCGGTTATACAGACCCGAGTCTAGGCCTGGGCCCGCCGCTCCGTGGCTGGCTAGCTGCATACACCTAGCCTAGTGCATGCACTGTGCAGTTCGCGTGTACCAATCGAGCCATACACCATGCGAAATATGCACACGTCAGTGGGGTCGAGTTGGTTACAATATTAATGCATTCGAATCACCGTTTTGTAGTGTTTCAAAGTCGTAATAATTGGCCTTATTGTCATAAAGTCTGTTGACTTGAAATCATGATTTTGTTGAACAATACAATTTAAAGGTAAATCATGTTTTTAAAAGTTACCAACTTGTGAAATATTTACGACAGAAGCCTTCCGAAAAAAACAGTCCAATCACAGAGAAAATCTGTTTTCAATACACGACGGACGGTCGAGTTTGAGAGTGCACAATGTATGTACAGTAAAATCGTCTCCATACGTATTACACAGACATCTTTACGCGCGACTCCACACACAGCAGGCGGAATGAAGACGCAGCGGGCCGGTGTGGACAGCCGGTGTTTGGTACAAGGGCTGATTAATTATTCATGAGTTGTACATCGAACGATACCGCGCGCTTGCTCTGTGTGTGGACCAAGTTTAATGTTGATTTTCTCCGAAGCGCGAAATTCAAAAACGAAACAGGCCGCAAAGTGATGGTTGTCTTCATCGCTCGATAATTCCGGAATGGAATAAGCTACGGAAATAACATTTGTATCATTGGAAAGCCCGTGAGTTACTTGTTAACCTAGCATACATATCTATGAATGTCAGATCTGGGGGACAAGTCTCATTTCGACGGAGCGGGTCACATTTGTGCTATGGAACGCCATACACTTGTGTACAAAATGCTCTCTGTGTTTGTGAAACAAAGTCAGGGAAAGTAAAATAAATAACTCAATCATTTTATATGCAATGCCAATGATTTTGGTATCATATAAAAGGGAATTTCTTAAGCAACAATCATTTCATTGAATATATCTATCTCCAACAAAGTCTTCATGTTGAAAAATGAGTTTAGAAAAAGTGCCTGTAAATGGATGCATACTGTTGTGCAATAATGTGTGAATTCATGCATGACTGGGCAAACAATTCGGTAACCAGTGGGACATCGATGTTGCAACAAATCGGTAATGAAAGCATTAAATAAAATGAGATTTTCATATACTGGGGTTTATATCTTGATGCATTTACAGACATTTTATGAATAGTGTAAACTGAAAAAAAGTGGTAACCATAGCAATATATTGTTCTTCCTTGTAGAGTCATGATGGGCCAGTAGAAAGCTGTGTATATTCAACAGATGGTCGCCATGCAGTAACATCATGCCAACATGACAACGAACATTGGCTTTGGAGTGTCACTATAGCTACAACCCCACCGAATGTAGTTCTCCATTTGAGATCTGCCGAGTCTTGTAGTAAGTGTGGATTTTAATTTGTTTTTAACCAGTTGACGTCGGGAATATTTATTTTTTTCCGGTCCCCCGTGCGGGTTTATTTTCACTGACCGTTTGCAAGCTCCAATGCAACGGCCTATTAGCGACCAGCGCCCGGTCGAAAAGACGGCATTTTGTACGACGGCCTATGCGTTTTGTGATTGACTTATGCTCACCGCAAATTACGTTATCATTATTGGACAAACTTTTCTTGGGAACCAAATGGGGCGTGGCAAACAATAACGTCATGCAATAAGTGGATCGGTGGGATTTATCATTACTCATCAGTAGACCTCCTTACATTACCTGCAAGTGCAAAGGCAATTTACACCCGCAATGCGAAAGGCAGTGACCAATAGAACCATGCTTTTCGTAGTTAATATTTATGAAAATAAATTAACATTTTCAAACAAATCAATGTGTAATAAATAAACAACATGAAACATTCAAGTTAGTGTAAATTAATCGCATTTGTTTAATCAATTCGTCATCCCCAGCTTTTCTTCAAAAACAAAAACGTTACATGATTTTGTAGTGTCCAAATTTAATGACTATTAGCACAAGTTTATGCTACAAAAATATGAAGTATGTTCATTCAGCACTCTGCAAGTACCCCCCGCTGGTGCAGAATTTAGAGAAAAAAAATAGGTCACTGTTTGAGACTGCAGGATTCAAGTATTGATATTCCCCCTAGAAAAAAGTGGTGCAATCCCTAGTTCCCCCGAAAATTGGTCCCTAGTTACGCCACTGCTCCAGGATGCCTCTTGTCCAGTTGCTGACAGTGATGAAGTGATTTATTCTTCATACAAATGTATTACACTGTATTACATTTATTCTTAAGCGCTTTAGACATCAGCAAGGCTATGAACAGAATAATGACAAGACAGTTACTTAGGACAAATGAGCGCACCGTTATCATCATTCAGCAGATAACAGTTGCTGCAGTCACAGGCAGCCAGCCTGCTATGGAAGCTATGGCTGGCTGTGACTGCAGCGACTGTTACCTGCTGAATGATAACGGCTATGCGTGTACTATTCGCGAATACTACAATGCGTACTACTGCATAGACAAAACGGTGTAATTGGCAGTGTTACTCGCGAATAGTAGTCGCGAATAGTAGTCACGAATAGCAGACAGTTCGCGACCGCAATTTTTATGCAGTCCAAATTAAATGCAATACATTATTGCAGGTAGCAGTCACTGCAGTCACAGCATCCAGCCTGCCCTGTCGCTTCCTCAAAGGCATTACTCGCGAGTACTATTCGCGAATACTACAATGCGTACCACTACCAGCAGTGCCTGGACAGAACAGCACAATTGGCAGCATTACTCGCGAATAGTATTCGCGAATAGTTCGCAAACAGTTCACGACCGCAATTTTTATGCAGTGTAAAGGCAATACATTATTGCAGGTAACAGTCGCTGCAGTCACAGCCATCCAGCCTGCCCTGTCGGCTTCCTCAAAGGCATTACTTGTGAGTACTATTCGCGAATACTACAATGCGTACAACTATCAGCAGTGCCTGGACAGAACAGCGCAATTGGCAGTTCACGACCGCAATTTTTATGCCGTGTAAAGGCAATTTGACATTATTGCAGGTAACAGTCGCTGCAGTCACAACCATCCAGCCTGCCATGTCGGCTTCCTCAAAGGCATTACTATTTGCAAACACGTACAAGTACAAAGCTTACCACCATGACTAGACAAAACGGTGTAATTGCCAGCTTAATAGGATTACTTGGGAATAGTAGTCGTGAATAGTAAGCAAACACTTCACGGCCGCAAGTTATGAATGGTTCAAAGGCAATTGATCATTATTCGCGAATAGTTGCAGGTATTCGCCTGCGCAATTAATCGAATAATTCAAAATCCACGAGTACGATTAGCAACAACTATTCGCGAATATTCGAATAATCGAATTATTCACACAGGCCTAGTTGAATGATTGGCTTTGAGCAAATATCAATAAGGCAAGTATGTATTGAATGATTGGCTTTAAGCAAATATCAATAAGGCAAGTATGTATTGAATGGTTGGCTTTAAGCAAATATCAATAAGGCAAGTATGTATTGAATGATTGGCTTTAAGCAAATATCAGTAAGGTAAAAAAGTTTCCTGTTTCTGGTCATTGGTCGGCTTCAAAATCGATGTAGTTACATGCTTTTTTGGGGGGGGCCAACAGTGAAATATGTGATACATGTATATGCAATGACCAAATATACAGAGTGTGGTGGCTAATAGAGGCCATACAAAGTATGGTGGCTAATAGAGGCCATACAAAGTATGGTGGCTAATAGAGGCCTCACAGATCAGGGAAACATTCATATGTATGCGTATGTGAAGAACAAAAATTGTTTAAAACACTTGCAACAGAATTGCAATCGTTCCAGCAAATTTTGCTGCAATTGGACATCGTTTCATAGCAAACAAAAATTAACATTAAAAATGTAGACGCACAGGTCTGAGGTGATGTGCACAGTGATCAAAAACCAGACTTTTTAGGGTCTAATTGTCTTGTCAACATTTTATGAGAGGTTATGTCACAAAGAAACCAGTCATTTTTTGTTCTCAACCCAAGGTGAAATACTGTAAAGTTATTTTGTTAGAACCCTAAGGTCTACTGGGGGAAACAAATGGACCCTTTTTTACACATGCAACAGTGCTGATATTTGAGGGTATTTTGTGCTCAGATAGGGGATTATGTAGACCCATAGGCCCGGGCTAGGCCTGGGCTTGGCCAGTCTTCTCAAAGGCTTGGCAGTACCAAGACTTTGGCCCTCCTCCCTAAGTTTCCTTAAATTGTCACGGAGGGACGGCAGAATTAAAACAAAAATGTAACCCCTGAAAGTTTTCGCTTGTAAAATATGGGGCACTTTTTTGGAAAAATTCAGCACTTTCAGTAACTGGTACTTTTGCATTTTGCAAGTTGTACTACACGTCCTTTAGGTTTGTAAGCAGTTTCCAATGGCTAATTCTCTGTTCTATTTTTATTGATAAAGTCTTCCCCTTGCTTCCCCCGAGGCTACTTACCTGGGTGGAGACTATTGTCCAATCAGAATTGGTGTCTTATGTGATAAAATTTAATCTTTTTTTGACATTTTTTCTTTTATGTTTCCATGACAGCATGCATACAGTTTATGGATGCCGAGTTTCCGGGTAAATTTAGTTGGCCCAAGAATATCCTCTTAATTGGTTCCCAGAACTGTTACATCGTCATCGCACCCACCCAGCACTCAACCATCGTATCCTCCTGAGATTTGAAAACTTAGTTTTGAGCCTAAAGGACTGTGATACCCATATAAAGGTTTGTGTTGGGTAGGAAAAAGTAAACAAATTTGTTATTGTTTGTTTGTTAGTTCGTTTATTCAGGTCAAAGCCACCAATGTGCAGGCCTGTGATTTTCCCGTTTTCAGGATTTTTGACAAATCTCCATTTGCCTCAAAATTTTCTTGAAAGAGAAGTAGCCACCAAGGAAAGAAAAAGTAGCCTCTAGTTTCTTGTTAGTGGGGATGTGGAGAGTCTGTAAATCCTCCACAGTTGAAGATCCGGAAGGTTCAGGGGACTTTGTCCTCGAGACCAAAGGGAGACCCAGGCCTGCCACCCATTTGTCAGGATTTTTTTTTTTTTACTTTTATTAAATCACATCACTGAATGTGGGTTTCTTTGAGAAAATTTTTTGCCAGTAAGTGTGTAACGATTCACTGATGCATTGATTATTGCGATACCAAAATGCTGCAATACACATCACGATCAAAAACTGTATCGCGATACTGATTTTTCCCCACAAAAATTTCATCAGATTATAACAAAATACTGAATTTTATCCAAACCAAATTTTATTTAAAAATATTAGCACTTCATACCTGACATTCAGACCACAAAAGTCAGTGAAGTTTACCCTGACAAAAATGCCTTTTGCTGTCTTAAAAAATGCTGATAATCAAATCTGTTTTACTGTGTCTAAGTCTCTGTACAACATTGGGTAATTCACAACATTACTGACATTTTTTTAAAGCATTTTTTAGTATTCACGATACGTATCATGATATATATCGTATCGTGTAAAAGTGTTATCATTACACCCCTATTTGCCAGTCTGCCAGATGGCACATATTCCCTTAAAGGGTAGATGGTTTGCCAGTATGTAAGATGGCACATATTCCCTGAAAGGGTAGATGGTTTGCCAGTGTAAGATGGCACATATTCCCTGAAAGGGTAGATGGTTTGCCAGTGTAAGATGGCACATATTCCCTGAAAGGGTAGATGGTTTGCCAGTGTAAGATGGCACATATTCCCTGAAAGGGTAGATGGTTTGCCAGTGTAAGATGGCACATATTCCCTGAAAGGGTAGATGGTTTTCTTGATTCAAAGAAAGTAAGCATACATGACCAATGTTGTATCTTTCCTGTTTATTCTGTGGCTGTAGGTGATAGACACTACCACCCAACGGAATCAGGAAACATGCGAGACATCAAAACGACCATTCACATGGACTTCAGATGGAAATGAGGTAAAAATCCCATCAGGTCAAAGGTCAAGAGTGATATGACGTACCATCTACATGGTCTTTTCAAGATGCATATTTTGAGTGATTTGTAAACTGTTGTACAGACTGTCCTGTTCATAAAGTCAATACGTAATACACACACGCATTGGTAGTACACACATTCTTTATGTAAACTGTTGTACAGACTGTCCTGTTCATAAAGTCAATACGTAATACACACACGCATTGGTAGTACACACATTCTTTATGTGAACTGTTGTACAGACTGTCCTGTTCATAAAGTCAATACATAATACACACACGCATTGGTAGTACACACATTCTTTATGTGAACTGTTGTACAGACTGTCCTGTTCATAAGTCAATACGTAATACGCGCACGCATCGGTAGTACACACATTCTTTTCCCTACTTGTGTAATTTAACCTAAATTCCTTGTTTTAACATTCAAAAGCGATTCTTCAGGCAGAAATTTACTTTTTTAATAAGATTTTGAGTTTACAATAAGCTTGGGCGATAACATGATATCGAATATCGCGATACCTTTTTTATTAGATTACGATTTCGAGAACTTTTTTAAGTTATCAAGATATTGGCAAAATATATCGCAATTTAAAAAAAAAATCGCCATTGTGAGTTAAGTCAGAAATTCCATGGAAATAAAATTACAACAGTCTTTTTAGCTTTTCGAAGTAAGAAACAAAAACGAACTACTTCAGAAGTACATACACGCTCTGCAAACGAATTTGTGATTTATTGTGACGCATGTAGAGGGGTATATACCTGTGGTTATTAGCTCTAAAGCAATCATGCCTGAATGAAAAATAGTAATCGCGATAGTATCGAAAATTGCAATATTAGTTTGCCGATATATCGTGGATGAAAACAATTGATATTGCCCAAGCTTAGTCTACAACACATGTTAAATGCAAGTACCAAGCTTATTAATTTCTTACGTAAATCCTTAAAGAAATGGTTAATGCATTTCTAATGAGCCTAGATGATCTGATGATCGTTGGAGCCAGCACGTGTGAAGTGGATGTGGTTTATGTTGGAATTACGTCACACTAACAAACAGGATAAGGCTCCCAAATTTATTCAGATTGTTTGGGATTCTGTTTGGAGAATAAAATGGGCTGATCTTCACGTACTAACACATACATTATTGATAATCTTTAAAAAACATATGAGGTGGTATTATTTTAGTTCAATTAACCCTCCTACTTTAGTGGCAAGTAGCTATAGTGGTCAAAACCAGTCAACTGCCTTGTTTTGAATGTTGACCCAAATGTGCACACGGGGGCATTTTTGACTGGTTTTTACTGTCATTTTGACCACCCTCAACAATACAAGACAAGACTTTTACCAGTCAAAATGGTCAACTCATTTTGATGTGTAAATGTACTTACTACACGTAAGGTTTGACAGTGTTTGACTTGGCAAGTATATCAACATTTTGACTGATTTTGACTCTTGCAGTCATCTCTTGATTCTTATAAAATATAGATGTGGTACATCATTTTAATATCAAAAGTCTGGCTTTAATGTCATCAATTCCTACCTTATTAACTCATTATCCATGCTCTGGTAACTTATTTATAAGTTGTTTACTTCCATTCAGAAACTGAAAACTTTTCTAGTTGAGAATGTATTTTTATTTATATTTTCTTTCTGGGACAGGTTATCGTACAATTCGTCAGTGGACCTGGTTCCAGCCAACATACCGTCAATGGTTTCTTTTCCAGTGAGCCCTGTCGCCATCCTACAGGTAACTTACCCTCATTTATGTGATCCAATTATCCCTTCAAATTTTGTACTAGTATCTTGTAAATGAATTATCCAACAAAGTGTTGACACATAGCCATCTTTGCAAATACCATACTGAGCATGCCCAAACTGATATTAGCAATGCATGCTGGTCTAGCTAACGAACAAAAATACTGCAAAACTGATCTTACCTCCTCAGATATTGTCTATCAGTGTTACAACCACACTGAACAACAATTAGCCGTGCTACAAAACTGATCTCACTTCCCCCAGATATTGTCTGTCAGTGTTACAACCACACTGAACAACAATTAGCCATGCTTGGAGTGAAGCGTCATGGCCGAGCGGTTTAGTGCATCGGATTTGCGTTCTGATGGCTGAGTCGTCAGAATGTGGGTTCGAATCCTGGCTGCAACCATGGTGCTTGTGTCCTTGAGCAAGACAATTTACCATAATTGCTTCTCTCCACCCAGGAGTAATTGGGTACCTGTGAGGGCAGAGTTGGTTGTTGTGTTTGATTAGCCCTACATGTATATGCGCTGTAATGGCAGCAATTGATCTGTATACTCCCCAGGGAGCTGAGATGGTTTCAGGAATGATTTATGAGCCTGATGAGCAGGGATAATAATGTAATGTGCCTTTGAGCATCAGTTTGGTGGATACGTGCGCTATATAAGTCCATATTATATTATCCTTTTCTTTGATTGCAGTTTTATTAACCCTAACTCCCTAGACAACAAAGGCAGTTGGAGGATTTTGAAGGATTTTTATTGTTCAGTAACAATGCTTAGGGAGTTAGGGTTAATGGGCTGGTCAGAACGAGTGCGTCCAGTTTATAGCAAAAGCACTTGATGAGTCACCTTCTGTCTTAAACATCAACCAGATTCAGTTTTTAATAGTGGTTTTTTAAAATAACATTCGAGACCGGACTTTTAACCCACTATTTGAGACCTGTCTTTTTTACAACTGTTTAAGGGACTCTCGCCAGTCTCTCCCGCTAAAACCACTGGGTCATTCTCCCAGTATTATCGTGACACTCACCCACAAAGCAGTGATGAAGCTGCGCATGCAGTCCTTAAAAAATAACCTAATTCATTGACAAGAGTGTTCCTGCAGAGCGTAGACCCTTTGAATTGTCAATGAAGCCTTTCCATTGTGTGGACAGATTAACATTCGGCAAACAGTGCCCAGCCAGGCAAAGTGGTTATAATATCAAACTGGTGTGGCTGGCTTCTATTGTGTGGATGGATTAACGTTGGGTCAACAGTGCTCAGCCAGGCAAAGTGGTTACATCAAACTGGTGTGGCTGGCTGGTTTTCTAAAGGTCTTGTAGGAAACGAGAATTTTTGCGGGTGAGAATTTAGATTGTTCTGAGTGGAGTTAGTGGGCGAGATTGGATAAGGCTCCTGAACCAATCTTTTTTATAATTTTCTGAAATCAGTCTTTTTTATAACCATTTGAGACAGTTTTAAACATAACCATGTGACCAATTTCAACCAATCAGAATGTTTAAAATGTCTGGGACTAACCTCGGTATTAAGGTATCATGTCTGTTAGAAATAAAACCTTCCTTTGTTTAAATCCAAACAGCAAGTCAGACTTTTTCAGGTACTGACGGATCTTTCACAAGTCCAAACTATCCAGATGACAAGTCCAAACTATCCAGTGTGTGACTTTATCGTTTTGGTTTGCGGTAACACCATGTGTTTATCTCAACTATTGCGAAGCTGAGGTACAGGTTCTGAAAAGAATTATCGCACAACTCGTATCTCAACCTTCGTGCAGTTGGAGTAAGGTTTGAGGTAGTACCATGTTTAATCTCTACAGAGCTTACTTCAAACCTTACTCACATTTGTACTAATATCCATATTATGGATGCCTAAAATCAGAGTTTCTTGGGGGTTACTCCCCTAGCTGGACCTCTATCAAGGGCTTTGTATGTATGTGTTTGCTTAACTCTAGAAATGTATTTACAAAATCAACCCACTGAATACTAAACCTGAATATGCCATATTGTGCATGGACCGTATGTCATAGAGGTTTTGTACTGTAATGGAAATTTGACTTAAATTTGTTGACATTTCACAACATTTTCACAGGGAAAATCACAAGTTAAAGGTCCTAGGAAGAGTCAAATTGTGCTTATTTATTTTCTTTTGTTATTTTATCAATTGATATGAATAAAAAACAATTTTACGTTTAATTTTTGTCTGGATTGGGCTAATTATTTTTAATTTGATTTTTACAAAAATTGCCTCATCTAATTTCAAATGCTGCCCAACGCGCGGTGGCGCTGTTCGTGACGTAGACCTAGGCGCCGTATAGCACCGATAAATCTGTACTGTAGGCTCTACCGTAAAAGCGAGCGCAAGGCCCGTCGAATCAATGGCATGGATACACATGGCCAGGAGTCATTGGTGAATTGTGTAAGCCGTCGTTATGACCGTTTCAAAACATAATTCTGCACTCGATGATTTTGAAACAAGATCCAAAATCACACACATAATTAACATTGTCAAAGAATTGTACAATGACATCTTCAGTGACTTCACAATGAAACGACATTTTTAGCGTTAATGTGGTGTGCGGTGTAACAATCGACCTCTAACGTTAGTAATAAGCCTATTGCTTGTGGGTGCACGTACACATGTAAGTTACACGGAAAACAAAGCAACTTACCCTGAGACTTTCTCGCTTCAAGAAAGCTCCTCTCTTTCTTTTCTGGACATTTCTTGGCCTTCTGACTTAAGGAAATATTGTTGGCACTGCATCAGGGCGCAGCATGGCTTTAAATCTCATGCCAAACTGGCTCTGGAGCCCCCGGTCAAAGTATGTTGGCTCAAAGTGAGCGCTACATATCATAGAGTGCTCCGTTGGTCCTGACCATTTCGCCCTGGTCAGCTTCACACTCGCCGTCCAAATTCGCCTGTATTTAGGGTCTGGTGGAAATCGGTGAAGGCTGACACCTTCCTTTGTGGTGTTGCTACACCCAGCAACAACACACCTACAAGGCATTTCCCAAAAATATCTAGCTGAAAAGAAAATCTAATATGACACATCAACTTCATCAACTTCAGTGGTTTTGAGTACGACTTGACTGAAACTTCATCGCAGGTAGTGCTGGAACTTCCTAGGTCTACGTCACGGATTTGCGGATTATAATATGATAATGAGGAGGTAGGGGAGGAGCGTGGCGCCCCCCTAATTTTAGAATTTATTTTTTTAATGGTGCAAAGGGGCGGGGATAAAATAGACAAATGACAAATATATGTTCCAATAGGTATACTTTATTGTTTTCACTGTTAAAAATTTCTATTTCCTAGGACCTTTAAGGTTAAAATGAATTTGATTTCAGCTCCAATATTTATTCCAATATTCTTTCCATCTTATCCCTCAGGACACAAAGCCTTTTGAAACCGAGAATCTCATAGCTCAACTGATGAACAACACCAATTTACACTTTTCCCAGATGGCTGGAAGTTGTTAGGGGTCCTGCCCAACGCCACGAGGGGCACAAGTTGTCATTGACATGTCAGACGGGAACATGTGCCATTTCTCACAACTTGGAGTTTGTCGCTGATTTTACCGGGGAAAGTGATTTGAAGGTACGGTAACCATACCCATAAGGGTTACTGTGTAACTTTAAGTGTGTGACTTTATCGTTTTGGTTTGCGGTAACACCATGTGTTTATCTCGACTATTGCGAAGCTGAGGTACAGGTTCTGAAAAGAATTATCGCACAACTCGTATCTCAACCTTCGTAAAGTGAGAAAGGTTCAAGGGAGAACCAATGTCGGGCAACTCGTTTTTCTCTACTGTCTATAGAAAGTGAGAAATATGGTTCAGGGAGAACCATGGGGACTTCACGGGTTAATATGGTTCAGGGAGAACCATGGGGACTTCACGGGTTAATATGGTTCAGGGAGAACCATGGGGACTTCATGGGTTAATATGGTTCAGGGAGAACTATGGGGACTTAACGGGTTATTCTCAACGTTTTGATTAGCCTGCTCTAATCTTCGTCATGGTTCTCTCTGAACCATATTTCTCACTTAGCTACCATTGGCACATACACACTACCCCCTGTTGCTTACCATTGGCGACTTTAGTCGACCAAGGTCACCACACACACAGCACTTAATTGGGAGTTTCATGGCCAGCTTTTAAAACAGCTGTATTTTTTCCCTTCATCGCAGTCCATACCCATGCTATATATGGTTGGAAAGACTGATTCCTTATCTTTCTAATGATATAGCCCAACCTACATGTTGCTATTATAGAAATCAGACATAATACAAGTCAATCCTTTCAATGGCCATTTGTGCTATGGAGCATACACTACACTTGTGTACAAAATGCTCTCTGTGTTTGTGAAAGTCATATGAAAGGGAATTTCGTAAGCAACAATCATTTCATTGAATATATCTATCTCCAACAGTCTTCATGTTGAAATATGAGTTTAGAAAGTGCCTGTAAATGGATGCATGCTGTTGTGCAATAATGTGTGAATTCATGCATGACTGGGCAAACAATTCGGTAACCAGTGGGGCATCGATGTTGCAACAAATCGGTAATGAAAGCGTTAAATAAAATGAGATTTTCATATACTGGGGTTTATATCTTGATGCATTTACAGACATTTTATGAATAGTGTAAACTGAAAAAAAGTGGTAACCATAGCAATATATTGTTCTTCCTTGTAGAGTCATGATGGGCCAGTAGAAAGCTGTGTATATTCAACAGATGGTCGCCATGCAGTAACATCATGCCAACATGACAACGAACATTGGCTTTGGAGTGTCACTATAGCTACAACCCCACCGAACGTAGTTCTCCATTTGAGATCTGCCGAGTCTTGTAGTAAGTGTGGATTTTAATTTGTTTTTAAGAGAAGGTACAACATTGGATGAAGCCTCTGTTATTCATAACAGCATTTGAGTCTTTATTTTAAAAAATCAATCTGTTTGATTCTGTTTTCAGAGCAAGGACAAGTGTTATGCATGTCTGAGGATTTCATCGCCAGCTCTTGCAAGGGGAGTGACTTTGACATCTGGAACATAGAGTCCCCCACTTCACACCAACAAGGTCATGATGGGAACACACAGGTACTGAGGAATTGAAGCAAGGGGTGGGGGAGGAAGCGATCATATGAACCAAAAATAAATTGAAGGGTCATTAAATATTTCAACAAAACTGATATATATTAAGGAGGATGGAAAAAAATTTCTCAAGTTTTCTGTCTCCATTCATCTCCAGACTGATGCCCTATGTAAACCCACGACTCATCTTCACCATATTTCGTGGTGGTCTCCTGGCCTGTTTTACCACCTAACCATCCAGACATGCTGTACCTCTACGAGGTGATGCCTGAGAGGGCGCTCGAGGAGAGGCACCTTCATCCAGACTGTGCCAGGTGTCCAGGATTACCCTCAAGATGTTCTGGAATTCAAGCATAAATCAGATGTCTTGGTATGTATGATAGTTCTTTGCTAATCCTCAACTTTAAAGCCTTTCCATCACCATCCTTGATTACTCATCAAGGCCCTTTTATATTCATCCCTTAGGGGCGGCCCTTCCCTTGTGAAAATGGGAGCCCTTTTCATTTGTTTTCTTCCCAAAAGGCTTTCCCTCTTCGGGGACCAAGGTCCCTTGAATTTGCACTCCCTCTCAGTGGGCCATATCTTCCAAGTGGTCCCTTACCTCTGTGAGGGTCTTCCACCTCTCTGATGAGGGTCTTCCACCTCTCTGACCTTTCCTCAAAGTGGGCATTCCCCTCAAATTTGACCCTCCCCAACCAGTAGGTCCAGAGTAGGCAACTTTACGCAAATAATCGACTATTCGCGAATAGTTGGCCAATTTTTTCCCGCGGTTTATAAAAGTACTAAAACAATTTTTTGTAACATTCAGACAATAAACAAACACATACATTAAGCTCTTTAATGCCTGTTGTTTTTTTTTTCTTTATTTCTTGCAAAATTGTACTCGAAATAATACATTTTCGTAAGTGAAAATCCAATCGCCGTCGAGTTTACTCTGGCAGTGTAGGAAACTTCCAGCACAATTAGCATTAACCCTTTCAGCCCCAATGGCGACTTTAGTCGCCCGTGCACTGTACCACGCTTGAGCCCCAATGGCGACTATTGTCGCCGAGCGGAGTTCGCTTTTTCGAGAGGCTGTATTATTTTCATTTGCCGCCCTCTGCTGTTAAATTTTATTTAGCCAGAAAGTTCGTTGACACCGCTTTCTTTTGGTGTATGATACAATAGGGGTCACCATTACCATTTTTTGAGAAAACGACATGCGAAAAAAACTGCAAAAAAATCGAGTCTTCTTGCCTAAATTTCAGCATCATGGCTGATCGCGATGCAGAGATACTTGCAGAATTGTTTGCAGACAGTGACTCTGACATGGAATCTGTGAGTTCATCCGAAGAATCCGCTGAAAATAGCCACGAATCTGATGAACATTCTTCGTCTTCAGACTCAGATATCGACGTAGCTGGACCGAGTGGTGTGGCTGCAACCCCTGGGCGTGGGCGCGGGCATACCGGCCCGAGGGCTGCTGGTGCCGGCCGTGGTCGTGGTGGCAGTCGTGGTCGTAGTGTAATTACTTCACGCACATATCTAGCTGTGTTGTAAAAGCTTCAGCTTGCCTATGATCGAAACGTCGAGTTGTACCTCCAGTTCTTTTCCGAACTAATTACTACTCAATTGAGATTCCACATGGTGTCACTGCAATTAGTCTTACTTACCATCCTCACCATGCACCGCTACAAGTTTTACCTATCAACTTATATTTCTCAATAAATATGTATAACTTATATGCAGTGATAAATTGAAGCCATAATTGTACATAGCACTTTTAATGTGTCAGTATGATGTGAAAATTTGCGCTCATAAATTGTTAACCTATGTTCTTATTTCTCACTGCAATAATCTGCTGTTGAAAAATATGTGAAATATTGGGATGATGCATTTTTAAATTCCGTGAGTATACTTTAGAAGTACATACACGATCTGCAAACAAATTTGTGATTTATTGTGACTCGTGTAGAGGGGTACAAACATGTGGTTATCGGCTCTAAAACATAAATTTATGTTTGCCGATATATATCGTGGATGAAAGAAATTGATATCACCCAAGCTTAGTCTACATGTTAAATGCAAGTACCAAGCTTATTAATTTCTTACGTAAATCCTTAAAGAAATGAGTGGTTAATCCATTTCCAATGAGCTTCTAGATTTGATGATCGTTGGAGCCAGTACGTGCAATGTGGACGTGGTTTATGTTGGAATTACGTCACACTAACAAACAGGATAGGGCTCCCATATTTATTCAGATTGTTTGGGATTCTGTTTGGAGAATAAAATGGGCTGATCTTCACGTACTAACACATACATTATTAAACAATTTAATTAATTTTTGCCCTACACCGACGTGTGTATAGCACTGTATACTCGGTGCTTTCGGAGTGTCTGTGAAAAACTACACAGGCGACTCAAGGGATTCGAACCCACGACCTCCTGCTTACTAGTGCAGACGTCTTTACCTCTCTACCACCGAGCTTGCCCAATGACAATTGGCCGGCTAGAATCCCATATAGCAGTGGTAATCTTTAAAAAACATGGTTTCTAAAATAATTGAAAAAGCTGTCCACTCACAATTCCTCTCATACCTTACTTCAAACGACCTTCTGTCTTCTAATCAGTTTGGTTTTAGACCTGGATACTCCACACTTGCAGCAGTAGCTCATGCTCATGATAACTGGCTTCATCACATTAACAATGGTAATTTAATTGGTTCTTTATTCATTGATTTACAGAAAGCCTTTGATACAGTTAACCATGATATTCTTTTACGCAAACTTTCTTTTTATGGATTATCTACCTCAGCTGTTGATTGGCTAGCATCTTATTTATCTGGAAGGACGCAGCAAGTCTGTTATAAATCCAAACTTTCTGTAGTTAATCCTGTAACATCTGGAATACCTCAGGGATCAATCCTGGGGCCCTTACTTTTTCATTGTACATTAATGACCTGCAAAATGTCTTGATCACTGCAACATTGATATGTATGCAGATGATACACTTATTTATTATGGTGATAAAACACTAGTCTCATTGAAAATAAATTGAACTCGGATCTTCTTAATTTAACAAAATGGCTGCAGGCTAACAAACTTATTTTAAATCCTCAAAAACAGAAGTTATGCTAGTTGGTACTGCTCAAAACTTAAAAGAGCAATCCTCGAAATTTTTATTTCTGGCCAAAAATACAACAAGTTGATTCTCATAAACACCTAGGTATACTAATGGACAACAAACTAAATTTCTCTGAACATGTGAAAAAGTCTGCAATAAATTAAGTTCTTCAATTTCTTTGCTCACCAGAACAAGAAAATTTGTTGACCAGCCAACAGCTTTTTATTATATAATGCCATGGTTCTACCCCACATAGACTACTGCTGTATGGTGGGGTGCCAAACCCACTTTGTCTCCAAAATTCAAAAACTCCAAAATAGAGCACTTCGCATTGTTCTTAAGCTTCCACCCATTTCACCCACCAACTTACTTTTTAGTAATCTCAATACAATGACAGTTGCCCAGCGCATTCACTTCCAACTTGCCTGCCAGGCTTTTAAGGCCTCCATTGGTGTTGCTCCAGACTGTCTCTGCCAAAGACTTAACCCGATCCAGCCTGGCGATCGACCAACAACTCGGGCAATTACACATGGTAACTTTATTATTCCCAAACCTAAATGTGAAATCTTTAAAAACAGTTTTAGTTACAGAGCTCCTTCTTTTTTAAATGGTGTCCCTTTCACCACTCGTTCAAACTCTTATTCTTCATTCAGGCGTTTGCTGAAGGAAGGCAAGGTTTGAAGTAATATTTTTTTTTTATTATTATGTCATAGATTACCTTGTGTCTTGCCCGAGATGTAGGTATACAATTGATAATTAATTTTTAATCTTCCCTTTTAGTCCTATCTTTAATCAGTATGGTAGACTGGGACGGGGGTCTATTTGTGCAATTTAGTCCTTTACGTTTTATTTTGTATGTAATTGTCCATTAAGACTTTTTATTATTATTAATTCATCTGTACCTCCTGTAACAATTTTTGTATAATATTGATATATTTTTATATTATATGAGGGCCCCAAATGATCAGCTGTGCTGGATGGGTTACCCTCGTTAAAGATGGTTTTAAATAAAAAAAACATTCCATCCCTTGAAATATTTCTGTCTGAGGTGGTATTATTTTAGTGCAATTAACCCTCCTACTTTAGTGGCAAGTAGCTATAGAGGTCAAAACCAGTCAACTGCCTATTTTGACTGTTGACCTAAATGTGCACACAGGGGCATATTTTGACTGGTTTTTACTGTCATTTTGACCACTCTCAACAATACAAGACAATGCTTTTAACAGTCAAAAATGGTCAAATCATTTTGATGTGTAAAATAATGTACTTATACATGTAAGGTTTGACAGTGTTTGACAGTGCACTAGATACCTTGGCAAGTATGTCAACATTTTGACTGATTTTGACTCTTGCAGTCATCTCTTGATTCTTATAAAGTATAGATGTGGTACATCATTTTAATATCAAGTCTGGCTTTAATGTCATGAATTCCTACCTTATTAACTCATTATCCATGCTCTGGTAACTTATTTATAAGTTGTTTACTTCCATTCACAAACTGAAAACATTTCTAGTTGTTGAGAATGTATTTTTATTTATATTTTCTTTCTGGGACAGGTTATCGTACAATTCGTCAGTGGACCTGGTTCCAGCCAACATACCGTCAATGGTTTCTTTTCCAGTGAGCCCTGTCGCCACCCTACAGGTAACTTACCCTCATTTACGTGATCCAATTATCCCTTCAAATTTTGTACTAGTATCTTGTAAATGAATTATCCAACAAAGTGTTGACACATAGCCATCTTTGCAAATACCATAGTGCGCATGCCCAAACTGATTTTAGCAATGCATGCTGGTCTAGCTAACGAATAAAATACTGCAAAACTGATCTTACCTCCTCAGATATTGTCTATCAGTGTTACAACCACACTGAACAACAATTAGCCATGCTACAAAACTGATCTTACCTCCCCAGATATTGTCTATCAGTGTTACAACCACACTGAACAACAATTAGCCATGCTGCTAAACTGATCTTACCTCTCCAGATATTGTCTATCAGTGTTACAACCACACTGAACAACAATTAGCCGTGCTGCTAAACTGATCTTACCTCTCCAGATATTGTCTATCAGTGTTACAACCACACTGAACAACAATTAGCCATGCTGCTAAACTGATCTTACCTCTCCAGATATTGTCTATCAGTGTTACAACCACACTGAACAACAATTAGCCTTGCTGCTAAACTTGGAGCCATGCTTGGAGTGGAGCGTCATGGCCGAGCAGTTTAGTGCATCGGATTTGTGTTCTGATGGCTGACATGTCAGAATGTGGGTTAAAATCGTGGCTGCGACTATGGTGCTTGTGTCCTTGAGCAAGACACTTTACCATAATTGCTTCTCTCCACCCAGGGGTAAATGGGTACCTGTGAGGGCAGAATTTGTTGTTGTGTTTGATTAGTCCTATATGCGCCGAAATGGCAGCAATTGAGCTGTATATTCCCCAGGTAGCTGAGATGGTTTCAGGAATGATTTATGAGCCTGATGAGCAGGGGTAATAAAGTAATTGACTTTGAGCATCAGTTTGTTGGATACGTGTGCTAAATAAGTCCACATTATTATCGTTTTAAACATAACCATGTGACCAGTTTCAACCAATCAGAATATTTAAAATGTCTGGGACTGACCTCGGTATTAAGGTATCATGTCTGTTACAAATAAAACCTTCCTTTATTTAAATCCAAACAGCAAGTCAGACTTTTACAGGTACTGACGGATCTTTCACAAGTCCAAACTATCCAGATGACTACCCATCTAACGTTCACATTGACTACCTTCTACAAGGCAAATCCCATGAGGTCGTCTTTGTTAGTTTCACTGATCTAACGTTGGAGAACCCAAGCACTACACCAGTCACCAAGATACGTAAGAGAAGAGAAGCAGTGTCTGAACATACGCTCTACAAACGGCAGTCAATTCCCAAAACGCAAACGGCTTGTGAATATGACTTCATTGAGGTATAGTAGACTTTGTTCCACTGACTGACCATCCTTTCACTATGAATAACTTTACCCTGAAAATACCCTGGAAATCCGTTTTTCCGCGAAATAACAGTTCACCGTAATTTCACGGCAATTTCATGGTGTCTCTTCCTCTTAGATATTGGCAATAATGTTCACTGTGAATTCACAGCAAATTCATGGCGCTCTCAAGAATTAATGAGCTGCCCCAAGACTGCTACAAGAAGTTCATGGCGTTTTCACTGCATTTTCAGGGCGAAGGAATGCCAAAAGAGTATTTCATGGCGTTTTCACTATTTATTTCATGGAAGAACAGATTTTCAGGGCATTTTCAGAGTAAAGTTATTCAGTGTTTTGTGCTCATTGTTCAGTCGTCTTTGTCGTGCAACTAGCAACTGACGACCGTGTGCCCATGGGAGCTTGCAAAAAATCCATAACAAGAGTCGCTCTCGAGCGGGTGCTGGCAGGGGCACTCTACTTTGATTATTGGTGTCTCGCCTTAATATACAAGCCTTAAATTTCATGGAAGCCACTGCCTCCGTTGTCCTGTTCTTTGCCTTATTGGTGTCTTGCCTTAAAATACAGGCCTTAAATTTCATGGAAGTCATTGCCTCCGTTACCCTGTTCTTGGCCTTATTGGTGTCTTGCCTTAAAATACAGGCCTTAAATTTCATGAAAGCCACTGCCTCCGTTGCCCTGTTCTTAGCCTTATTGGTGCCCCCTTTGAAATATTTACATACCAAATATACTTGTAGATGATTATATATTCATAAATGTCCAAAACAGTTGAGACAATCTGATTGGACAAAATATAATCCGTTGGGGTGTATTAACAGATGGTACAGACATGGCTTATCAAAATCAGAACAGCGTGACAAAGCACCTATTTGCCAGCTGTTCTATTTAGCCGACATGTGACATGCATTTGAACCAACCAGAGTGATGAAGGTTGTTTTACATCATGCTGACTCATGTTCTATTTAGCCGACATGTGACATGCATTTGAACCAACCAGAGTGATGAAGGTTGTTTTCCATCATGCTGACTCATGTTCTATTAAGCTGACATGTGACATGCATTTGAACCAACCAGAGTGATGAAGGTGGTTTTACATCATGCTGACTCATGTTCTATTTAGCCGACATGTGACATGCATTTGAACCAACCAGAGTGATGAAGGTTGTTTTGCATCATGTTGACTCATGTTCTATTTAGCTGACATGTGACATGCATTTGAACCAACCAGAGTGATGAAGGTTGTTTTACATCATGCTGACTCATGTTCTATTTAGCCGACATGTGACATGCATTTGAACCAACCAGAGTGATGAAGGTTGTTTTACATCATGCTGATTCATGTTCTTTTCAAGTGTTTTGTGTTTCCCCAAAATGTGAATTTGCTGTGAATTTCTTTTTGGCTTCAACAAAAATTTCAATTTACATTTTAAAAACGAAATTGATGATGGTTGGTTTTTACTGCAGGATAATGACCTGTTTTGTGCATGGTCACAGGCAATAAGGACTTCACATTCGACTCGGTCCTTATTGCCAGTGACCATGCCCAAAACCTGTAATAAACGATGTTGTACCTTCCCTTAAGGTGGCACACTAAATTTATTTATGGGGGTTTGAAATTCAGCAAACCTTAATGAACAGGTGACACATTTAGGGAAGAGGGTCACACAGTCATGGTAGAGCAAAGCCTTTGAGAAGCCCAGCCAGGCATAGGTCTATGGGCTTATATTATCCGCTTTCTGCTTGTTATATACCCTACCTGAACACAAAAGACCCTTTACTAATGAATAGATCTCAAATAGCTCTTATTGTTAACACAAACTCAATTGACACCTTGGCTGTCTTTAGTTCACAACTGCAGCCATTATAATGAGGTCTACTTGGCTGGGCTAGGCCCTCCAGAAGCCCAGGATATGTTGATTGGCAGGTACTGTATTGTTACAAGATTAGGACTCACAAAAGACAGATTAGGAGGCCAGGTAGCCCAGGCCTGGCCAGGCTTCTCAAAGGCTTGGCTGTACCATGACTTTGGCCCTCCTCCCTTGATTTGATGAGGTTCTTGTGCGCAATGTTGATGTAAGTTGTTTTCTTCCTTTAATTTTGGCAACAAATACAGATAACAGATAAGTTGGACACCTCAGGAAATATCAAATATTGTGGCAGCCAGCTGCCGTTTGGTTGGGTATCATCTAGCAATGAGGTTGTCGTAACGTTCGTCACAGACTGTAGCGTTGTCAAGAAAGGTTTCCATGCAGAATATGTTTACGGGACTCTCGGATAAAGGTACTTCCTCATTAAAAATGAGTTCTATATTAAAGGGGCAGTATCGTCATGATCAGAGTAGACATTCAACAGGGCATGGAATCGATGTCTTAGCTTAAATTGAACACAGTGACTGAAAATTACTGGCTCATGTATGCAGCAGCAACGGTAATATGACCTTATCATGTGGGGAATTATTTTCAGTCAGTGAGTTAATCTAAAACATGCATTCCAATTCCATGTCCTGTTGATTGTGATGATACTGCCCATTTAACATAATTCCTGAAGCCAGTTTTTCATTGTTATCGCACTTATGGAACATTGAAAAAGTATTGTACTTATTAGATTTTTTCGGATTTTTACAAATCACAATGTTGTGATTTAAGCAATAAAAGAAAGCAAAGCAAATGCTTATAGATTTCACCCCAGCGCTGTTCACAACAGTGGCCCCAATACCCCAAGCAAAATTTACTTGCATTTTTCAAAACTGCCCAATCACACCTGTGTTATTTACTATGTAGTCCATTTCCCTTGTTTTATTTGATTACATTAAAATGATCTAAAACGGGTTCATTATAAGTAAGACTAATTGCGGTGACACCATGTGAAATTCTCAATTGAGTAGTAATTACTTCTGAAAAGAACTGGAGGTACAACTCAACGTTTCGATCAGTGTGCTCTGATCGTCCTCAGTGTTCATGATATATATATACACACTTGTAGTGTTTGGTGATTAGTGAAGCTCACTACTTGAGTAATCACACAGCAATTACTCATAAGTACTTGATTAACCCTCCTACTACAGCTGAACTTGAGTGGCAAGTAGCTATAGTGGTCAAATCCAGTCAACTGCCTGTTTTGATTGTTGACCCAAATGTGCACACAGGGGCATTTTTGACTGGTTTTACTGTCATTTTCACCACCCTCAACAATACAAAACAATACTTTTACCAGTCAAAAACGGTCGACTCATTTTGACCTGTAAATTTTACTTACTACATGCAAGGTTTGACAGTGTTCTAGTGCACTAGATATACCTTGGCAAGTATATCAACATTTGGACTGCAATGTTTGACAGTGTTCTAGTGCACTAGATATACCTTGGCAAGTATATCAACATTTTGACTGCAAGGTTTGACAGTGTTCTAGTGCACTAGATATACCTTGGCAAGTATATCAACATTTTGACTGCAAGGTTTGACAGTGTTCTAGTGCACTAGATATACCTTGGCAAGTATATCAACATTTTGACTGCAAGGTTTGACAGTGTTCTAGTGCACTAGATATACCTTGGCAAGTATATCAACATTTTGACTGCAAGGTTTGACAGTGTTCTAGTGCACTAGATATACCTTGGCAAGTATATCAACATTTTGACTGCAAGGTTTGACAGTGTTCTAGTGCACTAGATATACCTTGGCAAGTATATCAACATTTTGACTGCAAGGTTTGACAGTGTTCTAGTGCACTAGATATACCTTGGCAAGTATATCAACATTTTGACTGCAAGGTTTGACAGTGTTCTAGTGCACTAGATATACCTTGGCAAGTATATCAACATTTTGACTGCAAGGTTTGACAGTGTTCTAGTGCACTAGATATACCTTGGCAAGTATATCAACATTTGGACTGCAAGGTTTGACAGTGTTCTAGTGCACTAGATATACCTTGGCAAGTATATCAACATTTTGACTGATTTTGACCCTTGCAGTCATAGAAGGGTTAATGAAGGGAACATGTTACATGTAATTGTGATTGAGAGAGGAATACAAGAGGGAATGTTTGTTTCTTATAGGTCGCTAGTGGAGCTTTAGAAGTGATGATTGAGGCTGACCTAATCAAGATGGAGTTTGCAGGTCACTGCTGGCTGTCCTAGAAAAGACTGGCATTAAACTGCTTGGTCTCGGACAAGGAGGATACGCTCGAGGTATGTTGGCTTTCTTGTCAAGCTTGTTTGTTCTTTAAAGGTATATGATGCATTTGATGGGCATGGATGTTTTGACGGCCTATTTCTTCACAGGATGAGGTATACATTGCTGATCTAAATCTACAATCTTGTGCAAACCTCATTAGGATATCCCTCTGTCCACCAGTTAATGTTACTGTCAGTGTGCTCAAAAGTTTGTTGAAACTGGTGCACATAAATACATATTTGTGCAAAGTGCCGCTCTTGTGAGGGTGGTTGTTTTTAGAATATAAAGATGTATACAAAGACCTGAATTATGTACAGATTTTAAAGGAAATTATTTCACATGACAATGAGGACAGCCAATAAGTTTTGAAGAATTGTTGAATGTTTTTTATTTTGACAAAATGTGACCCGCTCCGTCGAAATGAGACCTTTCCCCCAGATCTGACATTCATAGATATGTATACTAGGTTAACAAGTAACTCACGGGCTTTCCAATGATACAAATGTTATTTCGTAGCTTATTCCATTCCGGAATTATCGAGCGATGAAGACAACCATCACTTATGCGGCCAGTTTCGCTTTTGAATTTCGCGCTCGGAGAAAATCAACATTAAACTTGGTCCACACACAGAGCAAGCGCCGCCGAGCTATCGCTCGATGTACAACTCATGAATAATTAATCAGCCCTTGTACCAAACACCGCTGTCCACACCGCCCGCGCTTTCATTCCGCCTGCTGTGCGCCTTCATTCTAGCCAGCTTACGGAGCGGCGGGCCCAGGCCTAGACTCGGGTCTGTATAACCGCTAAGCTGGGCCTGAGTTGGCGAAAGATCGTACGCCATTAAGGGTGACGCTATTCATTTTCTGGTAAACTGCGCATGCTCAGACAACTGGTTGCTTACTGTTGTCCAATCAAAGAGCTGTATTTCTTCTACCTTGCCGATGATTCGCTCGGCTAACAATTTATTTTATGGCTTAAAACTACTATTAGAGCTCCATACTGCTTAGTCATTGCCACAAAAGTGCGCAGTTGAGGTCATGACCTTTCTTTTGATACCAAACACGACGCTTAACGTTAACGGAACTACTCGTGTTGCTGTCTCGAAAACAAGGATATTTTGACCTGTTTGGATTTAACGGAGGCCACATGAAAGACAAACATGATACAGACATTGTCCAGAAATCGTCCTTTTTTATGGATTTATTAATATTTTTATGAAAAGGTAAGACCACCATAAGATTGTTCGAGATTTTATCAAACTAAAAATATAAAAACCTAGAAATCGATATGCAATGTTTTTCCATTTTTTTGTTTGGCGAGCACAAGTTCAGAGTCGAATTACACAGAAACCTCCGTCCGGGGACAAGTCTCATTTCGACGGAGCGGGTCACAAATTACCTTTTTAATATGAGCATCACCTAGCACTGCAACCTTGTTATTAACTTGAAATAGTTATTGGAAAATTTTATAATGATTTTTGTATTATTCAGGCAACTGGAGATTGACAGCCAAGTAGCTGTCTTTATTCCCAAGACCAATAGACACATCCATCATCACTTTCAATTGGCTCTGTGTGTACGGTGCTCAAGATGGAAAGCTGATCCAGAGAAAAGAACTAAAGGTACTGTAGATAACCCCCTCGCACCCAACCCCCTCCCATCCAACCCCCTCCCATCCAACCCCCTCCCATCCAACCCCCTCCCATCCAATCCCCCTCCCATCCAATCCCCCTCCCATCCAATCCCTTCCATCCAACCCCTCACATCCAACCCTCCAATCCAACCCTCTCCACTAAGTTACTGAAACATAATTTTTAAAACGACCATAAAAATGTTTAATACAACTAAAACATCCTTTTAAAAAGTTGACTTTCATTTCTAATTTGTCAAAATTATTTGTCCTTGTTTTATTATTTGTCCTTATTTTTATTTTAATTAATAGACCTTAAAATCTGTGAAAATTTAATTTGATCGAGTATAAATAACAGTTTTACATAACACCTACTTAGTGTAAAGTGCGAACAAATTCTTTTTTTTGTAAGAAACTTTATATAATTTTTTTTTTGGGGGGGGGAGGTGAACAATTAGGTTTTGTTCTTTTAACATTTGTACTATAAGTAGGGTTTGAAGCTTTGCATGGTGGAAGTGCAGTAGGAGTAAGGTTTGAGGTAGTACCATGTTTAATCTCTACAGAGCTTACTTCAAACCTTACTCACATTTGTACTAAGATCCATATTATGGATGCCTAAAATCAGAGTTTCTTGGGGCTTACTCCCCTAGCTGGACCTCTATCAAGGGCTTTGTATGTATGTGTTTGCTTAACTCTAGAAATGTATTTACAAAATCAACCCACTGAATACCAAACCTGAATACGCCATATTGTGCATGGACCGTATTTTGATATGTCATAGAGGTTTTGTAAAGTAATGGAAATTTGACATAAATTTGTTGACATTTCACAACATTTTCACAGGGAAAATCACAAGTTAAGGTTAAAATGAATTTGATTTCAGCTCCAATATTTATTCCAATATTCTTTCCATCTTATCCCTCAGGACACAAAGCCTTTTGGAACCGAGAATCTCATAGCTCAACTGATGAACACCAATTTACACTTTTCCCAGATGGCCGGAAGTTGTTAGGGGTCCTGCCCAACGCCACGAGGGGCACAAGTTGTCATTGACATGTCAGACGGGAACATGTGCCATTTCTCACAGTTTGTCACTGATTTTACCAGGGAAAGTGATTTGAAGGTACGGTAACCATACCCATAAGGGTTACTGTGTAACTTTAAGTGTGTGACTTTATCGTTTTGGTTTGCGGTAACACCATGTGTTTATCTCGACTATTGCGAAGCTGAGGTACAGGTTCTGAAAAGAATTATCGCACAACTCTTACCTCAACCTTCGTTAAGTGAGAAAGGTTCAAGGGAGAACCAATGTCGGGCAACTCGTTTTTCTCTACTGTCGATATAGAAAGTGAGAAATATGGTTCAGGGAGAACCATGGGGACTTCACGGGTTAATATGGTTCAGGGAGAACCATGGGGACTTCGCAGGTTATTATGGTTTAGGGAGAACCATGGGGACTTCACAGGTTATTATGGTTCAGGGAGAACCATGGGGACTTCACAGGTTATTCTCAAAGTTTTGATTAGCCTGCTCTAATCTTCGTCATGGTTCTCTCTGAACCATATTTCTCACTTAGCTACCATTGGCACATACACACTACCCCCTGTTGCTTACCATTGGCGACTTTATTTTTTTCCGTCCCCTGCAAGGGTTTATTTTCAGTGAAAAATCTATAAAAAAATTATAGCCATTAATCATATTTTTTGTCAATGAAACTAAGTTCGGACAACCAAATAAACACCTTTACTCATTGACATTTCTAGAATTAAATGGCTAGTTTTTTAATTACGGTTGTTTGTTCAGCACAATTAGACCGTTTGCAAGCTCCAATGCAACGGCCTATTAGCGACCAGCGCCCGGTCGAAAAGACGGCATACCTGGAGAGAGATCGAATGCCTCGTAAACAATGGATATAAAAACGTCTTTACAAATGCTTGGCTGGTATGTCAAAGGAACAGGTCTTGGATAAAGGGATTAGGCAAAAATCAACAAAAAGAGTGAACTCGTTCAGTATTTGCAGTGCATTTTGTCCGGGGCCACCGAACCGTGACCCCATGGACTCCGAGAAACGATTGCTTGTATACACGTCAGCCGCCACGACGGCACGCCACGTATGGCGTGTTGACACACAAAAATCAGAATGCGTGTTTAGACGCTCTCCGATCCGCTGTAGAAAAAAAAATTGCATGTACACGGCATCCGGGTTAACTGGTTAAGAGAAAGTACAACATTGGATGAAGCCACTGTTATTCATAACGTTATATCATTTGAATCTTTATTTTAAAAAATCAATCTGTTTGATTCTGTTTTCAGAGCAAGGACAAGTGTTATGCATGTCTGAGGATTTCATCGCCAGCTCTTGCAAGGGGAGTGACTTTGACATCTGGAACATAGAGTCCCCCACTTCACACCAACAACAAGGTCATGATGGGAACACACAGGTACTGAGGAATTGAAGCAAGGGGTGGGGGAGGAAGCGATCATATGAACCAAAAATGAATTGAAGGGTCATTAAATCTTTCAACAAAATTGATATATATTAAGGAGGATGGAATTTTTTTTACTCAAGTTTTCTGTCTCCATTCATCTCCAGACTGATGCCCTATGTAAACCCATGACTCATCTTCATCATCTTTCGTGGCAGTCTCCTGGCCTGTTTTACCACCTAACTGTCCAGACATGCTGTACCTCTACGAGGTGATGCCTGAGAGGGCGCTCGAGGAGTGGCACCTTCATCCAGACAGTGTGCCAGGTGTCCAGGACTACCCTCAAGATGTTCTGGAATTCAAGCATAAATCAGATGTCTTGGTATGTATGATAGTTCTTTGCTAATCCTCAACTTCGTTAAAAGCCTTTCCATCACCATCCTTGATTACTCATCAAGGCCCTTTATATTCATCCCTTAGGGGCGGCCCTTCCCTTGTGAAAATGGGAGCCCTCTTCATTTGTTTTCTTCCCAAAAGAACTGGAGGTACAACTCAACGTTTCGATCAGTGTGCTCTGATCGTCCTCAGGGTTCATGATATATATATACACACACTTGTAGTGTTTGGTGATTAGTGAAATTCACTACTTGAGTAATCACACAGCAATTACTCATAAGTACTTGATTAACCCTCCTACTACAGCTGAACTTGAGTGGCAAGTAGCTATAGTGGTCAAAACCAGTCAACTGCCTGTTTTGATTGTTGACCCAAATGTGCACACAGGGGCATTTTTGACTGTTTTTACTGTCATTTTGACCACCCTCAACAATACAAAACAATACTTTTACCAGTCAAAAACGGTGACTCATTTTGACCTGTAAATTTTACTTACTACATGCAAGGTTTGACAGTGTTCTAGTGCACTAGATATACCTTGGCAAGTATATCAACATTTTGACTGCAAGGTTTGACAGTGTTCTAGTGCACTAGGTATACCTTGGCAAGTATATCAACATTTTGACTGCAAGCATATGAATTTCTCTTTGCTTATTTTGCACACTTAGTGTATCCTATACATCAGTACATAGATTGTTATCTTCACGGGGCCTGTGTTCATTAATTTTACTGCATTCTGTCAACATAAAATATTTTGTAAAAAAATGGTTTTTTTTTCTTCAATTTTCAGATACATCAACGTTAATTATTAGACCCTCCCTAGTTCCTCCTCCAATTTTAATTTTGTCTTCACATAATAGGTGAGATTTCCTATTTTTAATTTTAAAAATTTTTAAATTTTTTATATATAAATATATAATTTCCCCTACTATTCTATAAAAAGAGTACTTAACAGGCAGGTCGTGCAGTCTCATGAGACGAAACCTGCTGTAAGCCTTATAGCATACTGCACCTGACGATTCATGTTTTTTTGATTTTTTTTTTTTTTTTTTTTTTCTAAAATAAATTTTTAAAAAAGGCTGTTTAAGAACTGTTATATTGCCGGCTATAACCTTCTCCTAACTCTTATTATTTTCTTTAATAACCCTTTTTAATAATTTCTATTTATTTTTCTTGTTTTATTTTTATTTGACATTAATCCACTTTTACATAGCTCCACAAAACAAAATATCATTTTCATCATAATTTTTAATTTTTTATTTATTGTTTTTTTTTTTTTATTAATTTTTATATATTTTTTTAAATTTTTATTATTATTATTATTATTATTATTATTTTTTTTAAATTATACCTTAGAACACACAACCCTTTTACCCTTCTTAATCAGATTTTACAACTTATAATAATAAATCATACAACACATCTAACATTAAATATTCGTATCCACAACCCACTATTTTTTTGGTATAATTTTTCTTCCTTTTGTGCCGAGTTTGACAAAGTCTGAATCTTTATAATCAGTCGTCACTCTCATTCTACACACTTCTTGGAATAGTTTTAATCCATTTGTCCACGGTGATAGAATTAACGTTTTTGTATATCGTGAGATATGTTTAGGGCTAAATAAACCTTATGTTTATTTATAATCAAAACAGGTGTCTGAGGCGATGTGCGCAGTGATAAAAATCCAGACTTTTTTAGGGTCTAATTGTCTTGTCAACATTTTATGAGAGGTTATGTCACAAAGAAACCAGTCATTTTTTGTTCTCAACCCAAGGTGAAATACTGTAAAAAGTTTTTTGTTAGAACCCTAAAGGTCTACTGGGGGAAACAAATTGACCCTTTTTTACACATGCAACAGTGCTGATACTTGAGGGTCTTTTGTGCTCAGATAGGGGATTATGTAGACCCCTAGGCCCGGGCAAGGCCTGGGCTTGGCCAGTCTTCTCAAAGGCTTGGCAGTACCAAGACTTTGGCCCTCCTCCCTAAGTTTCCTTAAATTGTCACGGAGGGACGGCAGAATTAAAACAAAAATGTAACCCCTGAAAGTTTTCGCTTGTAAAATATTTGAACCCTAACCACCCCAAATCTATCAAAATTCTCTAGGGGGCACTTTTTTGGAAAAATTCAGCACTTTTGCATTTTGCAAGTTGTACTACACGTCCTTTAGGTTGGTAAGCAGTTTCCAACGGCTAATTCTCTATTTGTTCTATTTTTATTGATAAAGTCTTGATAAAGAATTGGTGTCTTATGTGATGAAATTTAACCCTCTCAGTACCGAATTGTTTTGACATAAACAACAGCTGGTGACCGCATTGTTTGACCACTCAAGCGTGAAGCACACATTCTTACACAACAGAAAGCTTGTGTTCAAAGGCCAATTTTACAAACTATTATCACCTTGAAGATATCGTTTTACAGCAAAATAAATAATAAAAAATATCTTCTTGAATTCCCTTTCATATAATCCAAAAAATATTAAGATCGGTCAATAAATGTCCAAGTTCTCGGTCTTTGTTTCCTCAGTGTGATCTGTAAACTCAAACACTTTTTTGTACACAAACACATGGCGCTCCGTAGGTGTTTGGTATTTCGGATCTTTACACTACAATTTGAAGGGATTGCATAATAGCAACCTTATTTTATTTCACCATCAATGGAAAGATCAGATCTTGCTCTTTCCAACCATTGTAAGCTTGGGTATGGAGGGTAAACACGGACAAAACTACAACTTTATAACAAATGGCCTTTGTGCTCGGGCTTGAGTGCTTTTTTGTGTGAAAGCTTGGTCGACAAAAGTCGCCTATGGTAAGGAAGAGGTGGTATAATAATAATAATAATAATAATAATAATAATAATAATGTGGATCTCTACATAGCGCGTATCCACCAACTAAGTGGTGCTCAAGGCGCATTAATTATTATTACCCCTGCTCATAAGGCTCATAAATCATTCCTGAAACCATCTCAGCTCCCTGGGGAGTATACAGCTCAATTGCTGCCATTACAGCGCATATAGGGCTAATCAACCAACTCTGCCCTCACAGGTACCCATTTAACCCCTGGGTGGAGAGAAGCAATTATGGTTAAGTGTCTTGCTCAAGGACACAAGTGTCACAGCCGGGATTCGAACCCACATTCTGCTGTATGAGTGCAGTCGACTAAAGTCGCCTATGGTAAGGAAAGGGTTAATCTTTTTTTGACATTTTTTCTTTTATGTTTCCATGACAGCATGCATACAGTTTATGGATGCCGAGTTTCCGGGTAAATTTAGTTGGCCCAAGAATACCCTCTTAATTGGTTCCCAGAACTGTTACATCGTCATACGCACCCACCCAGCCCTCAACATCGTATCCTCCTGAGATTTGAAAACTTAGTTTTGAGCCTAAAGGACTGTGATACCCATATAAAGGTTTGTGTTGGGTAGGAAAAAGTAAACAAATTTGTTATTGTTTGTTTGTTAGTTCGTTTATTCAGGTCAAAGCCACCAATGTCCAGTCTGTGATTTTCCCGTTTTCAGGATTTTTGACAAATCTCCCTTTGCCTCAAAATTTTCTTGAAAGAGAAGTAGCCACCAAGGAAAGAAAAAGTAGCCTCTAGTTTCTTGTTAGTGGGGATGTGGAGAGTCTGTAAATCCTCCACAGTTAAACATCCGGAAGGTTCAGGGGACTTTGTCCTCGAGACCAAAGGGAGACCCAGGCCTGCTACCCATTTGTCAGGATTTTTTTTACTTTTGTTAAATCACATCACTGAATGTGGGTTTCTTTGAGAAAATTGTTTGCCAGTAAGGGTGTAACAATTCACTGATGCATTGATTATTGCGATACCAAAATGCTGCAATACATATCACGATCAAAAACTGTATCGCGATACTGATCTTTCCCCACAAATATTTCATCAAAATATAACAAAATACTGAATTTTATCCAAACCAAATTTTGTTTAAAAATATTAGCACTTCATACCTGACATTTAGACCACAAAAGTCAGTGAAGTTTACCCTGACAAAAATGCCTTTTGCCGTCTTAAAAAATGCTGAGGATAAAATCTGTTTTACTGTGTCTAAGTCTCTGTACAACATTGGGTAATTCACAACATTACTGACATTTTTTTAAAGCATTTTTAGTATTCACGATACGTATCATGATATATATCGTATCGTGTAAAAGTGTTATCATTACACCCCTATTTGCCAGTGTGCCAGATGGCACGTATTCCCTGAAAGGGTAGATGGTTTTCTTGATCCAAAGAAAGTATACATGACCAATGTTGTACCTTTCTCGTTTATTCTGTGGCTGTAGGTGATAGACACTACCACCCAACGGAGTCAGAAAACATGCGAGACGTCAAAACATGAACTTCAGAAGGAAATGAGGTAAAAATCCCATCAGGTCAAAGGTCAGGAGTGATATGACGTACCATCTACATGGTCTTTTCAAGATGCATATTTTGTGAACTTTTGTACAGACTGTCCTGTTCATAAGTCAATACGTAATAAGCGCATGCATTGGTAGTACACGCATTGGTAGTGCTGCGCATGGTGGCGCGACGCATTGGTAGCGCACGCATTGGTAAGCGCCGCGATTGGTAGCGCCGCATTGGTAGCGCCGCGCGCATTGGTAGCGCACACGCATTGGTGGTAGCGCATTGGTAGCGCACGCATTGGTAGCGCACGCATTGGTAGCGCACGCATTGGTAGCGCACGCATTGGTAGCGCACGCATTGGTAGCGCACGCATTGGTAGCGCACGCATTGGTAGCGCACGCATTGGTAGCGCACGCATCGGTGCCGTAGGTGGTGCACGATCGGTGCTGCGCATGGGTGGTGCACGACAGGTGGTGCACGCATAGTGCAGTGCGCGACAGGTGGTGCACGCGTTGGTGGTGCGCATTGGTAGTGCAATTGGTAGTGCGCATTGGTAGTGCGCATTGGTAGTGCACGCATTGGTGGTGCACGCATTGGTAGTGCACGACAGGTGGTGCACGCGCCAGGTAGTGCACGCATCGGTGGTGCACGCATCCGGTGGTGCACGCATCGGTGCACGCATCGGTAGTGCGCATCGGTAGTGCACGACGGTAGTGCACGCATCGGTAGTGCACGCATAGGTAGTGCACGCATAGGTAGTGCACGCATAGGTAGTGCACGCATAGGTAGTGCACGCATAGGTAGTGCACGCATCGGTAGTGCATCGCACGATCGGTAGTGCACGCATCGGGTAGTGCACGACCGGTGGTGCACGGATCGGTGCACGCGCGGTAGTCACGCATCGGTAGTGCACGACCGGTAGTGCACGCATCGGTGGTGCACGCATCGGTAGTCTGCACGACATAGGTGGTGCACGCATAGGTAGTGCACGCATGGGTGGTGCACGTCGGTAGTGCACGCATCGGTGGTAGTGCACGCATCGGTAGTGCACGACGGTAGTGCACGACAGTAGTGCACGATGGGTGGTGCGCGCATCGGTCACGTCGGTGGTGCATCGGTAGTGCTGCGACCGGTAGTGCACGCATCGTGCACGCATCGGTAGTGCACGACCGGTAGCACGCATCGGTAGTGCACGCACCGGTAGTGCACGCATCGGTAGTGCACGACAGGTGATGCTGCGCGCTAGGTCTGCACGCATCGGTAGTGCACGCATCGGTAGTGCACGCATCGGTAGTGCACGCATCGGTAGTGCACGCATCGGTAGTGCACGCATCGGTAGTGCACGCATCGGTAGTGCACGCATAGGTAGTGCACGCAATTGGTAGTACACACATTCTTTTCCCTACTTGTGTAATTTAACCTAAATTCCTTGTTTTAACATTCAAAAGCGATTCTTCAAGCAGAAATTTACTTTTTTAATAAGATTGAGCGATAACACTATCAAATATTGTGATACCTTTTTTTTATTAGATTACGATTTCGAGAACTTTTTTAAGTTATCTAGATATCGTCAAATTGTACTTTAACCCTAACCATCCCAAATCCTCCAAAATCCTCTTTGCCCAAAGTGAAGGATTTTGAAGGATTGAGGTTATGGACTTTGCAGCGGTGAAGGATTTTGAAGGATTCAGGGCGGTTGTGATTATTTGCTTGGTGGATTCTGGAGGATTGAGGTTATCAGGCTATTTTTGACACTGGATGAAAATGGAGGATTGAGGTTATGTGAACTTTGCAGCAGTGAATGATTTTGAAGGATTCAGGGCGGTTGTGATTATTTGCTTGGTGGATAATGGAGAATTAAGGTTACATGCTGGTCATTCCATAAAAGGATTCTGGAGGATTGAGATTATTGCTTATTTTAATACATACATGTTCAGGTTTATTTTACATGTATGTAGGTATTGCAAGGTTCATGCTTAAATCAGTGGACACTTTTCATTGCTCCATGCAGGGACAGTCCCTGGCCCAGGCCATGTACTGATGACAGATTAGAAACACCTGTGCATACATAGTCTGTATTATGTATTCCAATGTTGGTCACAAAGATCCATGTACATGTACAATGTGCATATCAATGGTACTGGTCCTTTGTTTACTGTAGCACACATGATTGTGCGTACATGTACAGGTTTATTTTACATTGCAAAGTTCATGCTTGGGTCAGTGGACACTGTTTATTGGGAAGGTCCCTGGCTCTGGGCCAGATTAGAAAGACCTGTGGTAGTCTGTATTCTAATGGCAGTGGCAGTCCCCAGTGAGTATTGTACACAACACATATAGGCAGTCCCCCCAGCAACTAAGTATTGTACACACCACATATAGGCAGTCCCTCCAGTAATAAAGTATTGTACACAAACATATAGGAAAACACTGGTATATATATGTTTTCATATGCATATATTTACAGTAGTTAAAGGGTCAAGGGTTAGATTTAGTGGTTGGGAGAGGCCTCCAAAACATAAACATCCAGTAAAAATAATTTCTTACACCAGCACCATACCCAAAAATTCCATTACCTAAACCTGTCACTGGAGGATTTTGGAGGATTCAGGCAAGTGGCACAAAGGACCGAAAGCTGGAGGATTTTGAAGGATTCAGGTCATTTGAGGTTTTAACACTGTAGAATTGAAGGATTTTGGAGGATTCATGCCAGGTTATGTCCTAAGCAAATGGGCCTAGGAGTTAGGGTTAAAAAATATATCGCAATTTAAAAAAATCTCCATTGTGAGACAAGTCAGAAATTCCATGGAAACAAAATTAGGACAGTCTTTTCAGCTTTTGGAAATGAGAAACAAAGTCAACTACTCCGCACGGAATTTAAAACGCATCAACTTATATTTTCAATAAATATGTACTAACTTATATGCAGTGATAAATTGAAACCATAATTATACATAGCACTTTTATTGTGTCAGTATAATGAGAAAATTTGCGCTCATAAATTGTTAACCTATGTTCTTATTTCTCACTGCAATAATCTGCTGTTGAAAAATATGTGAAATATTGGGATGATGCATTTTTAAATTCGTGGAGTATACTTTAGTAATACATACACGATCTGCAAACAAATTTGTGATTTATTGTGACTCGTGTGAGGGTACAAACCTGTGGTTATCGGCTCTAAAACATAAATTTATGTTTTGCCGATATATATCGTGGATGAAAGAAATTGATATCGCCCAAGCTTAGTCTACATGTTAAATGCAAGTACCAAAGCTTATTAATTTCTTCGTAAATCCTTAAGAAATGAGTGGTTAATCCATTTTCCAATGGGCTTCTAGATTTGATGATCGTTGGAGCCTTACGTGCAACGATGGAATTACGTCACACTAACAAACAGGATAGGGCTCCCATATTTATTCAGATTATTTGGGATTCTGTTTGGAGAATAAATGGGCTGATCTTCACACATTTTAACACATACATTATTAAACAATTGAATTAATTTTGCCCTACACCCGACGGTGTATAGCACTGTATACTCGGTGCTTTCGGATGTCTG
>CM055824.1:35637498-35653490 GCA_029582265.1 Zoroaster sp. YZ-2022 | reverse complement strand
GACTTTTCCCCAAAAAAGGCTATCGACAATCCCAATGCTCATGTTATATTTGTTTTACTATACCCTCATACATATTTAGTTGTATTGACAATAATGAGCATCATTGTCATTGAGCTCGGGAAAACGCGAATTGACATTTCGTGTGCCGCCATCTTTTCATGTGTAGCTAGGCGATGTTCGCGGCACATTACACCCGCGTCATTGTTCCCCGATATTGCTTCGAAGCGCATGATAGTAGTTTAACGATATGCGTTAAACCACTACGACGCGTGTTACCCTGTGCGTGAATACTCGGGGGCGCTTGGTAAACAGCCAAAATAGCATCTGGCACGTGACGGTGAATGGACCAATGAGAATTCGGATCTCGGTCATGAATATGTATGAGGTATAGTAATAATAGGCACAGCAAACGCAGCACGTAAATTTTCAGCCGATTGCCAGTGGTCCGTGCACGCACACTGTACACACACACAGCGCTATGCACAGCAATTTAGCGCCCGAGGAGCCCCTCCGAAAAGCGTTGGGACAGCATGCTCACCCCTACCGCTGTTTGCTTTCGACGATTCCGTGACGTTTTCAGCAACCTATGACCCAAACAATGCTATTTTTAGCTGGGGAAAACCCATGACCACGCAACTACGGCGATATTTTTCAATATGGCGTCGCGAAGTGGAAAACGACAACCAGGTAAAGTACCCAATATTCCTTTTTAAATACGATAAATATGAAAATATCGATATAGTTTCGTAAAAATATAGACTTTCAGCATTATTTTGGTATATGGATTGTATTATTTTGTTTCCAAAAACGCATCGGAATTGAGCGCTGAAGTTGACTAGTTCTGTACTTCAATTTTCAGCTCCACTGTCGCCGGTCGATTATGACGATCCTGTTTTCATTGCCCAAGTCGAGCGTGTGTCGGGATGGTCTGCCGAAGAATTTCACACTTTACTGACTGAATTTCGAGTCCCAGGTAATTATTTTTCCTTGTTTCAGTAGCCGTAATGTTGTATTTTAATAAAAACATAAAATTGTGAGGATTATGAATGATTTTGACTGGAAAATGAGACACGAAAGTCGGTCAATGTAAAAAAAATAGTACTATGAAGGGCGTGTGTACAGTGCATGCAACGGCGGGGTATTGGTCACGTGACCAAAATAAAGAATGATCAACCAATCTGAAGACGTAAAAAAGACGTGTTGGCTGTTCCGTTTATTATTAGGCTCCCGTCGTAAAAAAAGCATTACTTGGGTTCTTGTTAACTATTTCGATTTTTTTAAGTATAAAAACAAGATAATACATTTTAAAACAGTAATAATTTACAAAAACAATATATTAATAAATGTGTAGCACCAGAAGTTGGTTAAAAATGTCCTTTTTTTAAAAATTGTATTATACATTTAATTTTTTTTTTTTTTTTTTTTTTTTTTTTTTTCTTCTTCTCCCTCATTAATTTTTTTTTTTTAAACACAGATCACTGGACTGGAAAGCCATGTACGGCGTTGTTAGAGGCCATCAGAAATCGGATTGCAGCTTCGGGTAAAACTTACAAGGACCTGTTTCCTTCAGTTCTGCAAGCCCTAAATCTGAAGATTCCAAAACACCTGGTTGGTTTGCTACGAAGTTAAAACTAGGGTTAGCCAAGCAAAGAAAACAAACAACATGCTGATTTTAGTTCAAGAAGTTCCTGGTCTTGCCATGTCAGAACCGCATAAGCCTGAAATAGGACCAAACTGCACTAAGAATGGCATCACTCCAGCTTCACTTCTTGAAGGTTGGTTTTTATTTATTTACTCTATTTTTTTGAAATTAATCTAAAAAAACTTAATTTCTACTATTTTCTTAATTCTTTCTTTCTTTTTTTTCCTCATTCTTAACCACTTCTCCCAAATTTGTTATAATTGTTTTCTCGTCTTCTTCTCTTTTTAATACAGGTGCTTCATCCGATGCGGCGTTACAAATACAATTACCAATGCCAGTGTCAATGAATTATACAGGTACAGAGAAAAAGAAGGTGTAACCTGGCAAGTAGTACACGACGTGTGGTGGCCTAGCATTTTCAAATCACCCAGTCCTCCTAATGGCACAATTCAGTCTAGTTGGGCAAAAATCAATTCAAAGCGTCAAGAGTTGCGAAGAGAGCCCTTGGACAAATTCCTAAATGCAACATACTCCATCCCAACTGCAAAGCCAACAAAAGATCCTGTTTCCAGTGATGAAGATGACGATGATGATGATGATGATGATTTGGAATTCTATTCTGACACAGTTTCTTCAGATACACTCAACCAAATGTGCAATTGTATGGAATTATTAACTGATTTGTGGCATGATGAAGTTGCTAGCAATGAAGAAAATCAGGGAGAATTGGGCAAGTTAGCCAAGGTGTTAGAACAGACAAAGCAGATAAACTGTGATCTGAAAAAAGAGATGAGTAGCCTGAAACGGTCAAATATTGTGAGGCGGTTAGAGCGTCGCGAAGAAGATCTTGAGAAAATGGATACAAGAATTAAAGACAAAGACAAAGAAAATCAAATTCTTAACAAAAAAATTCAAAAACTTGAGGCAAAAGTAGCAAAGTTACAAAAGGAGACAAAAAATAGCAAGGACTCAAGAAGATACTTCAAAGTTGGACTCACAAATAGCAATGAGGCAAAAAAGGACCTTCGTAAACAAGTTAAGCAACTAGAGTTAGAAAATGAAAACCTCAAATGTGAAATAGACGAGATAATGAATGATAAAGAAATAGTGTCGCATTTAAAATGGTAGATACACTGATGACATTCGTCTCACATGTTTTGAGTTGATATCTCGAGGGGTGTCCAGTAGCAATGTTGCTGACATAATTAGAGTTGTTTTGCAGGACATCGGCAAAATGAAGGTAGGTAGGTTACCAAAACCTACATTAATCAGGTACCTGTGTATCGAACAAGCAATGCTCAGTAAAGAGGCAGCTCGAGCCAAGATAGATGCATCATCCCAACCTGTGACCCTCCATGTGGATGGCACTTCAAAAAAGAAGAAGGGGTTCACAACTTTCCTTGCCTCCACAGAGGCGGGGAACAGTTGGGATGTGTTTGTACGACATAAACACTGAAAGCGCGAGTCCCTCTTGAAGGAAACCGTGAGACACACTAAATGAGCTGATAATGCTAAATGTGAAAAAGACGCCCTTCACGAAGCAACTTAAGCAAAATCAAGAACACGATGACCGATAGATGTGTCGTTAATAAAGCGTACATCATGCAACTTGAGAAGTGGAGAGCATCCGTGTTGCCAGAAGTTGTGGATAAGTGGGAGGAGATAGATGACGACTTGAAGCAGCAGATGAGCACCATAAATGACCTTTATTGTGGAAAACATCTGATTCTCAATCTTCAAGAATATGCAGCATCGGCCCTGTTCGAGTGGGAGAAAATTGAGTCTGAATATGGAAAAATTGGGAGAGAGAAGAAAGTCTTATGGAATAGGGGTAAGGAGTCGGCCACACTTGGAGCAGTTCGATCGTTCTGCAACCTCCTTGGACCCGATTGCGATCAGCAGTCTGGAATGACTGAAGAGTTCCACAGCATTCTCTCTACTCAATTCCAGACAAACTCCAAATTGATGGCCTACAGAGGTAACCGCTTTAATGTTCCATTCTACAATTCCGCAGCTGTATACTACCACAAGGACCATTTTAGCGCCTTATGCTTATCGCTTGATACAATTAAAGAACAAAATACTTACATCAAGTGTCTCAAACCAGATCTTGCAGATGAGATCATCTTATCCGGATTACGAGCCATGGGAATCATCAACCAACATATTTCGACCCCATTGATGAAGATGGTAGAGAGCAGTGTTCCTGTCATTGAAACAGACAAATACTACACACGACTGCAGAAGAAAATTATGGACTGGATGCTGGACCCTACTCCATTAGTAAATGACACCACTATTCTCTTTGAGGACTTCCCTCCAGTCAAAGACGACATCCACAGGGCTCTTTATGAGCAGACTTCTGGCAGCATCGAACATCTGACCAAGCAAGCGCTCTCAGTCATCCTTCACAACATGCTGGTCTGTGTGAACAGGCAACTTGAGGATCATCTTCCTGGTGGTCGATTCTACCAAGCAAACGAACAGCTTCGTCAAGAAACAGCAACGTGTCCAAAGGATAATCTTGCTGCAGAGCGGATGTTTGCTGGTCTTGACAGACTGAAGAGACTCATGCCAAATGCCAACACGTGCGCATTTGAAGGGATTTTACTATGGTCACTCAACAAAACCAGGGCATATCTTGATGAGATGGATGAGACATCACGACAACAATTCATGTCACAAGCTCGAAAAAGTCGGTCATCATATTTGAAGCTTTACCAGCGAAAAAGTGAAACCATTAAAAACCTCACTGCTGAAAGACTAAGACAAAACAAGGAAAAGAAAGAAGCTAAACTAAGGAAGCTGACAAAAACAGCAGCAGAAAACACATCAAATGCACTAGCCTTGTGTGGAAGGATTTGCAATTCAGACTCTGATGTTGACCACCTGAAAAGCGAAATGTCACAGAAAGACTTTGAAGCTGCTTTAACAGCACAAGTTAAGCACTGGAAAACTGCATCAAAGGGTGGGCTAGCAAAAGATGTCTTTCATTTGACAAGCAAAGGTAACAAGCTCACTGCAGAACAACTGGATACAAATCTCAGGACAATTATCAACCAAGTAATGACAGGACATGACCATGAAGACCAACCCAGCACTTCCACAGGGACTACGGACAAAGCAAAACAGAGAGATGAGTTGAAAAAGAAGCTGGCCAAACTGTCTCCTACCAACAAACGTCGCAAGGGCCCTTTTCCTGGAGACAGGATCATTCAAAAGCGAATTTGCCACTCCTTCGTTGATTCCGAAGAAGGTGAACTTCTTGAATGCAAAGGACTTGTGTTAAGAAAAGCATCGGAGGAAGATATGGAAGAACTGATTGAACCTGGTGACAAAAATACATTGGCACATTCACTTTTTATACAATAATGTACGACTAAGCCTCGATGAGCTACTGTGTTACCCCTTAGAAAAGGAGTGGAATGAGGGGTTACTGCAACTTATGTAAAATGGTTTGGTTACATGTACATGTAATTCATGTAATTTACTGACAATGTTATTGATGGCATTTCAAATTCAATGTAAGTTGAAAATAATGAATACTTACCTAAGCACCTGAAAAGAAAAGTAATTCACTCAGACACTCTTTTCAAAGGTACTTTAATAAGCCTAATTAGCATAATATTGGTGCCTAATCTTTGATTTATAAGTAGCTTGAAATGAAGGTTAAACACTACAGAAAACTTGTGCCAAGTTATACGGCTGTAAGTACCTGCGATATGCCAGGAGAGCATTTACGCATATCTAATTAGGCTTTTGTCAAAAAGTGGGTAATTAATTAGCATAATTTGCATAAACTTGATGTGATCTTGAATATCATTGCTGAGAAATAATGATCTATACATGACAAGCAAATGTGCCAAGTGGTATGCCTGTAAGTTCTTGTGGTATGCCTGTAAGTTCTTGCGATTTGCCAGGAGAGCATATACGCATATTTAATTAGGCACTTTTGTCGAAAAAAGGTAATTAATTAGCATAAATTTGCATAAACTTGATGTAATCTTGAATATCATTGCTGAGAAATAATGATCTATACATGACAAGCAAATGTGCCAAGTGGTATATCTTTAAGTACTTGCGTTTTGCCAGGAGTGCATTTACGCATATTTAATTAGCTGGACTTAGTACTTTTTCCCAATTTTGGGTTTGTTCCACGAAGGCGAATTTGACAAAGTGGCGTTTTCTCCAACCGATAACGACAAAGCGAAATGTTCAATTGGCTTTATTTTTTCTTTGTGCAGAAATTTGGCACTTAAATTATCAAGAAAGTTACATTCCAGTGACCTTTTATCAAAAATTAACTGTGAAAATTAATTGTAGAAACCCAAAATTGTGCTTTTTCGCCTTTTTCCCCCAAAATGGCTGAAAATGACGCGAAAATGAGCGCGCAAAATTTGGCATAACTCGAGAACCAAAGGTCGTATTAAAAAAATTCTTGCATTTTTGTGTTTCTCTCATCAAGCTGCATCCTGTAAAGTCTTTACTGTCATTATAGGAGCAACTTTGAAAAATGGTTTGCTGTGCCTAGTAATAAATGTTATGATATTGTTGTGAAGAGATTGTATTTGCCACCTATAATTTATGTGATATTATTTGTGCAGATAGAGGTCGTGTCTTTGACACCCAATGCGATGCATTGGAGGCATTTTTAACTGCAGCAACAGTGAGTGTTTCTGATGATGCGTTGAAAAAAGAACCTTACGAGAGGTTTTCGATTAAAGGAACTGTAGTGAATGTAAGTTTTTCATGTCATGTGTTTATTGGTTTTGTTGAATGCAGAGCAGTGTTTGTAATTGTGTGATGGAAATTGTGTGTGGGGTTCTCCTCATGCACAAATGAGTGTATTGGAGTGATAAGCAGACATGTTTGGGTGATAATTATGTAAAGAATGAGAAATTAAAGAAAGATAACACAAAATCATCCAGATTGTACAGTACTGCATTTCTAATAAGGAAACATGAAGTGAGTGTTTGAGCAGGCTTGTGTTTGACTGAGTGATTGACTGTCTGATTGATTGATCTATTGAGTGGTTGTTGGTTGTTTGATTATTAGCTATTTGAAAGAAATGTGCCATAAGTGAATGTTTTTGCAGAAACCTGTATAAAGTTTATGTAGACATCTGTTGCCATTTGTATGGCATTTTTCTTGATACAGAATTGTTGATATGAATTGGTTGTTTGAAGCATACATGATGATACATGATGATGATGTATTGATTTGTGCAATCATGAGGAGTTTATAAAGTGTGTGTTACACATGTATAGTTGAAGCAGTAGGGACGGTATCATTAACCCTAACCCCCTATAGGTATTCTGGCTAGCAACCTTCCTGAACCCTAACCCCCTATAGGTATTCTGGCTAGGAACCTTCCTGAATCCTCCAAAATCCATCAGTGCACTTTTGGAAACATGCCCTTATCTTCAAAATGGAGCATGCATTTTCGTTGATCTTTCATATTCAGTACTTGAGGAGGTGAACGTACCAGTTTCCAACAGTGGTGAATTTTCCCCAAAAAGTGCCCCTTGGAGGATTTTGATGGATTTGGGGTGGTTAGGGTTAATATATTATTTATGATTGTTGGCAATTTGTACATAATTTGTGGTTTGTTTGGATGTTGACGCATCAAATTGTTAAATTGTGCACAATTCTAATTTCAGGTTTCACCGTTGAAAGAAACACCCAGATCAAAGCGTAAGGAGGTCGAGCTAGAAGATTTGAAGGATCGGAGCAAAAGAATTTGTGTGATCTTATGGCGAGATATTGCAGATGTCGAGTCTCCAGTGGTGGATTCTACCATCATAGTTAAGAACGTGTACAGTAAACCTTATCAAAATGTGGTCAAATTTAATAGTACACAACAGACAAGAATGGAGGTGAGTCATAATATTTGATATTGGAAGGTTAATTATTGCATATTGTTGTGATTATTGGGATTTGTAATATTGTTATAAAAGGAAGGATTGAATGATTGATTGATTGATCAGTTGATTAATTGGTGGAATTGTTTTGGGTATTTGAATGATAAATGTTCAGCTGTTGGGTATATTTTATGGATAGTGTTGATTACTTGTGAATTCCAATGGTGTGATCTGAAAAGTTGAGATGTAGTCAGTGTGAGGTTATGTAATCAGGTAATGATATGTAATGAAAAGAACATTAAAATCAAGTGTGACTAAAACTGGGCATTTAATATTATGTTTGAATGATAATTGTTTGTAACCTTTGGCAGAATGAAATTGTTATTGGTTTATTAATTGGCTTTGACAGTTTTTGTTCACAATAATTCATTGGGGAATCTTTGTGTAAAATTAAGTTAATTTTTTAAGTTTTTGTACATTGTTTTTTACAGGTTGTTGACTCGAAGGTAATGGCTGAGATTACCATCGATGGTTTCATTGAAGGAGACGAGTAAGTAACAGAATGTAAATTGCCTATCAGTGTATTGTGAAAGCCATGTCTGGGCAATGAGAAAATACAAGTATTGGAGCACAGAGATGGCATATTAATTCCTTTGTGTTCCTTTTCAATGCACGACATATAGGTATGCTTTGACATTGGTGTAGGTTTTTTTTTTTTAATTGCACAGGTAAAGCAGAGCTTAAAAAAGGAAATAAATGTGTTTGAAGTCATTGTGCAATAGAGTGTATATAAGTGTTTAACATATGTTTGTTTAATTGTTTGATAGTGGTTTATTGCATCTTAACACTGACATCGATGTTGCATACAAGGTAGATTGTGGTCTACTGTTGGGAGCTTTGGAAATGGAAAACCTTGATGAACTACAAGCTTCACTGCCCCTGCCTGTTGTGGTTAAGTACATCAATGTTACGAAGAGTATTACTGCATTTATTAAAGAATAGGAAAGGATGTCATAGGACATGATCAATTACGTCACTATTGGACGTGAAGAATGTGTTTCGTGATACATCGTTGGGAAGTGTATGATTTGTTGCAATGTATAGAAGTAAAATTTGTTGAAACAGAATATTAGTGCACGCAGTTGCAAAAGTGCGCACAAGGGGGTGATTTGTAGAGAGATACACTGCATAAAAGCATTATGTAACATTGCAATGCAGGCAAGAATAATGTATCAGTTAACTTGACAGATCGTGTTTATGCTAGTTGACTGAAGAATGCACTTTTATTGTTCCTGTCCTTGGAGTTGTTGCGCTACACGAGTGCCATATTGAAATGACTCATGTTCTTGGTAGATCAGCATGTGCGCAGGAGCATGTGAAAAGCATAATTTGTAACACTAATTTCAGCTGGTTTTGCGCATATATGCTAATGGGAACAATCATTGTGGGTTTTCATCAATGTACAAATGTAAGAAAGAAACAAGAATTATGTACTTTCCAGAGATATCACGAAACTGGACAATTCTCATGGGATGATCATGGCTTATCACAGATGAAATGTTTATGAGTTATCCCGTGCAACTCTGTTGAAATTGTGGGAATTTGTCAGTGAGTGACTCGGATTGTTGCAAGGAATTGTTTGTGATAAAAGCAATGAACACATATAAAATGTGAGCTTGAAAGTCTAAATTTGTTGTATATAGAGGTGGTGAAAATGTGAAGCCTTTTGATTGGGGCATTTTAAGAGGGTAATATCTGCAAATTTATATATACAAAGTTACTAGATTGTTAATTACCAGAAATGACTGTTAAAACAGAAATATGAAACATTGATGTGTAATGTTACAGGTTGTTGAAAGCGTTCATTACAGAGAACAGTACAGAAATGTTGTCATTTTGGGATCTCCTCATGCCCATATACGTGAAATGTGTTTGTACTACATGTCGGTTTGTACTACATGTCGGTAAAGATAGGGTAGATTTATGTTTGTTCATTAGCATGGATCATAGTTGTAGTTGATGTTTGGTAGGTGTTACAACATAAAGTGACAGTGAAAAGTTTTTTTTAAATGTCCTCCTTCATGAGTAAGTGGTTTGTTGAGGATAAAGGATTTGATTTGTTTGTAGCTAAATTGTGCTACGTTGACTATTGATGTAAGTCTGTGTCGCTCATTGACAAGTTCCAAGTGAGTTGGCACGGAATGATTCCATAATTGAAAGAGAAGTACATTATTGATTTTTGTTGTAAAACATTTGTGGTTATGTTTCTTGTATTTCAAATTCAATGTAATGTAAATTGTTGGTACTTGAGATACTAGAAGAAATAATTGATTTTGTGAAATAAGTGTTGAATCAATAACAGATTTGTGATGCATTCATATTTGAAATATAAAGTGTTGTAATGAGTGGGGGTAAATGAGTATAAGTGGAAATATGTCGTTTTGGTCATATTAGTTTTGCGGGGATTTTGATATTGTCTCAAAACATCTGATGGCAAGAAAAAGAACGGTGAGTGTAATTTTTGATCAAGAAAGTGTTATTTTGACATGTACAAAATATATTGATGACATTCGAAATGATGTCATTCCTGATGTGCAGCAGTCAAATGAAATGCTGGTGTACTTGTTTAATGTGAGGTTAGGGATTAGGGAACTTTGTCTGTCTTATATTTGTAATTGTTGTCGAAATGAGTGCATCAGAAATTTGTATGTGAACATAGATTGTGTTAATAGTGTGAAATTTGTTAGAGCATTGTTCCATGCAGTAAAACATTGCATTGGTTTAGAATTATTTTTGGAAGTTGTGTTTGGGAAAAGCCTTTATGTTAAGTTTACATTTGTGAAGGTATTTTTGGCAATATGTAATTGCAAGTGTTATGTTGTAGGAGTAGGACATATACAAGTGGGTTTACAAATATCATATGTTGTTGAAGTTAAGTTGTTGGGTATAAATGGTTGTATTTCATTGGCATTTCTTATTTCAGTAGAACCAACAGGTATAAGAACAGTTGTATCCCAAGTCTAACCAACTTATTGAATAAGCAGTATTGACCATCATCAGCTAACCACTTTTGTGTTTAGTTGTGTTACTGCTGTCAATTGACTTGACTTGTTTTTATTCTGATCTCTGTACTTTAAAAATATATACTTTGTTTCTATCTGATTGTATTTTAATTCCTGTTCTTTTTAAGTAATTTGTGATGGCATCTTATGTCGGTTTAAAATCATTATCTTCTATTTTATTGTTTAAATTTTTAAATGTTTCATTTCAGTTTTTATGTATGAATATATAGTACAATTCAACCTACATGTACTGGTTGTCATACTGTACATTCCAATAACTAATTTGTTTACTGAAATAAACCAATAATAATAATAATAACTAGACATTAGGTGTTTGTCCTATGGACGAACACAAAGCTGTTCCGTTGTTGTTGGACTATGATTGTTATGACGCGACCCTCAGCCTAAGTTGTAGGCCTAACCCTGATCTTGAAATTGACCATTGGGTTGAGACCTTAAAGATGCATTGCCCGATTTTAGGTCGATTTTAGGTCGATTTGACGGTCAAAAATTAATTTAAATGTTAAATTGCTATTTTGACGGATGAGAAAAAGTTATTAGCTTTCATTTGATACCTTGAACGAAACAATCCGTCGAGGATTAGTGAGAATAAATTAAACACGAAAAGTAATAAAAGGCGTTTTAATCGTCATACTGTCGACGTACAAAATTTGCATGTTGCAGCTAGCAGTCAGTTAATATTCATTAGATACACGCTACACACAGTGCGTATCATATACGTGTGGAGGTGGTATACAACAATACTTGTACATGTGCAATGTACATGTACATATATCCCGAACGTGTGAGTCAACTAAACACGACAACGAGATCCGCAGCCGGATTAGTTGAGTATAAATTAAATTCATACATGATGTCTCTCTTGAGTTATCTTGATGGCGCAAGCATAATAATAATAATAATAATAATGAATTTATTGTGCGCATTTTCCCATAAAAATGTACAAAAGCGCATTACAATCTTAAAACTAGCACATAATAGTAAAACAAACAGATTAATACATTAAGTCAAAAGATGTAAAAACAACAAAGTTACACTTAAAAATAAATAAATTAACCAAATGCTTGTTTAAAAAGAAAAGTCTTAAGCTCTTTCTTAAAGACAGACAGAGACTGAATTAATTGGATATTTGAGGGTAATTTGTTCCATAATGTGGGCGCAGCCTGTAAGAATGATTTGTCTCCGGTAGATTTTTTCATTCTTTCTTTAGGATAATTTAAACGCAACCTGTTATTGGAACGTAAAGAATAGCTGGAATTATCTTTAACATGCAACATATCAATAATATAATCTGGGGCAAGGTGGTGAAGGGCCTTAAATGTCAACAAAATAATTTTGAATTCAATACGATAATACACAGGCAGCCAGTGTAACTGATAAAGTAAGGACATAACATGACTCCACCGTGGTGTACCGCATACAAGCCGAGCAGTGGCATTTTGTACCTTTTGTAGTTTAGATAATTGCGAATTTGGAAGACCATAAAATAAGCTACATGTATTACAGTAATCGAGACGACTAGTAATGAATGCATGAACCAGCACAACTAGCGCCTCTCTTGATAAGTATTTCCTGATTCTTCTAATATTATGGATATGATAGAACGCAGTTGAGCAAGTTTTTGTAATTTGCTTGTTCATAGTCAAATTTGAGTCAAACCAGCAACCTAAGTTGCAAACTTGCAAGGATGGTGTGATAGAACAGCAACCCATGTTTAGTCCGCTATGTCGTTGACCTTTGACATGTACTCCAAAAGCAAAAATACATTTGTAGGAATGCACTACTACCAAGCCACCTATCAATTGTCATGATCGTTTATGAAGCAGAGGTGAAAATAAGCATTAATTTATTATATCCATAAAAATGGGTGTTGATCTCGGACCTGTGACGCATTATTCAGTATGCAGAGGATCTGTGGGCAAATTAAGTCTCATTCATGCGCAGTTTCACTTTCTGGATTGCTGGTGTCGAAAGATACAATCTTCGGGAGATTAAAGTTAGTTAGACAAAGCAAATTAAATAATAGTATCCTAGGGGACAAGCACATTGGTCGGAGAAGTTGTCTGGGGAGAGACAATTTGCTTGAGAATCTTGGCAATGTACATGTATGCTGGGGGAGATAATAACAAAGGGGGCGCAGTGTTTTTGCAGAATTGGCACTGAATTGCCAGAAGAGGGCGCATGTTTTACAAGAAGCTGCGTGCGTGACGCATGCGGGATCCGATTTGTCAAGTGTGTATAAAAATATACATTGTGAAGGAATTTTGGTGAAACTATTGGTTGGCAGGTGTGAACAGAAGTGTGAAGGTAATTGGTATATTGTAGGTAGTATTGTATTTAATTGTGGAGGAATAGAGGTGTGAATTTTGTGTAAGGTTTGGGCATATGTGAAGAGCACGTGGAGATAGATAGCCTATAATTTAAGTGAGTAATAATGTGGTAGGCGTGCTAGTTATAGTTATCACTATCAGTCAGAAGTTCTAGTAGTGGGCAATATTTGTGTGCACGTTGTTCTTGCAGTTGTCAAAATATGGAAAGAGTGTTTTATACAACCTCCACTGTTTCACCATTATATTCAACAAAACAATGTGAAATGATGTGGTACCATTGTGTTAAGTCTAAAAGAGTGAAAAAAATGCATTGATATTTGTTGCAATAGCTGTTAGTGTTAATGTTATTGTTGATTTACGGTGTAGGAGTTTTGTACTTGTAGGTGGTATGGTTAGTTTGGGAGTAAAAGCAGGCAGATGAAAATGTTATTGAAGTGTTTCTTTGTGTAGTGCCAGTGGTAAATGCATTGTTTTTGGTGGGGTTTAAAAAAAAAAAATTTTTGTAGATGACATCCATTGTGTTTAAGACACTTGGTGAGTTAAACGAGGGAATTCAAAGTACGTAGATGTTCTGACAAACGATCATATTATCCATCAGCTGTACACAGATGTCGAGGCACATTATGTGCTTTTGGAGCGAGGGCAATTCTTGAAGGCGTCGAAAGCAAATGTTAGTTGCACAAGGGAAGGACAGCTGATCATAAGATTGACTACACAGACAGTGGTGATAATGATTATGGGTATTTGTGTTAAAGGAATTTTGTTGTGGTTGGTTTGGGTGGATGGGAGACACTATTTGAGAAAGACACCATCATATGGAAAAGTAGTCTCGTTTGCTCCACCGATAAGAACCATGTTTCCGCTACGCACAAAACGGGTTGGCCGAGGTCCCTCCGAATCGGGTCCATCGGTGAAAAATTGGTTATTGTCGCCAAACGAACAACATTTAAAACCGGGGTCGCTCGGCATTCCAATCTCTATATATTTTCCTACGAAATGCCTAAATTTCACTTGAATAGAGCATTCAATGTCGTCGGACCAGCTTTCTAAAAACCTTTACGAAAGATCATAATGCCCCTTTTCAATGTCTCGCACACATGCTTGGCTGAATCTGTGAAGCTGTAACTCAACACTGCATTATGCAATGACAGCGGGTTTTTCGGCTTTCCAAGTATGAGGTCCTTCCCTATGTCATATTTAAAAATCATTGTGATTGGCTGAGAAATGCCGTCGGAATAAAAGAAAATGTTTTCTGTCCAATAGTATTCGTCGTGACCTGGGACTCGGATTAGCATATCACTCGCATGATGTCATTTCCCGTTGGGCGAGCTTTCTCGCGTGCACCGTGGTGAATGTGACCGATTTTCCTGCATTTTATGCCCTCTGAACGAGAATAAATGAAAGGTATGTAACAACAATTGCATTTACTAAGTTTCTGGTACATATAGTGTTCATCGTAGATGAAATTTAGGCGTTATTTATCGTGAAATTCTAAGTAATTCATCGAAAAAGTCATCATGCAGTGAAGGTGGTCTGTACCATTCCTACACAGGGGACTCTATTCCACACACACAGCGTGGTTCACACGCGTACACGAGACTGTCAATGCTGGAGACTCACTGATCGTTTGGGTTCCCTTTACAAAAAGTAAATTATGTTTAATTCCTAAGATAAATAAATAGATCAATATTAATAATAATAAAATACAATAGTGCCCCACTGTTACGTTAGGCTACTTAGTTTTTATGTCATGATTTTAAGTGAGGCCACGTCAAAATGATCATGATGATGAATGATCTGACATGTCTGATGCTAACGTATGGGGTATGAGTAAGATGTATCCGACCGCCACTTTTTCACCCTTTTTCAATTTTCATAACGAAAAACGTAATCTTTTTTGGGCAGGTAAGATTACATTTTAAGGTATTACGAGTGAAAACATAATGTGGCAGTCAGATACAACATCTTTTCCGTCATTCTCAAATTTGTTTTCTAATTTTACAGGCACATGTCGTCCTATGAGTCATGACTGCTCCTTCGCGACATGTATACTGAATGGCAAACTTAAGGAAAAGGCCTCGAATCAATTATCGTGAACTTGCAAGTGGGCCATCACTTCGATACAACAGTGTAAAACCTGAGACGTGGTCATCTTCAATTTTGTACCCTCTTACAGTACTTGACTCAAAATTAGAAGACGGCATCTTAAAAGTATTTGTTCACTACACTGGTTGGCAAAAGAAGTACGATGAATGGAGGGATGCTGCTGATGTTATAGACATTCCTGCAGAGCTCCTTTCTTCTGATGAGGCAGCAAAAAACTGTTTTACAAAAATCTCCAATTTGTTATTAAGGAGTTGCTACATGGTCAACTAAAGGTAAACAGTTTCGTTGAACTTCGCCTTGCTGTCGCGGAAAGACATTTTCGAGGACTTAAGTCGGTTCGCGCAACCCCATCCATCGAAAAGGAACTGTTATTGTGAACAACTTTCAGTGACTTCAGTCAAGTTCTAGGGTACCAGTGGTACTACCGTGATATTTAATAAGGCCGGGACTTTTCCTACATCAGGAAGGGACATTGTCATTCCGCCTTGTTGAACGGAAACCCCTTGTAGAGTATTCTGTTGAAGGAACTCCACACTTCAAGCAATCGAGGATTTCACTTCTCCTGAAATTTCAACGCCAGCTTGGCAACAAGAAGGACTTGAACACTTTGTTTCAAACATCAATGGTCAAAATGAGTGACCCTATAAAAGCTTAACTCCTATTGATGTGTAAGTGTAACTTTCACCATGGCCAAGTTGGAACACTGTATGGATTGTGACAGTAACTGCTCTTGCCTGTGTTGTTTTGCTTGTGCAAGGGCTACCACAGGCTAGTTCAGAATATCCATATGTTGTAAATCTTAGAGGTAAACAACTTATTACTATATAATATTGCCATCAAGGGTATGAGCAGCCCGGTATGAGTGATGAGGAAGTCCTCTGGGTTCTAACGAAAATACTAAATAGACATCACATAACTAGTGAGAAAATTGACTTGCCTCCTGTTATCAAAACCCCAAAAAAATCAAGGC
>CM055824.1:35599071-35636998 GCA_029582265.1 Zoroaster sp. YZ-2022 | reverse complement strand
GGGCCAAAGTCATGGTACAGCCAAGCCTTTGAGAAGCCTGGCCAGGCCTGGGCTACCTGGCCTCCTAATCTGTCTCTTATGAGTCCTAATCCTGTAACAATACAGTACCTGCCAATCAACATAACCTGAGCTTCTGGAGGGGCCTAGCCCAGCCAAGTGAACCTCATTATAATGGCTGCGAGTTGTGAACTAAAGACAGCCAAGGTGTCAATTGAGTTTGTGTTAACAATAAGAGCTATTTGAGATCTATTCATTAAGTAAAGGGTCTTTTGTTGTTCCAGGTAGGGTATATATAACAAGCAGAGAAAAGCGGATTATATGGGCTCTCCTTAGACCTATGCCTGGCTGGGCTTCTCAAAGGCTTTGCTCTATACCATGACTGTGTGACCCTCCTCCCTAAATACAGAGATGCACCAACATTGAATTCCAAAAAGAGTAGCATCTATTGAAAAAAATAAAAATAAAAAATCACCAAAAATCTAACATAAAAATGCATGTCCGGATTTTGGGCAATGTCAGCGCCACTTGGTGTGAACCCCGCTGGCGGTAGTGGGACCGAGGGGCAGAGGTACATTGGAGGAAAATACTCAATGAAAAAAATTTATGAAATTATAACAATGCTAGACGTATCTTATACTTAAAAAAGCTCCCACAATAATGATCTTCCGAATTAGTAATCCATGCATCAATCACGTTAGAAATTTTGATTATTAATACTAACTGTTCTCTTTCTTGGAGTCTCAAAGGCCATAACAAATTGATGTAGCCTTAGCTAGGCCTGAGTCCTAGCTCACCTGGAACCCAATTTCATGGCGCTGCTTCACAGGAATTCTGCGCTTACGGCGCCATAAAAGCGTGTGATTCTATGCGCCGTAAGCGCAGAGATTTGATAGTGAAAGCAGTGCCTGCATGCTGCTTGCAAAGAAGCTTCGAGAAATTAAAGGTAATGCACGTGCGCGAGCACAATTTATGCGCGCCATGTACACGTGTACACACAAGCTACCTCACAGACAACCTCATTCCCCACGGGTATGCTCATTTATTCCCCATTATGTAATGAGAGATCAATGGGTACGATCTTGCAAATAATGTACAGATGTACAGGGTACATGTGGTAGGTGAGCAGTCCAGATCCCAGCGCGCTCGCGCCTGTGTGTGATACGTACATAATCGTGTGAATTCGCCATTCAATCCCACTATCGTCGCTTTTTTACCACCACTGCGGTTTTACCAATTAAAAAAGGTTGTTTTGTTTTTAATTTTAAAATTATTTTTCATCATTTTTATTTCCATAATAGTTCATGCATTGTTTGCTTGTATTGCAACTATATACAATTATACTGGGACGGCTTGTTTAGCGTATTTCAATGAAGTATTATCGTAGAGTCGTATTCACGGCTCAAAATCGTATTTGCTACGCCCAAATCGTGTATGTTGGCATCTCTGTAAATGTGTCACCTGTTCATTAAGGTTTGCTGAATTTCAAACCCCCATAAATAAATTTAGTGTGCCACCTTAACTCTTTCGCTACCGCGAGCCGCTCATAGCGGCAGAAAATATCTGCTGCACTGCCCGCAGTAGCCGCTGTCAGCGGCTCGATATGGCTTATCATGTAAATCGGCCCTCTATATCTCAGCTTCCATATTTTTGTGCTTGAATAAACAATTATTCTGAGACTTGATTCACATTTACAATGTCCTCGGCTTCATTTTGATGTATAACACATGGGTATATGACTATGTAAAAACCTGAGTTACAACTATTTTATTCAAATGTTGTCTGTATGCGGTGTGTAATATGTGTGAAATTTAATTCGGTGCAGCATGTGCACAAAAAATTCAGTAGTGAAAGAGTTAGAGGAAGGTACAACTTTATCGTTTAATATTATTACAGGTTTTGGGGCGTGGGTCACTGGCAATAAGGACCGGGAGTCGAATGCAAAGTCCCTTATACCTGTGACCGCTCTTACTTTAAACAAGTCATTATCCTGCCAGTAAAAACCAACCGTCATCAATTTCGTTTTTAAAATGTAAATATGCTAGTTTCAGTTGAAGGCAAAGAAATTACACGTCAAATTCACGTTTTGGGGAAACACAAACACTTGAACGAAGAACATGAGTCAGTATCACTATGAAAAACTTCACCCTGAAAATCTGTTCTGCCTTGAAATAACAGTTCACCCATAATTTCCACTGTGAATTTCCACGGTGTCCTCTTCCTCTCAGATATTGGCAATAATGTTCACCCAGTAATTTTTTATGGCAAATGGTCACAGTACTCTTGAGAATTAATGAGCTGCCCCAAAAACTGCCACCGAGAGTTCATTCGGCGTTTTCACTGCGAAGGAATCAGAATATTTCATGGAGTTTTTCACAGGTGTTGTGTCATCGTGAGGTATTGCCGTGGAATTATTTATTTCACGGTAAAAATTGAATTTTCCAGGGCATTTTCAGGGGTAAAGTTATTTATAGCTGTATGATGGAAAACAAGCTTCATCACTCTGGTTGGTTCAAATGCATGTCACATGTGTTCTAGAAATAGAACATGAGTCAACATGATGCACAAAACAACCTTCATCACTCCTGGTTGGTTCAAATGCATGTCACATGTCAGCTAAATAAGAACAGCAAGAGTCAACATGATGGAGAAACAACCTTCATCACTCTGGTTGGTTCAAATGCGCATGTCACATGTCGGCTAAATAGAACAGCTGGCAAATAGGTGGCACATGCTTCGCTGTTCTGATTTTGATAAGCCATGTCCCTGTACCATCTGTTAATACACCCCAACGGATTACATTTTTGTCCAATCAGATTGGCTCAACTGTTTGGACATTTATGAATATCTCAATCATCTACAAGTATATTTGGTATGTAAATATTTCAAAGGGGGCACCAATAAGGCTAAGAACAGGGTAACGGAGGCAGTGGCTTCATGAAATTTAAGTCCTATACTTTAAGGCGAGACACCAATAATCAAAGTAGAGTGCCCTACACAGCGCCCGCTCGAGTGACTCTTGTTATGGATTTTTTTGCAATGCTCCAGTTGTTGCTCAGTTACGACAAAAGACAACGACTGAACAATGACCACAAAACACTGAATAAAACACTTTACCCTGAAAATGCCCTGAAAATCTGTTTTTCCATGAAATAAATAGTTCACGGTAATTTCATGACACAATACTGTGAAAACGCCATGAAATACTCTTGGGATTCCATCGCCGTGAAATGCAGTGAAAACGCCTTGAACTTCTTGTGGCAGTTTTGGGGCAGCTCATTAATTCTTGAGAGCGCTATGAATTTGCCGTGAAATTTCACTGAACTCTTATTTCACGGCAAGCGGATTTTCAAGGTATTTTCAGGGTAAAGTTATTCATAGTGAAAAGATGATCACAGTGACTGCGCTGGTAGTCAGTGGCAGTTGAACAAAGACTACTATACCTCAATAAAGTCATATTCACAAGCCGTTTGCGTTTTGGGAATTGACTGCCGTTTGTAGAGCGTATGTTCAGACACTGCTTCTCTTCTCTTACGTATCTTTGTAACTGGTGTAGTGCTTGGGTTCTCCAACGTTAGATCAGTGAAACTAACAAAGATGACCTCATGGGATTTGCCTTGTAGTAGGTAGTCAATGTGAACGTTAGATGGGTAGTCATCTGGATAGTTTGTACTTTTGAAAGATCCGTCAGTACCTGAAAATGTATGACTTGCTGTTTGGATTTAAAAAAACGGAAGGTTTTATTTGTAACAGACATGATACTTTAATACCGAGGTCAGTCCCAGACATTTTAAACATTCTGATTGGTTGAGATCTGGTCACATGGTTATGTTTAAAACTGTCTCAAACGGTAATAAAAAAGACATCTCAGAAAGTTATAAATAAGATTGGCTTAGGAACCTTATCTAACCTCACCCACTAACTCCACCCGGAACAATCTAAATTCTCACCCGCAAAAATTCTCGTCCTCACAATTTTTTACTCCTACATGTAGTTTCCTACATAACCTTTAGAAAAGCCAGCAATAGCCACACCAGTTTGATGTAACCACTTAACACTGGCTGGGCACTGTTGACCCAATGTTAATCCATCCACACAATAGAAGCCAGCCACACCAGTTTGATGTAACCACTTTGCCTGGCTGGGCACTGTTGACATAATGTTAATCCATCCACACAATAGAAGCCAGCCGCACCAGTTTGATGTAACCACTTTGGCCTGGCTGGGCACTGTTGACCAATGTTAATCCATCCACAATAGAAGCCAGCCACCAGTTTGATGTAATAACTTAACCTGGCTGGGCACTATTGACATAATGTTAATCTGTCCACACAATAGAAGCCAGCCACCCTGGCCTGGCTGGGCACTATTGATATAATGTTAATCTGTCCACACAATAGAAGCCAGCCACCCTGGCCTGGCTGGGCACTATTGATATAATGTTAATCTGTCCACACAATAGAAGCCAGCCCAGTTTGATGTAACCACTTTGCCTGGCTGGGCACTGTTGGCCCAATGTTAATCCATCCACACAATAGAAGCCAGCCACACCAGTTTGATGTAACCACACAACCCAATGTTAATCTGTCCACACAATGGAAAGGCTAAATTGACAATTCAAAAGGTCTACGCTCTGCAGGAACACTCTTGTCAATGAATTAGGGTTATTTTTTGAGGACTGCAGCTTCATCACTGCTTTCTGGGCGAGTGTCACGATAATACTTGGAGAATGACCCAGTGGTTTTAGTGGGCGAGAGTCCCTTAAACAGTTGTAGTGGCTTAAAAGTCCTGTCTCGAATGTTATTTTAAAAGACCACTATTAAAAACTGAATCTGGTTGATTGGCGCGAGTCCCTTAGCGGTTGTATAAAGACAGGTCTGAAATAGTTGGGTTAAAAGTTTGGTCTCAAATGTTATTTTAAAAACCACTATTAAAAACTGAATCTGGTTGATGTTTAAGACAGAAGGTGACTCATCAACTGCTTTTTGCTATAAACTGGAACAGTCATTCCGACCAGACCCATTATTAAACTGCAATCAAAATAGAAAAGGATAATAATATAATATGGACTTATACAGGCACATGCGTATCCACCAAACTGATGCTCAAGGCACATTACATTATTACCCCTGCTCATCAGGCTCATAAATCATTCCTGAAACCATCTCAGCTCCCTGGGGAGTATACAGCTCAATTGCTGCCATTTCAGCACATATAGGGCTAATCAAACACAACAACCAACTCTGCCCTCACAGGTACCCATTTAATCCTGGGTGGAGAGAAGCATTGTGGTGTCTCGCTGAAGGACACAAGCACCATGGTCACAGCCAGGATTCGAACCCACATTCTGACATCTCAGCCCTCAGAAAACAAATCCGTGACGCTCCACTCCAAGCATGGCTAATTGTTGTTCAGTGTAGTTGTAACACTGATAGACAATATCTGGGGAGATAAGATCAGTTTAGCAGCATGGCTAATTGTTGTTCAGTGTGGTTGTAACACTGATAGACAATATCTGGGGAGGTAAAAACCAGTTTTGTAGCATGGCTAATTGTTGTTCAGTGTGGCTGTAACACTGATAGACAATATCTGGAGAGGTAAGATCAGTTTTGCAGTATTTTATTCATTAGCTAGACCAGCATGCATTGCTAAAATCAGTTTGGGCATGCGCACTATGGTATTTGCAAAGATGGCTATGTGTCAACACTTTGTTGGGATAATTCATTTACAAGATACTAGTACAAAATTTGAAGGGATAATTGGATCACGTAAATGAGGGTAAGTTACCTGTAGGGTGGCGACGGGGCTCACTGGAAAAGAAACCATTGACGGTATGTTAGCTGGAACCAGGTCCACTGATAAATTGTACGATAACCTGTCACAGAAAGAAAATATAAATAAAAATACATTCTCAACAACTAGAAAAGTTTTCAGTTTCTGAATGGAAGTAAACAACTTATAAATAAGTTCCCAGAGCATGGATAATGACTTAATAAGGTAGGAATTGATGACATTAAAGCCAGACTTTTGATATTAAAATGATGTACCACATCTATATTTTATAAGAATCAAGAGATGACTGCAAGGGTCAAAATCAGTCAAAATGTTGATAAACTTGCCAAGGTATCTAGTGCACCGTCAAACACTGTCAAACCTTACATTTGACTGGTAAAAGTATTGTTTTGTATTGTTGAGGGTGGTAAAATGACAGTAAAAATCACAATAAATCACAACTTTGTTTGCAGATCGTGTATGTACTTCTGAAGTAGTTCACTTTTCTTTCTCATTTCCAAAAGCTGAAAAGACCGTCCTAATTTTGTTTCCATGGAATTTCTGACTTGTCTCACAATGGAGATTTTATTTAACCAGTTCGCATCAGAGGCCGTGTATACATGCAAATTTTTTTTTTGGACAGCAGATCGGAGAGCGTCTAAACACGCCACAGGATTCTCGGGAATATTTGTATAGATTCTCGGTCGACGTGGCAACGAGCCATAAGCATATGGTGGAAGACGCGGTGTCCCCGGTCACGCTCTGGTGAGCACCATTTTCGTGTTTGTGTGGTAAAAATGAACCCGCCACGGGGGTTCGGAAAAACTTTTTTATTCCCGGTGCGAACTGGTTAAATTTCGATATATTATTTTTATTGTGATTTGCCATTATCTCGATAGCTTAACGAATTTCTCAAAATCGCAAACTAATAAAAAGGTATCGATATTATCGTGTTATTGCCCAAGCTTATTGTAGACTCAAAATCTTATTAAAAAAGTATATTTCTGCCTGAAGAATTGCTTTTGAACGTTAAAACAAGGAATTTAGGTTAAATTACATATAACAGTAAGCCAGCTTTGGAACCGGAAGTAGAGAAAAGAATGCATGCACTACCAATGCGTGTACTACCAATATGCATGTACTACCAATGCATGCGCGTATTACCTATTGATGAACAGGACAGTTCACAAAATATGCATCTTGAAAAGACCATGTAGATGGTACGTCATATCACTCCTGACCTTTGACCTGATGGAATTTTTAGCTCATTTCCATCTGAAGTCCATGTGAATGGCCGTTTTGACGTCTCGCATCTTTTCCGACTCCGTTGGGTGGTAGTGTCTATCACCTACAGCCACAGACTAAACAGGAAAGATACAACATTGGTCATGTATGCTTACTTTCTTTGAATCAAGAAAACCATCTACCCTTTCAGGGAATATGTGCCATCTGGCACACTGGCAAACCATCTACCCTTAGTTCAGGGAATATGTGCCATCTGGCACACTGGCAAACCATCTACCCTTTCAGGGAATATGTGCCATCTGGCACACTGGCAAATAGGAGTGTAATGATAACACTTTTACACGATACGATACATATCATGACACGTATCGTGAAAAAGAGGCCCCGCGCAGACTATCCTCAAGGAGGCCACTACGCCTGTATGCTGAGAACCTTGAGGTTGCTGGTGTTGCTGAACCAGCTGTCCCTGAGAGGCTCAAACCATATCTCAAAGCTTGGTCCTCTCACCCTCCTGGCGGCAACCTTCCCAGGAAACCCTGGGTTCAGCTGAACCGCCTACGATCGGGCACTGGCCGCTTTGCAGCAAGCATGAAAGTATGGGGTATAAAAGACTCTGACTTGTGTCCATGTGGTCAAACTCAGACTGCTGAGCATGTTCTGAATGATTGTGCCGAAACTGGACCCCCATGCCCTCTGACTGACATTGACAACCCACAACTGGTGTCATATCTATATGATTGTCAGTTCTAAATGGCTGTGGTTGACATACGAAATAATAATCGTGAATACTAAAAATGCTTTTAAAAAAATGTCAGTAATGTTGTGAGTTACCCAATGTTGTACAGAGACTTACACACAGTAAAACAGATTTTATCGTCAGCATTTTTTAAGACAGCAAAAGGCATTTTTGTCAGGGTAAACTTCACTGACTTTTGTGGTCTAAATGTCAGTGCTAATATTTTTAAACAAAATTTGGTTCGGATAACATTCAGTATTTTGTTAATTTTGATGAAATATTTGTGGGGAAAAATCAGTATCGCGATACAGTTTTTGATTGTGATGTGTATTGCAGCATTTTGGTATCGTGGCCGTGCGGTCTAGCTTACCGGACTCAAGTTCTGGTGTTAGCAGCAGAATGTGAGTTTGAATCCCGGCCTAGACACTTGTGTCCTTAAGCAAGACACTTAACCACAATTGCTTCTCTCCACCCAGGGGTTAAATGGGTACCTGTGAGGGCAGAGTTGGTTGATTAGCCCTATATGCGCTGTAATGGCAGCAATTGAGCTGTATACTCCCCAGGGAGCTGAGATGGTTTCAGGAATGATTTATGAGCCTTATGAGCAGGGGTAATAATATAATGCGCCTTGAGCACCACTCAGTTGGTGGATACGTGCGCTATATAAGTCCACACATTATTACATTATTATTATTATCGCAATAATCAATGCATCAGTGAATCGTTACACACTTACTGGCAAACAATTTTCTCAAAGAAACCCACATGGAGTGTCGTGGCCGAGCGGTCTAGCGCACCGAACTCAAGTTCTGGTGTTGCCAGCAGCAGGGTGTGAGTTCGAGCCCCGGTCGTGACACTTGTGTCCTTGAGCAAGGTACTTAACCATAATTGCTTCGTCCTTCGGATGGGACGTAAAGCCGTAGGTCCCGTGTGTTGTGTAATGCACGTAAAAAAGAATGCGCCTTGAGCACCACTTAGTTGGTGGATACGTGCGCTATATAAGTCCACACATTATTATTATTATTATTATTCAGTGATGTGATTTAACAAAAGTAAAAAAAAAAAATCCTGACAAATGGGTAGCAGGCCTGGGTCTCCCTTTGGTCTCGAGGACAAAGTCCCCTGAACCTTCCGGATGTTTAACTGTGGAGGATTTACAGACTCTCCACATCCCCACTAACAAGAAACTAGAGGCTACTTTTTCTTTCCTTGGTGGCTACTTCTCTTTCAAGAAAATTTTGAGGCAAAGGGAGATTTGTTAAAAATCCTGAAAACGGGAAAATCACAGGCCAGCACATTGGTGGCTTTGACCTGAATAAACGAACAAACAAACAAACAATAACAAATTTGTTTACTTTTTCCTACCCAACACAAACCTTTATATGGGTATCACAGTCCTTTATGCTCAAAACTAAGTTTTCAAATCTCAGGAGGATACGATGGTTGAGGGCTGGGTGGGTGCGTATGACGATGTAACAGTTCTGGGAACCAATTAAGAGGGTATTCTTGGGCCAACTAAATTTACCCGGAAACTCGGCATCCATAAACTGTATGCATGCTGTCATGGAAACATAAAAGAAAAAATGTCAAAAAAAGATTAAATTTCATCACATAAGACACCAATTCTGATTGGACAATAGTCTCCACCCAGGTAAGTAGCCTCGGGGGAAGCAAGGGGAAGACTTTATCAATAAAAATAGAACAAATAGAGAATTAGCCATTGGAAACTGCTTACCAACCTAAAGGACGTGTAGTACAACTTGCAAAATGCAAAAGTACCAGTTACTGAAAGTGCTGAATTTTTCCAAAAAAGTGCCCCTTAGAGGATTTGGATGGATTTGGGGTGGTTAGGATTCAAATATTTTACAAGCGAAAACTTTCAGGGGTTACATTTTTGTTTTAATTCTGCCGCCCCTCCGTAACAATTTAAGGAAACTTAGGGAGGAGTGCCAAAGTCTTGGTACTGCCAAGCCTTTGAGAAGACTGGCCAAGCCCAGGCCTTGCCCAGGCCTTGGGGTCTACATAATCCCCTATCTGAGCACAAAAGACCTTCAAATATCAGCACTGTTCAATGTGTAAAAAAGGGTCCATTTGTTTCCCCCAGTAGACCTTAGGTTTCTAACAAAATAACTTTTTACAGTATTTCACCTTGGGTTGAGAACAAAAAATTACTGGTTTCTTTGTGACATAACCTCTCATAAAATGTTGACAAGACAATTAGATGCTAAAAAAGTCTGGTTTTTGATCACTGTGCACATCACCTCAGACCTGTGCGTCTACATTTTTAATTTTAATTTTTGTTTGCTATGAAACGATGTTCAATTGCAGCAAAATTTGCTGGAACGATTGCAATTCTGTTGCAAGTGTTTTAAACAATTTTTTTTTCACATACGCATACATATGAATGTTTGCCTGATCTGTGAGGCCTCTATTAGCCACCATACTTTGTATATTTGGTCATTGCATATACATGTATCACATATTTCACAGTTGGCCCCCCCAAATTAAGATTACCCCCCCCCCACAAAAAAAGCATGTAACCACATCGATTTTGAAGCCGACCAATGACCAGAAACAGGATACTTTTTTGCCTCATTGATATTTGCTTAAAGCCACTCATTCAATACATACTCGCCTTATTGATATTTGCTCAAAGCCAATCATTCAATACATACTCGCCTTATTGATATTTGCTCAAAGCCAACCATTCAATACATACTTGCCTTATTGATATTTGCTCAAAGCCAATCATTCAATACATACTTGCCTTATTGATATTTGCTCAAAGCCACTCATTCAATACATACTTGCCTTATTGATATTTGCTCAAAGCCAACCATTCAATACATACTTGCCTTATTGATATTTGCTTAAAGCCAACCATTCAATACATACTTGCCTTATTGATATTTGCTTAAAGCCAATCATTCAATACATACTTGCCTTATTGATATTTGCTATAAGCCACTCATTCAATACATACTTGCCTTATTGATATTTGCTTAAAGCCAACCATTCAATACATACTTGCCTTATTGATATTTGCTTAAAGCCAATCATTCAATACATACTTGCCTTATTGGTATTTGCTTAAAGCCAACCATTCAATACATACTTGCCTTATTGATATTTGCTCAAAGCCAATCATTCAATACATACTTGCCTTATTGATATTTGCTCAAAGCCAACCATTCAATACATACTTGCCTTATTGATATTTGCTCAAAGCCAATCATTCAATACATACTTGCCTTATTGATATTTGCTCAAAGCCAACCATTCAATACATACTTGCCTTATTGATATTTGCTCAAAGCCAATCATTCAATACATACTTGCCTTATTGATATTTGCTTAAAGCCAATCATTCAATACATACTTGCCTTATTGATATTTGCTCAAAGCCAACCATTCAATACATACTTGCCTTATTGATATTTGCTTAAAGCCAATCATTCAATACATACTTGCCTTATTGATATTTGCTCAAAGCCAACCATTCAATACATACTTGCCTTATTGATATTTGCTTAAAGCCACTCATTCAATACATACTTGCCTTATTGATATTTGCTTAAAGCCACTCATTCAATACATACTTGCCTTATTGATATTTGCTTAAAGCCAATCATTCAATACATACTTGCCTTATTGATATTTGCTCAAAGCCAACCATTCAATACATACTTGCCTTATTGATATTTGCTCAAAGCCAATCATTCAATACATACTTGCCTTATTGATATTTGCTCAAAGCCAACCATTCAATACATACTTGCCTTATTGATATTTGCTCAAAGCCACTCATTCAATACATACTTGCCTTATTGATATTTGCTCAAAGCCAACCATTCAATACATACTTGCCTTATTGATATTTGCTTAAAGCCAATCATTCAATACATACTTGCCTTATTGATATTTGCTCAAAGCCACTCATTCAATACATACTTGCCTTATTGATATTTGCTCAAAGCCAACCATTCAATACATACTTGCCTTATTGATATTTGCTTAAAGCCAATCATTCAATACATACTTGCCTTATTGATATTTGCTTAAAGCCACTCATTCAATACATACTTGCCTTATTGATATTTGCTCAAAGCCAACCATTCAATACATACTTGCCTTATTGATATTTGCTTAAAGCCAATCATTCAATACATACTTGCCTTATTGATATTTGCTCAAAGCCAACCATTCAATACATACTTGCCTTATTGATATTTGCTTAAAGCCAATCATTCAATACATACTTGCCTTATTGATATTTGCTCAAAGCCAACCATTCAATACATACTTGCCTTATTGATATTTGCTTAAAGCCAATCATTCAATACATACTTGCCTTATTGATATTTGCTCAAAGCCAATCATTCAATACATACTTGCCTTATTGATATTTGCTCAAAGCCAATCATTCAATACATACTTGCCTTATTGATATTTGCTCAAAGCCAACCATTCAATACATACTTGCCTTATTGATATTTGCTTAAAGCCACTCATTCAATACATACTTGCCTTATTGATATTTGCTTAAAGCCACTCATTCAATACATACTTGCCTTATTGATATTTGCTTAAAGCCAATCATTCAATACATACTTGCCTTATTGATATTTGCTTAAAGCCACTCATTCAATACATACTTGCCTTATTGATATTTGCTTAAAGCCACTCATTCAATACATACTTGCCTTATTGATATTTGCTTAAAGCCACTCATTCAATACATACTTGCCTTATTGATATTTGCTTAAAGCCAATCATTCAATACATACTTGCCTTATTGATATTTGCTATAAGCCACTCATTCAATACATACTTGCCTTATTGATATTTGCTTAAAGCCACTCATTCAATACATACTTGCCTTATTGATATTTGCTATAAGCCAACCATTCAATACATACTTGCCTTATTGATATTTGCTTAAAGCCAATCATTCAATACATACTTGCCTTATTGATATTTGCTTAAAGCCACTCATTCAATACATACTTGCCTTATTGATATTTGCTAAAGCCACTCATTCAATACATACTTGCCTTATTGATATTTGCTTAAAGCCACTCATTCAATACATACTTGCCTTATTGATATTTGCTTAAAGCCACTCATTCAATACATACTTGCCTTATTGATATTTGCTTAAAGCCAATCATTCAATACATACTTGCCTTATTGATATTTGCTTAAAGCCACTCATTCAATACATACTCGCCTTATTGATATTTGCTTAAAGCCACTCATTCAATACATACTTGCCTTATTGATATTTGCTTAAAGCCAATCATTCAATACATACTTGCCTCATTGATATTTGCATAAAGCCACTCATTCAATACATACTTGCCTTATTGATATTTGCTTAAAGCCAATCATTCAATACATACTTGCCTTATTGATATTTGCTATAAGCCAATCATTCAATACATACTTGCCTTATTGATATTTGCTTAAAGCCACTCATTCAATACATACTTGCCTTATTGATATTTGCTATAAGCCACTCATTCAATACATACTTGCCTTATTGATATTTGCTTAAAGCCACTCATTCAATACATACTTGCCTTATTGATATTTGCTTAAAGCCACTCATTCAATACATACTTGCCTTATTGATATTTGCTATAAGCCACTCATTCAATACATACTTGCCTTATTGATATTTGCTATAAGCCACTCATTCAATACATACTTGCCTTATTGATATTTGCTTAAAGCCAATCATTCAATACATACTTGCCTTATTGATATTTGCTATAAGCCACTCATTCAATACATACTTGCCTTATTGATATTTGCTTAAAGCCACTCATTCAATACATACTTGCCTTATTGAGGTGTCGTGGCCGAGCGGTCTAGCTTACCGGATTCAAGTTCTGGTGTTAGCAACAGAATGTGGGTTCGAATCACGGCCGTGACACTTGTGTCCTTGAGCAAGACACTTAATCATAATTGCTTCTCTCCACCCAGGGGTTAAATGGGTACCTGTGAAGGCAGAGTTGGTTTGCTCTATATGCGCTAGAAATGGCAGCAATTGAGCTGTATACTCCCCAGGGAGCTGAGATGGTTTCAGGAATGATTTATGAGCCTGATGAGCAGGGATAATAATATAATGCGCGTTGAGCACCACTTAGTTGGTGGATACGTGCGCTATATAAATCCACACATTATTATTATTATTGATATTTGCTTAAAGCCCCTCATTCAATACATACTTGCCTTATTGATATTTGCTATAAGCCACTCATTCAATACATACTTGCCTTATTGATATTTGCTATAAGCCACTCATTCAATACATACTTGCCTTATTGATATTTGCTTAAAGCCACTCATTCAATACATACTTGCCTTATTGATATTTGCTTAAAGCCACTCATTCAATACATACTTGCCTTATTGATATTTGCTTAAAGCCAACCATTCAATACATACTTGCAGGTTTTGAGCTCACCGATGTCCTAAAGTTAGCCTCATAGTACAGATAAGAGCGATACGGCAGACTGGTGCAATACCATAGGAGAATCTCATTGGAGGTTGACGTCCAGGACAAAGGGTAGATTTGACCAGATACTTCGATAATGGGATTGGCATGATACATGATCCATAATCTATACAGAACATAAAACAAATCATGCAGGAATTGAAGATTTGTATGGTGGAAATACAGCCAGCCTATCGTCATCGGTCAAGCTGGGTGGTTGAGAGGTTAAGCCGTCTGCTCTAGTAAGCAGGAGGTCGTGGATTCAATTCCTGCCCTAGTCGCCTGTGAAATTTTTTCACAGACACTCAAAGCACCGAGCATACAGTGCTATACACATGTCAGTGTAGGGCAAAATTAAAATCAACATTAGGAGTAGGTTTGCTGTAGCACCATGTAAATGGTTTCTAAGGAGTTGTAATAATTACTAGTTCTGTAAATGGTTTCTAAGGAGTTGTAATAATTACTGGTTCTGTAAATGGTTTCTAAGGAGTTGTAATAATTACTGGTTCTGTAAATGGTTTCTAAGGAGTTGTAATAATTACTGGTTCTGTAAATGGTTTCTAAGGAGTTGTAATAATTACCGTTTCTGTAAATGGTTTCTAAGGAGTTGTAATAATTACTGGTTCTGTAAATGGTTTCTAAGGAGTTGTAATAATTACCGTTTCTGTAAATGGTTTCTAAGGAGTTGTAATAATTACTGGTTCTGTAAATGGTTTCTAAGGAGTTGTAATAATTACTGGTTCTGTAAATGGTTTCTAAGGAGTTGTAATAATTACTGGTTCTGTAAACGGTTTCTAAGGAGTTGTAATAATTACTGGTTCTGTAAACGGTTTCTAAGGAGTTGTAATAATTACTGGTTCTGTAAATGGTTTCTAAGGAGCTGTAATAATTACTGGTTCTGTAAATGGTTTCTAAGGAGTTGTAATAATTACTGGTTCTGTACACGGTTTCTAAGGAGTTGTAATAACTACTGGTTCTGTACACGGTTTCTAAGGAGTTGTAATAACTAATGGTTCTGTAAATGGTTTCTAAGGAGTTGTAATAATTACTGGTTCTGTAAACGGTTTCTAAGGAGTTGTAATAATTACTGGTTCTGTAAACGGTTTCTAAGGAGTTGTAATAATTACTGGTTCTGTAAACAGTTTCTAAGGAGTTGTAATAATTACTGGTTCTGTAAATGGTTTCTAAGGAGTTGTAATAATTACTGGTTCTGTAAATGGTTTCTAAGGAGTTGTAATAATTACTGGTTCTGTAAATGGTTTCTAAGGAGTTGTAATAATTACTGGTTCTGTAAATGGTTTCTAAGGAGTTGTAATAATTACTGGTTCTGTAAATGGTTTCTAAGGAGTTGTAATAATTACTGGTTCTGTAAATGGTTTCTAAGGCGTTGTAATAATTACTGGTTCTGAGAAGAAGTGGTGGTGAGAAACTCAACGTTTCGATCAGTATACTCCGATTGTCTTCAGGATAATGCCAGACTTCTCCGCTCAGCTACAGTTCCTAGAGCAGCATTCTCCTAAAGATGATCAGATTAACAATTATTACCACTCCTAAGAAACATGTTGCTACTGCAAACCTATACTCCAAATATAAAAAATATTTCTACAGAGTGAGAATCAAAACCATTACTCTTCTTTGTACATACATGTATTGTAGCCCTCCAGCAGAGAAATACAATTTTTGGGGTGTCATTTTTCTGTCCATTTACAAACAATTGCCTGTAAGTGATACATGTATCCCTGACAAAACAGTTGCTGGTAGTATTAACACTGTGTGTGATCCACCATATGCATGAAATAACAAACCTATGCAAGTTTGAGCTCAATCGGTCATCTGAGTCATGAGAAAATAGTGAAAAACCGAGCCCGTTTTTTCACAAAATCGTTGCAAATTCCTAGCTTGCAAAATTCCCCAAAGAGATTTTTAAATACCACCACCATACATTAAAAACAGGAAATCGACGACTATTTTAGGGACATACGAGTTAATTGCAGAAAACAGTCATTGGTAAAGTGCGTGCTGGCGCGTTCTGAATCAGGCTGCAGTGCAGATGATTTGTAATCACAACCTTGTATCCCATTTTTATGTCAAACATGCTTGAAACACAATCACACAGCAGAGTACCACCTGGTATCCACCACAACAAAATGGCACTCACCGTTATACAAATAAATGTATACAAAGCAAGGAGAGCCAAAGTCATCACTACAGCCAAGCTTTTAAGAAGCCCGCAGCCAGGCCCGGGCTTTGCACTGGCCTAGTACTGGCCTATTTTATCCCTAGTCAGTAGTCAGGTCAATTATCAGAATATATACAGTTTTACCCCAAAAAATTGCAACAAAAGGTTTTTCAATGGTTTTTGGTAGTATTTGACATCAGGAATAACATATTAAAAATCTAATAAATTCGGACTTCCGGAAAGCTGTTATTTTCAAAATGGCGTCCAAGATGGCCGCCGTTAACTTAAATTAAAATGGCCATAAATCATTTATTATCCATCCTACCTAGAGTTGTAATTTTGGTGTCTACCCCCTGGTTTTACTACTAGTACTACTAGGGGTCAATAAATATTAAATCCATATAAAAGTGTCATTGAGTGGCCGAGCGGTCTAGCTTACAGAGCGGTCTAGCTTACCGGATTCAAGTTCTGGTGTTAGCAACAGAATGTGGGTTCGAATCACGGCCGTGACACTTGTGTCCTTGAGCAAGACACTTAATCATAATTGCTTCTCTCCACCCAGGGGTTAAATGGGTACCTGTGAAGGCAGAGTTGGTTTGCTCTATATGCGCTAGAAATGGCAGCAATTGAGCTGTATACTCCCCAGGGAGCTGAGATGGTTTCAGGAATGATTTATGAGCCTCATGAGCCTTATGAGCAGGGATAATAATATAATGCGCCTTGAGCACCACTTAGTTGGTGGATACGTGCGCTATATAAATCCACACATTATTATTATTATTTATTAGTCTGTCTAGAGTAGATCTTGGTTGGTTACTTTTTTTTGTCTGTTTCTTTTCCGGTTAGATAATTGTCCTCAGAGTCAGATTCGTCGGACATATTTCATGTATTTAGTCCGACGAAGTCCGAGGTAGGCCCTACCCTATGAAAAACTAGACTGAAGATTTGAAAATGCAAAAAAGAAAATTGACCTTAATGGGTTGTTTATGAGTAATATAATTTGAAAAGAAAGGAGTAGGTCTCACCTCTTCTTTTGCCTAAAAAGGAAAAGATTTTAAACTGTTTAGAAATACCAAGATGGCCGCTCGCAAAAAAAATACGTCTCATCTCATTCGCATCTCCCTGTAACTACGTCAGACTTGATCTCCTTGTACAGTTAATTGTACATTAGTCGGATCGTGCAAGCAAGACGTTACTTGTGATTTACGTACACGCGATCCGGCCGAGTGCGGCTATAACTATAAGTATAAGCCAGGCATTTCGTGTCTGACGTCACTGTGTTTGATCTGATATTGCGCGGCGCCCAGTTGAGAACTCATTTCTACATCAGAATCATACGGAGAGGTTAATAAAATTCAAACAATAAACAGGCATTTTTTGTTGCAAACTGATGTTTTATACCTACCTGTTTACAATTATGAGTGAAATACTGCAAACACTGTGACTCGATATATGTTTGCAAATGGGTTCTCAACTGGGCGCCGCGCAATACCAGATCAAACACAGTGACGTCAGACACGAAGTGCCTGGCATAGCCGCACTCGATCCCGGCCACTGCCAACTGCCGCTGCGGGCGCCATTCATTCCTGTCCATCTAGCGATCCAGCGGCCAGAGTAACGTCTTGGGCTGTTTATGGTCGAGGTACGTATGTGACCTTGCATGCATATTCAACTTACAGTTTACGCAAGCGCACAATGGCAACAGCTAGCTAGCTCAGCTCACTCACCGCGTAATCAGCAGGATACAGGCCAGCGCACCTGGTATAACTTGTACATATAATCATGTACAGTACATGTAGGTGTACATGTATATGTACAATGTACAATGTACATGTACATGTACATGTACATTATACAATACATATACACATACAATGTACATGTACATGTACAAACTGTACATGTACATGTACACTGTGTACAGGTCAAAATGAGTCATTTGGCCGTTTTTGACAAGTAAAAGCGTTATTTTGTATTGTTGAGGGTGGTGAAAATGAAATTAAAACCAGTCAACGATTCTCCCGTGTGCAGTGACCATGTGTCAAAAACAGTCGGTTGACTGATTTTGACCACTGTAGCTACTTGCTACAAAAGCTCAGCTACAAAATGCGGAATTTGCCATAGTGCCATGTTTTGATTGGTACATTTGGCTGAGCTGAACCATACTTTGCCCATCTTGAGTTGTTTACTCCTCTGAGCTGATGACAAGAAAATTCTTTGTAAACCATTTCAAATAAGCAAAACAATGCTAACTACATGCTTGGCCTACAATTTACCTGTCCCCAAACCAATGATTTACATTCCCATTAAAAAGGGGGATGATTGGTAATAAACAAAAACAAAACGAACTCATTGAATTATTATCTAAATGCATACTTGCTTATAAGATGGTGATGGTACAAAACATTCTCAGAATTTACTCTATCTGACATATTTTCTGGTAACAATACAATTTAATTTATTTAAAACTCAATGAATTATGATCTAAATACATACTTACTTATAAGATGGTAATGGTACAAAACATTCTCACTAGTGCAATTTACTCTATCTGACATATTTTCTTGTATAACAATACAATTTAATTTATTTAAAACTCAATGAATTATTATCTAAATACATACTTATAAGATGGTAATGGTACAAAACATTCTCACAATTTACTCTATCTGACATATTTTCTGGTAACAATACAATTTAATTTATTTAAAACTCAATGAATTATTATCCAAATACATACTTGCTTATAAGATGGTAATGGTACAAAACATTCTCACAATTTACTCTATCTGACATATTTTCTGGTAACAATACAATTTAATTTATGTAAAATCCAGGCAAAATATTTAGATACTAAATAAAAAGGAGCTGAAACTTTCACAACTACTACCAAAAAAATAAATACCCCAAAAATTAAACAAAATAAGAGATTATCTCAGTGGTGTTATATTTTAGTGTTAGAGTCCTTAGTAAATGTACACTGAACTTTTGGGCCAATTATTGTTTTTTAATCGATGCATGGTGTTTGTATGTTAAACGTGAAATACAAAAAGAGCTTTCGTCATTATGTCAACTTTGAATGAAATAAATCATGATTATTACATTTTAAACCAACTACATGTAGTCCACATGTTGATTTCTAGTATATGTGTTTTGTTTATAGTAAAAGCATACATGTAAACTGATAGGGATACAAACAGTATACGACACCACTGTAACTATAGGCCTACCCTCAAGCTATAAAAAAAAAGTATCATGGGATCCACAAAATTCAGTGTAGGCCTACTGGGCCTTTTTAAGTTGTGAATTAACTACATGTACATGTATAATATCAATTGTATGTAACAAAATTGGAAAACAAATTAAATGGTTGTAACTGAATGTTTGCCATGCCAAGGACTGTTGCAGTGGTGTTTTATTGTACAAGAATAATTGTCACAAATTTAATACCATTGAACACTTCTATTAAAAAAATAACACCACCCCAAAGAGGGTATTCCACGGTTTCCAGAAACAAGAAAAAACAAACAAACAAACAAAAAACAAAAAAGGTTGCTTTCATCATTTATACAACTTTGGACATTTTACTTCATGCCTTCAAAAAAAAAAAAAAAAAGGAAATTAAAAAATAATTGTGCTGATAAACCAGTAAGTTTTCACAAGGCATTGTCCATGTACAGAAATGTCTGAAGTAGTGTCAGACTCCAACTCTATACAAATAGTTTGAAGAAGCAATAAATACAAACTTCAAAGAAATTGAAGTCACTTCTTTTCAATTTATGTATATATTGTGTTTGGGTATTTCTATCGAGAGCAAAACCTGAGGTTGTGTGTACATGTGTGTGTATTTTTTTATTTTTTTATTTTTTTTAATTTAAAGTTAACCAGTCACCGTAAGCAAAATGATATCGTCTATAATAATAAGTGACACCATAAAACTATATTAAAACCATATAAGTTTGCCCAATTTATGAACATTTCTCTACCAAATCGGTAGAGAAATATAAACAAAAACCTAAGTCCCAGAACGAACTAGTAACGACTCTAGCTCTCGGGGCGTCCGCTACTCGATCGTGTGCGTGGTCTTTTTTCACATGTTATGTTCCGGGTTTCCGCGTGTACCTACTTTTGACTAAAGACAATGAAAGTGATCCCGACTGTTGAGCATTATAATATGAAGCCTGATTCCTGGCTATTACACGGAATGAATGGTTTCATTTTCTTCTGAATATCATTCCCAGAACAAAGATAATTTAGGGACCATTAATTAAAGTGGGGCTCTCACTCGACAAGCTGGGCAACCACACACTTTATCATCACTTTTGCTCTCCAATAATGTTATATTATTGAATGTTTAATGTTGTGATAAAGTGAAATAAAAAAGATTGATTGATTGATTGAATTATAAGATGCGATGTATACGTATCACACGCTACGTGTTTCGTCGCATTCGTATAATGCAGATGTTTATGAGCCCATCTTCAGGCCCAAACAAAAAAGTCTCTGGTTTCTGGTCTCCGCGCGAGTCGCCTCAGACCCACGCGTCGGCAATTTTAGTTTACGTTTTTGGTTTTTTTTATAGTTTTTTTTTTAAGTAAGAGTAATTGCGGTGACACCAACACGGTGAAATGCTCAATTGAGTAGTAATTAGTTCTGAAAAGAACTGGAGGTACAACTCCACGTTTCGATCAGTATGCTCTGATTGTCCTGAGGACGATCAGAGCATACTGATCGAAACGTCGAGGTGTACCTCCAGTTCTTTTCAGAACTAATTACTACTCAATTGAGCATTTCACATGGTGTCACCGCAATTACTCTTACTTATCCTCCTCACCATGCAAAGCTACAAAAATGGTGGGGGGGGGGGGGGGGTTGCTAAGAAACGATGTCCAATTGCAGCGAAAATTGCTGTGTTTTTAGCGACGTCGTGAATTTTGTTTGCTTTTTGTTTAAGGTTGTAGTAGCATTATTTTCTTTCATACCGGTAGGTAAGCTTTCCAATTTTAATTCATCAACAAATTTTTCATAAAATTACTAATGCTATATTATAGGTTACACAGCCTTTTAATTGGCACGAGTAAACTGGGAAATGAGCAGTCTACATCAGGCCGAATAAAGGGTTCCACTCACTGATTTCAATCCTGAACAGAAACAGAGTATACATTTGTCTTAGGCCTATTAATGTTGGTTTGTTTATTTATTGTTTGTTTCTTTGTTTGTTTGTCTGTTTTTGGTGTCATCTTTATGATAGACGTAGGATTCTGATTGGTTGTGCGTTGCAATATTTCATTATATATTACGCACTAATTTCAGTATCATACTTCGCTACGGATAAACGCCACTGGGAGAAGAAACTAAACAAAGTCTGCGAGTCCCTCATAACATAAAAAACACTACCTACAGTCTGAATGGAATCTTCGAGAGAAGCTCTTTGTGCAGCATGCTTTTTACACGTGATACGAAAGAAGATAATAAATTAAACTATAAAAAGTCGTTCTCTTGTTCATACCTGAAACCTTCAGTGAGGTATTAATTAAGTTGATTTCACCATACTTGATCGTGATGAATAACTTTAGACTTGAAAAAGGGGGATAAATTCCAGTAAAATCCGGTAAACCTTGTTTTAAAACATGGAATGAAATACATTTACAGAAAAACACATTTGTAACTTGTACACAACGGACGTTTACAAGTTGCACTGCAACCCTTGTCTGACTTCATGCAAACGCCCTCAATGTTCACTCTGGATTATTGTGCCCTTGTCTGCACATTATCTCTTGATTGTTATGCATTTTATTAAAAGTGTATATGCTCAACAAAACCCATCTCATTATGAGTTTTCTTTTTGTGTAATAGGCCCTATAAATAGTCTGGTTTAATTCATTTTGTGAAGTCACCATACATAACCTCATGCAGGTCCAAACCCAGAGAGTGTAAGGGGTGCACTTTCAAATCACCCATTTTTGCGAATTCATGACCCAGAATGGCTCATTTGAGCCGTGAACTTTGAACGTTTCTGGCTGAGGACCCCAGACTCCTCGCTACTGAATTCGCGCATTCATTATTCACTGTGTCAGGCTTCGTGGTCCACATAATTATACAGTTGTGCGTCTGTCTCGACCAAACACCTTTTCAGACCATTTTCAAAGTGGACATTTTTGACTGATAGGCTTACGGTTCAGAGTCAGATGTAGCAGTGGAAGAGCATCCCCCGGCATTCGTCCAAACATCCCCCGATCTGGTAGTCCCCCGATTCTTGTGGTCGAATTATTCTGTCAGATGTGCCCTCAAACAAAGGAAAGTGATAGGATATGTTTTTTCCTGTTCAGTCTCTACTTTGTTTACATTACAGGAATTACAGTATTATGTTTCATTCCACGGTTTTCCGTGTCGGATCTAGAGGCCTAGATCTGCTCACCCCATCAAAAACAAAATAATAAAATATAATATAAAAAATGCTCTCACAATGTGCCCATACAAAGCAAAACTAGGCCTGTAGAATAAAAGCCATGTGATTGGTGGATGATGTTGTTAGAATGTTGATAAAGAGATTTCAGAGTTAGTTAAACAGAGCTGGAATTTGTTTTCTTTTAATCGGGCACGAATTAAACTGTAGTCTTGGTTCAAGACTGTGTTTGTATATTTTTGATACACGTTCCGACGGCGCTACACGAAAGCTACCATCACAAATCGCTCTCACACATGAACCGCTATCAAACACAGTCTTGGGAACTTTGTATAATCTCGCCCCCCACACGTACACCGCATGCGTCGATTTGAAATGCTAGGGCGGCACACATTTTTGGTGCGCACGCGCATAAACAACAACAGACTTCCGTTGAGTTGCACATCGATCAGTGAGCGCGGCAGTCTGTTGTTGTTTATGCGCGTGCGCATCAAAAATGTGGGCCGCACTAGCATTTCAAATCGATGCATGCGTAGTGGTTTCCCCCGTTTTCGGGGACGATTATACGACGTTCCCAAAGTGTGTTTGATGGCGGTCGTGTGTCGTAGTAGTTCGTGATTGTAGCAGTTCGTGATTGTAGCGCCATCGTGTGGCGTGCGGCGACGGAAAACGTACAAACACAAAGTCTTGACCAAGACTAAACTACAGCACATGGGATCAACCCATGCAGGGATTAAAAATTATGGCACTTATGGTAAACATGGCCCCACCTCAAGCCCGCGAGAACGGGGTGCTGTGGAGTGCTGCAGCTTCTTTTAACGTTTCGGTTGGGGGTGCAGGAATACTACAACACCCTCTACTTTTCGAACATAATGCACATTCTATCATAAGAACTATTAACTATTCTTACCTAACCAAACAAAAATCCCTGAAAAAATTTGTAACACATTACAAAAAATCATTGTTGAATTCCCACTATTTCGGCGCCGCGTTCTAATAATTAGAACTACTTGAGTTATACATAACTTTGCACATGCCGGCGGCGTGCATGCATATCTGTGTCGATGTTGTCCGAGTCCGTGCACGCGCCAAACCATTATAAACAATGGACTTTCGGTTCGTAGTCTGCTTGCGGACCGTATGTCACTAAACCGTCAAGTTGTATGACGTAGTCGTCACCATCGATCATCAGCGGTAGTTACAGCGTGGGCCCAGTTCGCACAAGGACCATTTGTCGACTAGAGGCCGATATTGCCTAATACCCAACACAACTATATCAAGTTTTTTATCAATGGGATATTTTAACATGCTAATTTGTGGCCAGTTTCTTAAAAATCGGTCGAAACCTTTGGAAAAGTCCAAAAAGCCTGGTCCTGATAGGGTTAATGTTCAGTCATGTTTTAGTGCTAGTATTATGGAAAAAAATTTCCACAGGAATTTGTGCTGAGTTTTATTTATGTAAATTCAATTTATTTCAGATGTATTTGATGATGATATAACCAATCACACATTTGTGATTTCATTGAAATGCTGTATTGATAATTATTAGATTGCATTCCGTTCTGAAGACGGAACCATCATCTTATTGATTATTTATCAACGCAGACTCAGTCTTGGGTGTCTTCATATATTAACACTGAATGATTTTCAGAATGACGCAATTATTAGTCTGGTACCTCTTACATGGGTGTTAAGATTTAAGTACCACAGGTAAAGGGAACATGACTTAAGATGGCTGTAGGTAATACAGGTATTAATGGAACAGTATCCCACCTAGCCTGGGACTAGATAGGAAGTGAATTGTTAGTGTCAGACCCTATTGGGTTGGGTCTTTGACCAGGTTTGCCATACTGTGTTTAAAATTCATCACTAGTTTGGATTTTTTCCCCTTCTTTTTCTGAGGCATCTGTTGCATTAGAGAAAAATGTTTTCGGATTGGGGACTTTTTTATTTACTCATTGGGATTACAACCTGGATAAAAGGATATCCCAATTGGGATAGTGCGGTGAATGCGGTGAAAGGATGCGGTGAATCAAATTTTTAACAAACAAAAACACTGCTTTAAATACATGTACACTGACATGAATAAAAAAACAAATTAAATTGAAAAATAAAACCTATATTTACTTGAAGGACAAACTCTACGGCATTTTTAATGTTTTTCAATTTTTAAATTTGTCCTTCAACGACTTACCTCATGTAGTTCCTTTAATACTTTTGAGCATTATTTTATAGGCAATTTTTGTGGTCCAAATGTAAGATATCTGCACTACCATGCAGAAGGTTCAGGGTTCAATTCACACCCAAGTTACCTATAGATGCTCAAAAGCATTAAATATGCAAAGAGCTATTTAGTTTCAAATATTGAAATGCCTTGTCAACCAATTTCAAAAGTTATGAACAAACATTTGTCCACATGTAACATGTACTTCCATTAATGCTTTGACATGATTGTAGGTTCAAAACCTTTAATAATAATAATAATAATAATAAGTGGACTTATATAGCGCACGTATCCACCAACTAAGTGGTGCTCAAGGCGCATTATATCATTACCCCTGCTCATAAGGCTCATAAGGCTCATAAATCATTCCTGAAACCATCTCAGCTCCCTGGGGAGTATACAGCTCAATTGCTGCCATTACAGCGCATATAGGGCTAATCAACCAACTCTGCCCTCACAGGTACCCCATTACAATAAGTTAACGGACATCTCTCATACAAACACCAGCGTTGAAATACGCACTGCATTACGCACACAGACAAGTATAGACCAAATGCATATACCCTCTATTTTATGAAACCCATGCTCCCAAAAGAAACAGGTACTGGACATATTAACTGTACCCCATGCAAATTTAGTTTGTCTACTTGCTGTAGAAACCCAATATTTCTGCTTTTGGAAAATCTGTACATATGTACCTATCGAATTCAAAACGACAACTTTTGCACTTCAGCACTGACCTCGTCACGCACGACCATTAACAATACACGTGTTCGCGGTGGTAAGACGCTCCCTACGTGGCCTCCAGTGGGCGGTCTATTTGCTGTTCACTCATGTAGTTCATTCATAAAGTAACTGCACAGTTAGTTGCTATAGACCATAATGAATATTCAAACAAAGTTTTAATGAAATTTAATTTTTTTTACTGTATGTACCTATGTAATATTCACAGACCACCGAAGTTGATCGACTGCATTCTAATGACAGTTGTGCGCCGCGTGCAATCTTCACGGTACTGCATGCTGATTGGCTAATCGACGCGAGGAGGTCACCGGTTTACTGCGTGATCATTAAATGAATATTCATTACTTCCCAAACCACCGCGCGTTGTAATTAGCTTATGTAAATAAGTGATGATGTCATATAGCTCATTAAAGTTTGTCGCTGAGCCCGTGCTTACTTATTGTAATGCATTTAACCCCTGGGTGGAGAGAAGCAATTATGGTTAAGTGTCTTGCTCAAGGACACAAGTTGTCACGGCCGGGATTCGAACCCACATTCTGCTGCTAACATCAGAACTTGAGTCCGGTAAGCTAGACCGCTCGGCCACGACACTCCACTTTAAACATTTGTTGATATACTTTTGTCAAAAATATTTATTTTGTCCTTCAGTGACTTACCTCATGTAGTTCCTTTAATACTTTTGAGCGTTTATAGGCAATCTTGGTGGTTCAAAGGTAAACATCTACCATGCAGAGGGTTCTGGGTTCAATTCCCACCCAAGTTACCTATATATGCTCGAAGCATTAAATATGCAAAGAGCTATAAGTTGTTGAAGGACAAAGTTTTCAGGGAGTTTTTAAGTTACAAATATTGAAATGCCTTATCAACCAATGTCAAAAGTTATGAAGAAAATACTTGTCCACCAGTAACATGTACTTCCATTAATGCTTTGAGGAGATTGTGGGTTCAACTCCTACCTAAGTTACCTATAAGTCTTCAGAATTGTTTACGAAAAATTATCAAAAGTGCCTACCATTAATGCTTTGATGAGATGGTTTTGGGTTCAACTCCCACTTAGTTATATATAATTACGTATCAGCTTTAAATATACATGAATTAGCTACGTTGGTGAAGAACAAAATGCATGTATTATACTTTGCATGTTCAGTAGTAGATTTGGCTATAAACAAATGTTAACGTTGATTCACAATCATGTGCTTACCAGCCTTATTTTCAGCTGCACCTTTTGAGCATGACCAATTTACCAACCAAGCAACTTACTTTAATAATGTCTGCCAAAATATAGGTAACATTTTGAGGTGACTCTTACTCTTAGATGAGAAATTAACTGTTAAAAAATGTTCTTTTGTTTTTCACTGTATTTTATATCTGCTTATTTAAACATACTTAATATTGTAACTTCTGGCAGACTTGTGAGAATTAAAATTAAAATTCAACTTAAAATCACTTTTGAATTAACAACTTACCAGCGCCTTGTATGTTTTCTACATTTTCATTTTTATTTAGGCCCTACATGTGATTGATGTCTGATGTAATCAACCCCAAAATCAATATAATAATGTTCCTGAAGAAAAATAAAGTAACAGTGTCAAAAAGTGGCTCAGAATCCATCAGATGCACCACAGATCATCTAGGACCCCACAGCTCCCGGGACTCTTGAGCGGCGGGGCAGCGAACCCTTAATTCGCGAGATTTTGTGCTCGCCGATATAGTCTTGGAAAAACCCAGCACCCCCCGACAAAAATGTGTTCTCGCGGGCCTGCCCCCCACCTATTCGGGGTGTCAGTTGTTTACAATAATTAATAGCAAGAAAAACACATTTCACTAAATAGTCATCAAATAATTTGTAAGCTCCAAATAATGATGTCAACAGGGGATCAAAGTGGGGCTTGTGCCTCACAGGATTCTGGAAGGTGAATCGAATGAAAACAAATTATCCTCCAAATATTTTGTATTTGTCTTAACGTAGCTTGTCGATCTGTGTATATGGCTTATAGTTGGTTGGATCCATAGTAGATCTGTGTTAGACATAATATATGGCTTATAGTTGGTTGGATCCATAGTAGATCTGTGTTAGACATAATATATGGCTTATAGTTGGTTGGATCCATAGTAGATCTGTGTTAGACATAATATATGGCTTATAGTTGGTTGGATCCATAGTAGATCTGTGTTAGACATAATATATGGCTTATAGTTGCTTGGATCCATAGTAGATCTGTGTTAGACATAATATATGGCTTATAGTTGCTTGGATCCATAGTAGATCTGTGTTAGACATAATATATGGCTTATAGTTGGTTGGATCCATAGTAGATCTGTGTTAGACATAATATGGCTTATAGTTGGTTGGATCCCCAGTAGATCTCCTGCAGGAAATGCACAATGCTGTTGTACTATATGAGGGTGAATACTGGTCATCAGTTGCATGGTGTGCGTGACAGATTGTCAAGAGGAAATATCAATATTAATACATTGCGAAGCATTGGGTACAAACAAGTCCAAACAAGGAAATCCTGGTTAGAAAAATGGGTGTTTCATGGTGAGGCATATATACGGGACATTCACATCATGTGATTCGTGGTTAAAAAGGTAACTAACTTTTGGAATTCGTCACCCATCACCGATCCCTCCCATTTGATTGGGTTAAGACTAGAAGGGAACCCATGGGTAATGTAGATTTGATTTGGCTTAAGACTAGCAGGGGCATGTCGTTCCCCTTGACTTGACTGGGTACATCGTTCTCCTAGATATAGACTTGACCACCTTAATTATGGTCTGCAAAGGGGGTGTGGTCGAGGCACAGCTGTACAATATGTGGACGGTGAAGCCTGACACTTTGAGCGACGAATGTGGGAGTCTGTAGTTTAATTCATTTTGTGAAGTCACCATACATAACCTCATGCAGGTCCAAACCCAGAGTGTAAGGGGTGCACTTTCAAATCACCCATTTTTGCGAATTCATGACCGAGAATGGCTCATTTGAGCTGTGAATTTTGAACGTTTCTGGCTGAGGACCCCAGACTCCTTGCTACTGACTTCGCGCATTCATTATTTACTGTGTCAGGCTTCGCGGCGGGTCCACATAAATTATACAGCTGTGCGTCGGCTTTGACCAAACCACTTTTCAGACCATTTTCAAGGTGGACATTTTTGAATGATAGGCTTACGGTTCAGAGCTAGATGTATCAGTGGAAGAGCATCCGCCGGCATTGGTCCAAACATCCCCCCCCCCCCCCCCCGATCTGGTAGATCGAATTATTCTGTCAGATGTCCCCTCAAACAAAGGAAAGTGATAAGGATATGTTTGTTCCTGTTCAGTCTCTACTTTGTTTACATTACAGGAATTACAGTATTATGTTTCATTCCACGGTTTTTCCGTGTGGATCTAGAGGCCTAGATCTGCTCACCCCATCAAAAACAAAATAATAAAATATATAATAAAATGCTCTCACAATGTGCCCATACTAAGCAAAACTAGGCCTGTAGAAATAAAAGCCATGTGATTGGTGGATGATGTTGTTGAATGTTGATAAAGAGATTTCAGAGTTAGTTAAACAGAGCTGGAATTTGTTTTCTTTTAATCGCACGAATTAGACTGTAGTCTTGATTCAAGACTGTGTTTGTATATTTTTGATACACGTTCCGACGGCGCTTACATAAAGCTACCATCACAAATCGCTATCACACATGAACCGCTATCAAACACAGTCTTGGGAACTTTGTATAATCTCGCCCCCCACACGTACACCGCATGCGTCGATTTTAAATGCTGGGCGGCACACATTTTTGGTGCGCACGCGCATAAACAACAACAGACTTCCGTTGAGTTGCACATCGATCAGTGAGCGCGGCAGTCTGTTGTTGTTTATGCGCGTGCGCATCAAAAATGTGGGCCGCACTAGCATTTCAAATCGATGCATGCGTAGTGGTTTCCCCCGTTTTCGGGGGCGATTATACGACGTTCCCAAAGTGTGTTTGATGGCGGTCGTGTGTCGTAGTAGTTCGTGATTGTAGCAGTTCGTGATTGTAGCGCCATCGTGTGGCGTGCGGCGACGGAAAACGTACAAACACAAAGTCTTGACCAAGACTAAACTACAGCACATGGGATCAACCCATGCAGGGATTAAAATTCGTGGCACTTATGGGTAAACATGGCCCCACCTCAAGCCCGCGAGAACGGGGGTGCTGTGGGTGCTGCAGCTAGCACCCCCAACGTTTCGGTTGGGGGTGCAGGAATATACGACAACACCCTCTACTTTTCGAACATAATGCACATTCTATCATAAGAATTATAACTATTCTACCAAACAAAATCCCCTGAAAAATTTATAACACATTACAAAAAATCATTGTTGAATTCCACTATTTCGGCGCCGCGTTCTAATAATTAGAACTACTTGAGTTATACCTTAACTTTGCACATGCCGGCGGTGCATGCATATCTGTGTCGATGTTGTCCGAGTCCGTGTACGCGCCAAACCATTATAAACAATGGACTTCGGTTCGGTTGTGGTCCTTTGCGGACCGCTATAAAGCCTAAACCGTCAAGTTGTATGACGTAGTCGTCACCCATCGATCATCAGCGGTAGTTACAGCGTGGGCCCAGTTCGCACAAGGACCATTTGTCGACCAGAGGCCGATATTGCTAATACCCAACACAACTATATCAAGTTTTATCAATGGGATATTTTAACATCTAATTTGGGGCCAGTTTCTTAAAATCGGTCGAAACCTTTGGGAAAGTCAAAAAGCCTGGTCCTGATAGGGGTTAATGTTCAGTCATGTTTTAGTGCTAGTATTATGGAAAAAATTTCACAGGAATTTGTGCTGAGTTTTATTTATGTAAATTCAATTTATTTCAGATGTATTTGATGATGATATAACCAATCACACATTTGTGATTTCATTGAAATACTTTGTATTGATAATTATTAGATTGCATTCCGTTCTGAAGACGGAACCTCATCTTATTGATTGTTTATCAACGCAGACTCAGTCTTGGGTGTCTTATATTAAGAAAACTGAATGATTTTCAGAATGACGCAATTATTAGTCTGGTACCTCTTACATGTGGGTGTTAAGATTTTAAGTACCACAGGTAAAGGGGCGTGACTTAAGATGTCTGTAGGTAATACAGGTATTAATGGAACAGTATCCCACCTAGCCTGGGACTAGATAAGGCGGAATAATTGTTGGTATGACCCTATTGGGTTTTGGGTCTTTGACCAGGTTGCCATACTGTGTTTAAAATTCATCACTAGTTTGGATTTTTTTCCTTTTTTTTTCTGAGGGGCATCTGTTGCATTAGAGAAAATGTTTTTCGGATTGGGGACTTTTTATTTACTCATTGGGATTACAACCTGGATGAAAAAGGATATCCCAAATTTGGGATAGTGCGTGACAAGGATGTGGTGAATCAAATTTTAACAAACAAAAACACTGCTTTAAATACATGTACACTGACATGAATAAAAACAAATTAAATTGAAAAAAAAAACCTATATTTACTTGAAGGACAAACTTACGGCATTTTAATGTTTTTAAATTTTTAAATTTGTTCTTCAACGACTTACCTCATGTAGTTCCTTTAATACTTTTGAGCATTATTTTATAGGCAATTTTTGTGGTCCAAATGTAAGATATCTGCACTACCATGCAGAGGGTTCTGGGTTTAATTCACACCCAAGTTGCCTATAGATGCTCAAAAGCATTAAATATGCAAAGAGCTATTTGTTGAAGGACAAAGTCTTCAGATTTTATTTTTAGTTTCCCAAATATTGAAATGCCTTGTCAACCAATTTCAAAAGTTATGAACAAACATTTGTCCACATATATACTTCATTAATGCTTTGACATGATTGTAGGGTTCAAAACCTTTAAACATTTGTTGATATACTTTTGTCAAAAATATTTTTTGTCCTTCAGTGACTTACCTCATGATGTAGTTCCTTTAATACTTTTGAGCATTTATAGGCAATCTTGGTGGTTCAAGGTAAACATTCACCATGCATGCGAAGGGTTCTGGTCTAATTCCACACCCAAGTTGCCTTTATATATGCTCAGAAGGCATTAAATATGCAAAGAGCTGTGCTGTTGGAAGTGACAAAGTTTTTTTGGGGTTTTAAGTTACAACATGAAGAAAATGCCTTATCAACCTTAATTTCAAATGCTATGAAAAATATTTGTCCACCAGTAACATGTTCTCTTCCATTAATGATTTGAGGTGATTGTGGGTTCAACTCCTACCTAAGTTACCATATAGTCTTCAGAATTGTTTACGAAAAAATATCAAAGTGCCTACCATTAATGCTTTGAGATGGTTTTGGAATCAACTCCACTTAGTTATATATACTACTTACGGTAGCAGCTTTAAATATACATGAATTAGCTTACGTTGGTGAAGAACAAAATGCATGTATTGTACTTGCATGTTCAGTAAGTAGAATTTGGCTATACACAAAATGTCGTTAACGTTGATTCACCAAATCATGTGTTACCACCCCCTTATTTTCAGCCCTACCCTTTTGAGCATACACCAATTTACCAACCAAGCAACAACTAATTACTTTAATAATGTCTGCCAAAGCATAGGTAACATTTTGAGGGTGACTCTTACCTTAGATGAGAAATCAACTGTTAAAAATGTTCTTTTTTTTTTTCGCTGCATTTTTATTTCTGCTATATTAGCCCCAACATAATAATACTTAATAATTGTAACTTGGCAGACTTGTGAGAATTAAAATTAAAATTCAACTTAAAATCACTTTGAATGAAATAACTTAACTTACCAGTGCCTTTGTATGTTTTCAATTTTTATTTTATTTAGGCCCCTACATGTGATTGAGTGTCTGATGTAATCAACCCGCAAAATAAATATAATAATGTTCCTGAAAAATAAAGTAACAGTGTCAAAAAAGTGGCTCAGAAAAACATCAGATACACCACAGATCATCTAGGACCACAGCTTGGACTCTTGAGCGGCGGGGGCAGCGAACCCTCTTCATTCTGATTTTTGTGCTCTCGATATAGTCTTGGAAAAACCCCAGCACCCCTGACAAAAATGTGTTCAATCGCGGGCCTTTCCCCCACCTATTCAGGGTGTCAGTTGTTTACAATAATTATGCAAAGAAAACATATTTCACTAAATAATCATCATAAAAATAATTTATAAGCTCCAAAATAATGATATTAACAGGGGGTTAAAGTGGGCCTTTGTGCCTCACAGGATTCTGGAAAGGTGAATCGAATGAAACAAAATTATCCTCCAAATATTCTTTGTATTTGTCTTAACGTAATATGTCGACCTGTAAGTGACATGTATGGCTTATAAGTTATAGTTGGTTGGATCCTGGTAGATCTGTGTAGAACCTGTCTATGGCTTATTGTTGGTTGGATCCATAGTAGATCTGTGTAGACATAATATATATGGTTTACAGTTTGGGTTGGATCCATAGTGAATCTGTGTTAGACATAATATGGCTTATAGTTGGTCAATCATAGAGATCTGTGTTAGAGCATAATATATATGGCTTATTAGTTGAAGATTCGGATCCAAGCAGATCTGTGTTGAACATAATATATAAACCTTGTGGAAGTTGGTTGGATCCCATAGTAGATCTGTGTTAGACATAATACCTTGTGGCTTATGGTTGGTTGGATCCATAGTAGATCTGTGTGAGACATAATATATGGCTTATTGTTGGTTTGATCCATAATAGAGATTGGTTAGACACTGGGCGATATACGGCTTATAGTTGTAGTTGGATCCATAGTAGATCTGTTGAGACATAATATGAAGCCTTATAGTTGGTTGGATCCATGATGGTAGATCTGTGTGTAGACATAATATATGGCTTATAGTTGGTTCAGATCATAGTGAGATCTGTGTTAGACATAATACATAACCCTTTAGTAGCGTTGGATCTATAGTAGATCCAGGTGTGAAGACATATATGGCTTAACAGTAATGGTTTGATCCATAGTAGATCTGTGTTAGACTGTACTATAATATGGTTTACAGTTGGTTGATCCATAGTAGATCTGTAGCATGAGACATAATTTTGGCTTATAGTTGGTTGGGTTTTATCCTGCGTGATCCCTTTGAGACATAATATGAAACTTATAGTTGGGTTGGATCCACTGGTAGATCTGGTGTTAAAGCAATATATGGCTATAATTGGTTGGATCCATAGTAGATCTGTGTGTTAGACATAATATATGAAACTTATAGTTAAGTTCCAGATCCATAGTAGATCTGTGTTAGACATAATATATGCAAACATAGTTATGGTTGGATCCATAATAGATCTGTATTTAGACGCCATATATATACTTATAACATAGTAGTTGGTTTGGATCCATGGTAGATCTGTGTTAGACATAATATATGGGCTTATAGTTGGATCCATAGTAGATTCTGTGTTGGACATAATATATGGCTTTACTGGTTGGTTGGATCCACTTGTAGATCTGTGTTAGACATAATATATATAGCTTATTGTTGGTTGGATCCTAAAGTAGATCTATGTAAGTAGACATAATATATGGCTTATTGTTGATTTTGGATCCTAGTAGATCTGTGTTAGACATAATATATGGCTTTAAATGCTGGTTGGATCCATAAATGATCTGGTGTTTGAACATAATATGGCTTATTGTTGGTTGGATCCCCAGTAGGTCTCCTGCAGGAAATGCACAATGCACTGTTGTACTATATATGAGGGTGAATACTGGTCATCGGTGCATGTGAGTGTGCGTGACAGATTGATCAAGAGGAAATATCAATATTACATTGAGAAGCATTGGCACAAACAAGTCCCAAACAAAGGAAATCCTGTGGATTAGAAAATGGGTCTCTTTCATGGTAGGCATATATACGGGACATTCACATCATGTGATTCGTGGTTAAAGAGTAACTAACTTTTAGATTCATCACCATCACCTGACCCTCGCCAATATCATTGATTGGGTTAAAGACTAGAAGAGGGAACCCTATGGGTAATGTTGATTTGATTTAACCTTACAAGACTAGCAGGGACATATGTTTTCTTTGACTTGACTGGGTACATCGTTCTCCTAGGACAGTCATGGGTGCTAAGACTAGAAAGGGAACCCGCATAGTAATATAGATTTGATTTGGCTTAAGACTATGGGGCATGTCATGCCCCAACTTGACTGGATACATTGTTCTCTAGACGGTGATTGGGGTTGAACCACCACTTAATTATGGTTGGAAGGGGTGGTGGTGGGCACAGCTGTCTGATATATGTGGACGGTAAGCCTTGACACTTTGAGCGACGAATGCAGGAGTCTGTGGTTTGGGTGCCTCCCAACAGAAAAGTTTAAAACACACAGGTGGAGTGCTGAGGTGAGTGGTGGTGGGGTGGGGGTGTGGGGGGTGGTGGTGGGGGGAAGTGTGGTGGGGTGATTGGGGAAACATTTTGGGGACATAAAAGGGAATGCATAATAATTTATTGTATCATTGTTTTAGAACTAGATTTTGATTTAAAATCCACCCTTACAAGGTTGAAAAATATTGAGTTGTTTTCAGTCCCATGTTGGTTTTCGCTTAAGCCAAAAGAGCTTACAATAAAGTTTGTCGTAACAGTATTTATTGAAGTGTTTTCCTATACCATGAAGGGCGGATCTAGAACCCACAATTCTTTGGGGACCAAATGTTGGATTGGGCTATATGAATATTTGTGGTCTTGCAAGAGAAACGGTAGCCTACACCTCAGTAGTCAGAATAGGCTATAACATAATAAACAATTTCATGGGCTATCAAAAAGTGCATGTGTGTATGTGGGGGGAACATTTGATATTCTGTCCCCCACTCTAAAAAGTGGAGGGTATCACATCCCCCGACCCACCGATCGACGCCCATGATTAGAACGGTCTAGTGTAGATGTTTACAAAGTTTTTGCTTACATGATATTGCCTAAAACAACATCTATATACCTCAAAACTGCAATTATTTTGTATATTTTAACATTCTAGAAAAACAAATACTACAAAAGGAAAAAGCAAAGAGAAACACATAAATGAATAATTATTTTGCACATGAGCTTATTGGTTAAAAATAAACATAAAATTGTGTGACTCGAATGAATGATTGTGTACCAGTGGTATTGGATACCAGTGGGAAGGGAGGGGCTTTCTGCAGAATTCCACGAATTATGCTGCACAATGACATCACTGACACAAAAATAGTTAGTTCCTAGACGTCAGTCTTGGCTGACAAATACCGCAGCAGCCTAGAGCCAGACTATAGGCGTGTACTATTTAAGTAGGCCTGCGCGCAAGGGAAGCCCATTTTAGTTCCAGTGCAGTACCCGCCCGGGTCAGTCAATTCTCACCGAAGTAGTGCAGCTATTTCATTATAGTGTACGAGGAACTTCGTCTTAACTCAGCGGTGCTTAGATCAGTCAGAAGACTGTAGAGTCAGCAACGAGTGGTGAGTATAGTTGTGGGGCACCCTCTTATAAAAGTTTCACAGTGTCGTCTTTGGTATGAAACCTCTGGTATCTCCTTAAAGGTTTCCGATTGAAATTCCTCTAAACGACTGGAAAACTAATGACACATTGTTTGCATAAATTGTCACTATAGTATCAATCGGTTAGAGCGAATTTCAGTCGCTTTTAGAGTGTATGAACACACTTCTTACTATTGTATTCCACTCCAGTCGTCACACTGTGGCCTCACTGTGTTCTCTATAATGTGACACTATGAATTTGGAGATATCATGGCTATGTAGGAAGTTGTTCTTTACAAGAGATACATTGGGATATTGTATGCCGTAACTGCATATACTTGTTAGTTAGTCACCTATACCTTGACATTCCTTAAACTTTGGGAAAGGTGCACAGTTGGTAAAATGGTAATGTTGGCATTACAACTGCTCCCATGGCCGGGAGGCTATAAAACAACTAATCTGTGAATATTTCAGCTTAATACAGAGTCCAACCAAGTCATGAGAAAAGTGTGAAAAAACATTCACAATATTTTATGAAAAGACTTGGAGCAAAAAGTTGTCAACTTTTTTGTGTGTTTTTCCGATATCAGAACACATCAGGCATAATAATATTACAGGATAATTGGTATCTACCAACTTTACATCAATAATAATAATAATAATAATGTATAGATTTATATAGCGCACGTATCCACCAACTAAGTGGCGCTCAAGGCGCATTATATTATTATCCCTGCTCATAAGGCTCATAAGGCTCATAAATCATTCCTGACAAACCATCATCCAGCTCCCCTCAGAGTATACAGCCCAAGTGCTGCCATTTCTTAGCCTTAGTAGAGTAAAACCAATAACTCTGCTCTACAGGCAATCGGCTTAACCCCTGGGTGGAGAAGAGAAGGGGGTTAAGTGTCTTGCTCAGGCGACACAGGTGTGGTCACGGCCGGAACTCAGCGAACCCACACTCTGCTGCTGGCAACACCAGAACTTCTGGAGTTCAGTGCGCTAGACTAATGACAATCCACTTTACGTGCATTATACATACACATGGGACCTTACGGCTTATGGTCGATCCCAGACCAAGGACGGAAGCAATATGGACTGGTTAAGTACCTTGCCTGCTCAAAGGACACCAAGTGTCACAACAGGGGCTCGAACTCCACACCCTGCTGCTGGCAACAGCACCAGAACTTGAGTTCAGTGCGCTAGAACCGCTCGGCCACGACACAGTTAGCTTTCAAAAAATTGTGCTAATTTTTGTACTCGGGTAATTACCAATGTACCTTTGTACCTTTCCTCAATATAAACAGATTTTGTAAGGCTTTCGTGGAGTTGTCCTGATCTATCAAGATATTCTGTTTTCTGTCTTTAATTTGTTTTTGTTTGATTGTTTTGTGCTGTGATATTTTGAGGATGTTTGTATTTTGAGATAAATAATCAACCAATGATCCTACACCTTTAAAGTGGAAAGAAAATATTTGTCTCAATATCACAACATCTTTTCGCTTACATACCGCCTACCTATGATGGTAGCTAGGTTCTTGTTGAGGAGTTGCGCCAATTTATACGGGTTTTCCCGGCCAACTTACCCTTCACTGTCCCAAGCTGTTCTGGTTGTTACAAGCACATATGTCCCCATGATCACTACGTT